>NNCF01127626.1:36883-157044 GCA_002313205.1 Laupala kohalensis
TATATATATATATATATATATATAAGAGCACTCTTTCAACTATGTGCAATGGAATGGAATAGTATGCTGGAAAGGATGGAGAGAAATGAAATAGACTGAAGTTTATATAGTATAGTAGCAAATTGCTTTGAAGATAGGATATGCTACTTAGAAATGGGAGCAGAAATGATATACTGGATTGCGGATAAAGGATGCCCGTAAGGTTTAAATGGTGAACCAATATATTGGAATTTGATCTAAAATAGTTTGCCACCTTTGTTGAGAAATGGAGGGTACAACGTTCTGACTTATGAGGATGATGTTGCATTCACTGGAGTTAGACGTCAAAGGAAATAGCGGGTTAAATCAGTACATTGATTGATGGAAACGTAATAAATTAGAAATAGCCGTGAATAAGACAATAGCAATGGTATTTGGGGTTATAATCGTGAGCCATTAAAATTAACCAACATTAAAATTAAATGAAGGAACCATACAAG
This sequence comes from Laupala kohalensis, assembly GCA_002313205.1. NCBI lineage: Eukaryota > Metazoa > Arthropoda > Insecta > Orthoptera > Trigonidiidae > Laupala > Laupala kohalensis. The sequence continues at coordinate 37,363 of NNCF01127626.1, forward strand.
TTAAGCAAGGATATATGTATTTGATGGTTAAAATAGATTCAGAGATTAAATTTGAAGGACACATGATATACATTGATGAGAAAGGTAAGAAAATGTATTACTCTATGATACGTGTAAGAATGAATAAATTTAACTTGTAAAGAAGATTTATTGCAACTATACAAATGTGCAACTATTCATACGACCACGTACGTGTGTGAAACATGGAGTGTAGTATTGAGAAATATTACACAGAGGAGAAAACTGGAGAGAATAGAAAGGTTGTGTCTCCTCAGGTGAGCGGAAAGAGAACGGACAGAAGAAAAGATTGCCGGAGGAATTGATTTTGTCATGGCAAGGTGAGATGGAAGGTATCGGAAAATGGAAACGTAGCTATGTGATTTTTATACACGATGTTAGATTTGTGGAGAAGCATAGAAAATTGTTTTGTCCAGGCTCAGCAGAGGCAGAGTTCATGACAGGGCTTTGGGATATGAAAACGTAACTCAAGAGATCTGCTCTTGCTGATAATGACTAGTGTTCGTGTGGGAAGATAAGAAGAGTCGAGAATATATTTTCTGAAATTGTCCGCTTTTTTGAGAAGAAAGAGCTCTATACATAGCTCACATGAAGACGGAAGACCTGATACAGGAAAAGGGACGTAGTTTAATAGACATAGATACACGATATAGACATTTCAAGGAATATAAAACAGGGTTACGGGATATTTTGGAACGGATTGAAAGGGTGTTATAAGATGAAGGCAGCAAGATAATAACTCACACCACAGTAAATGAACACGTTAAGAAAGTGTTCATTTTGAATTGTGAATAACGTTGTTAAATGACAAAAGATGAAATAAGTCAGCCAAACACATTGTTATAATTTTTTTAAAGAAATAAGTCGGGGTCATTCGACCATTTTGGGAACTTTACAAATGCCAAAAGAAGAAATACAAAAATAGACTCAATGAACTGTCAGAAATGAATCGAAAATCTGTAAATGGTACGTGTTTTTTAATTTTTGTAACGAGACACTCGTATTTTAATAACTTGAATTATTACTTGAATTTTAGAACCATCATGTATTGTTATAAAAATTAACATTTTTATAGTTTTGAAACTTAGTACCGAATGTAGTATTGTTTAGGATTATTAACCCTTATCCAAATTTTTAGGAGCCTCGCACCCCCTAAAGTACATGTTAGTGTTTTTTTCCGTTTTGTCTCAAAACGGTCTAGTTTTCAAGAAAGTTCTCGAGGCTTGCGTTTGCAGGTCTTGCATATATATGCAATGGGAGGTAGCCCACACGCTTATATACGCGAAATTTCGTTGATCTTCGTTGACCGATTTCACTATTTTTCTTTTTCTCATTTGATACGCATTTCAGTTGTTATTAGAAGATAGATTGTAATGTAAAGAAGCGAAAAGTGTGGGGAATCAATATTTGGAGTCCAACACGAATGTTTCAGACAGTTTTTTACAATATACTTATTATTTTTTATGCAGCATAAAGAATAATCAAAATGAATTAGTGTAATTACTTTTCACGATGCAAGTATTTTTTTAAACTTAATAGATTTAGATTAAAATGAATCAAATATTATCACAATAATTCGCATCACAGAAAATCTTCATGGATGTTGTTATCACGTATACTTGCGACCTCTGTCTGATATCACTATAGTCAGGTCGCAAGTTTGAGGCAGCTCGTTACATATACTTGCCACCTTATAACTGGAAAATTGTAATTTCCAAGTCTATTAGAAATATCAATATGACAAAATATTCCTCATTAAATTTCGAACGAAAAAGGAGAATATCATTAAGTGCCAGGGTTCTCGTGCTACAATGTTTTGAGTCGGGATAGTTTTCAAAAGATTCGCTACCATCTTATCTTATATATTAAGTCCCGACCACCTAAATTTACTTTCAGCGAGTCAGCGATCTATTGATAAGTGAGTAACTAACTCAGAAATTGCTGAGACTCTCCGCTATTGCGGAGTAATAATTCTAATTTTAAGAGTTTGAATGACCTAGTCTAATCATTTGTTGTGGAATAATAGCACATTCCACTCGCATATGAGTGAAATGGCACATGACCCCTTCTCTTGTAAGTCCTTTGACGTATTGTGCTCTGCCTTACGACAATCGACGAGAATGTTTAAGTTTTATGTACGAAACAAAAGTTGTGTGAAATCAATCCGTTTTAGGTCACATCTCTGAAAAACTTTGTTTCCGGTTTACTTCATGTCCTGAAGCTTTTTGTTCACAGTTTTTTATTTAAATTTCGTAGAATACGCAAAGTATGTAATATTATATATGCGTAGGATGCATCCTTGAAGGTTCAAACGAATTACTTGTTGGTTGAAACAAATGAATCGGTTTCTTAGATTTTTTCAACAGTTACTTTAGCGTGGACGATGTGTGAATTCTAGGGAATGTACTGATGAAGGTGTTGAAGCAGTGGTTGCTCGAGGGGTTGAGGATACAGGGCTCTTTTCCTAGAAACAAAATATTTAATAATTGATGGGTTTTTTCAGTAATATTTTAACCATATAAAACGCAACAAAACCTTGCTAAACGTTTCCTCCTCCTTATCATAAATCCATAAAATGTATCGTTAAATCTATACTAATGAAGGTATATTCATGTTGATAATATAATGCAATATTGTGTATTATTTCATTATACTTATTTAATGGCGATAAACTATCCAAATATTACATATATCATAATTCCAACGTTCTAGCCAGAAAATGAATATTTTCGCCTCTAAAATTCTCAATGGAGCTCCTGTCCCGTTTCCCGTGCGGGTAACAATCCCAGTTGCATCTCTCTCCCTCTCCCCCTCTTTCCTACCCAGATCAGCTCATCACATCGCAAGGAAAACATCACGTTCAATTGCATTCATAAACACACACGCACACACCTATAGCACCGGACGGCGACCCGCAGTGATGCCTACATCACATATCGATGGCCTGCACACGTGTCGACGCCACAGCGCGCGCGCATAGGAGCACGACGCATGCGCATAGACGTTTCATATACATCTGACGAACGCTTGTCACCGAATTACCCTCGCGCATGATCGCGTGCTCGCTCTTGGATCCACAGCGGTGGACCACAGCGATCATTTCACCCAAAATTCCATGGAGTGTATTGGAATTGTGCGTTTTGACAGCCGAGTCAATAACGAATTACACTGCAATTGAAACTCAAAAAGTTGTTTCAGTTTTTTGCACCACTAACATAAAAGGAATTTCCAAAATTGGGTTAATGAAAAGGAGGTGTAATTGTGACGGTGAGGGATTAGAATCATGGTATAATTTCAAGAACAATGGGGAAATATTTACGTAAATATTATATTTACGTAAAGGATTATATTTTTCTCATTTATGATCAAGAAAAGGGCAAATATTAGAAAATTAATATATATTATAATTGTTTTGAAAACAATTATCTCTCGATTCATAAAACTATGCGGGTCATCTCAAGTGAACGAGCACATGTTGCTTAACAGCTTTAAAATAAATGTATCTTTTTACTGTCGATTACTTCAAAAACCCAAAGAGTTCAAAGAAATGGCCAGATCCCAATTATGGTGAAATTAAATTCTTATACCCAACCGTTTCCCAATGGAAGCTCTTTTTGTCACTCGGTACATGCTGATTTTCGCATATGCTGACGGTAAACGGAAAATCTACAATCTCATGACATATTTCCCTCGATATTTGAAACAAACTAATTTGCTCCACTTGTTTTGTTTAACATAATTGCTTCGTATGAAAGAAGACCTACAATGAAGAATAACTTAAAAAAAAATTACCGATAAGTGCCTCTGAGGAAGGGTTATGATATCGAAGCTGATCTTCATTATATTGGTAAAAGTGCGTATTGGTAAAAGTCTTTATTATATTATAGTGTAAATGTCGTAAGAATTAAGCATGCTATTTTATTTAATAATTTTTTATAGTTTCTCAAAAGTTGAACGTTTATGAAAAGTTCAAACTTTGAGGACTGATATCGTTGGTGGGTTAGCAGTTAAAAGATGATTCGTATGTTTTACAGCTGAATATTAGTAAACAACAATAGAATTCCAATTTTGTTATTTTTCTGTAATAAATAACAAATTTCTGGAAAATCAGAATTTTCAATCACAATTTTTAACGGTTTACAAAGTTATTTATTTCCTCTTTTTCTCTACGTATGCCATTGTAGTATTAGATGTGAACACAGTAAGATTGAAATCAGTAAGAGCATATATTTAAATTGTGCAATATGATAGTTCAGTTGGTATGAAGCAATAAAGTAAATATCCAGTAGTGTAATATGTAGCACCAGTAGTGTAATACGTAGCAACAAATTGAAATTCCACACACGTAAGTCAAGATCAAGGTCTCTTGTAGTTACTGGTCTGATAAACAACCTCTTGCATTTTGGTAGGTAAAGAGTAAAGAACATTGCTCTAACTATTGCATGACCAGGATCAGTTGGCTCTCAGTCATGTGTATAGTGTGAATTAAGTCCCATCAATTTTGATTCTTTATGTGTTATTTTTATGTGTATTTGTAGGAGATTTTAATATGTTTTACTGTTTATCATTTTGTGTAATTTATATTTCTCTGTCTGAATGATTTAAACTTAGTCAAAGTAGTGAAATATTATTTGTTATTTATTTCCTATTTCGATTATTTACTATCAATACGCAAACGTGATGTGTAAGAAGTTATTTTGTTACATTGTGTAACAGTAATTCCTATGGCCCAGTTTGAAGAAGACTCAAAACACAATAAAATTATGATGATGGAAAAATAATACTTTGGCAGACAGATCCAAAGTACACGATTTGTTAGAACAATGAAACGAAATACAAACTGATCTTCCGTTTTTATGTATAAATACTAACTGATCTTCCGCTTTAACACGTGAGTTTTTGTTGATATGATACAGTTTACCCTTCCTGTTATTCCGAATCTAAGAGATTTTTGCTTGACATCTGACTTGGGACCTCAGAGGTCGAGTGATAGCCTTTCAACGACTGTTTTCCACTCTTGAAATTGTATTCTATGTTTTAAGTCTTTTCAGGGAACGATTTCACGTTTCAATATGTGATGTTCGATCGTTGTACTAGAACACGTTTTTTCATATATTGCGCAACAATACTAAGCAAATAGTTCTCACGATTGTAAAAATAAGAATACAATGAATATTAGAGATTCAAATCATAACTCAGGAAAATGATTTAGAAACAAAACTTTTAAGGGCTCTAATGACCTGGGTGTTGGCGAGCCTTAAAGCCTCGTTTAAAAAAACTTAAGAACATATTCTTGTATATTTTTTTGAAATATTGAAGTAATTCTCATATGGCAATAATTTTCTATGTACGTACATAACGATTTCACAATATTCTTGTGCTCCATTTTGACTGAATAAAATGTTATGCTTTCCATGAATTTACCGAGGATAATTTCCACACAATTCTTTGTTTTCTATACGTCCCTTTAACTGATGTGCTCGCAACGGTTTTCTTTTGAAACAATTGATGATATGTTATGGGAATTGGGTGGGTAGAGCGCTGTGTTGCTGGCGGGATGATCGGTGAGGGTCTTTCATTACACCTCAATATCCAGATTGACTCCTAGGCCTACTTAGCCTACTGCAAAAAGACTAGCAGTTCTATTCCGGGGTCCAACTGGTCCTCCTCCTACTGCCGAGACACAGTAATTGCGGAGCTCTACCCTCCTCGGGCACCTTCGGGGCATTTTGTAGGACAGTAAGACAGATAAAGCGTGTCACACGCGTATTCAAACTATTTGTCGAGAAGTATGTTTCAGAGAGTGAACCTTGCGGACAGCCGCTCTTTATTTTCTTACTTACTACCTTGACATAACCAAATCTATAACTTAAATGACTCAAAAATTTTGATTAAATAAGGTGGTATTTTCTTCTTTCTTAATACCTATACTATGACTCTCCAGTCGGCACTACCCCAAGTTCTTTCGAACTCTAAAAACATACAAAGGCTATATTTCGATTCTAGTGGTTACATAATCCGTAAGCTTTATAAGAGCATCTTAGGTACTCTATACTTTTCAAAAACCAAACTGAATTTTTTATAATTTTTCTTCCATTTATTCAGTGTCTCTTGGTCGTTAACTTATCTAGCATTTTACCATAGGTTGTTAGAAGTTTTATTGGTCAGAGCTTCTTAAGCAATGATGATTTATATTGTTGTCTACTACTTGATTTATCGACTGTACTTGCTCTCAACCCCTATGCTATCTTTCCCTTCAGCTTTCTTTTCTCAAGTTTGCATTGTAATTTTTTATTGAAAAACAATTCCATCCCATCTTATACATGTTTGAAGTTACCCGAATTTCTTCTAAACTCTCCTAGAAGTCAAACAGGTTTCGTAAATAGTTTTAAAAAGCGTCAATATCTAGCTTTTACTACAAAAAACTACTCGTGTCTCCTTATTTTCCCGAGTTTTCATCCCAAGAAATTTCGAGAAATACTCTACTGTTGGTTATTGTCATAGGTCGCTTATCGTTGGAGAAACACCTTGTGTCATGAGAATGATGTCTTGTCTTAATTTTTTTATATTTATGAGAAATACGTTAAGTAATCTCTTGCGTAGTTTTTTGTGATTTCAAATAAGAAAGCATTAGATAGCCGCTTGCGTTCAATTGGTTAAGTGCTAGACCTTAGTTTTCTTTACTTTGGTCAATAACCTTGAATTTTGAAAGCTGCATTATTATAAATTTTTCCGGATTTTACTTCATTTGTAGAATTATTGCAGTTGTAAGATAAGAATTTTCAAGTTAAAATCGTTTGTGGGTATTGTCGTTTGTTAGTAAATTGTGATTAAAATATACCGCCAAATGGAAAAAGAAACATTTTTCTGTCATTTAGTCTATGCTCTTTAAATAAATATTCGCTTTAGTGTTCTTTTGTGTTCGACAGCTCTGAAACATTTCATTATTTACTAATTAAAATTTAATAAAAACGTGGAAAATCGCGTTTTATCAAGCCTCTTTGAATTCTAAATTATAGTATCATTCTATTGATTTCTGATATTCGTAAACAATTTTTAATATTTTTTCTCTGTGAAGCTTTAGTGCTCTCGTAAAATATAAAATGTATCGCGAAAATTTCTTCTTAATTTGTTCCTGTAAATGAAAAACGTTTTTCCGAAATACGTGGATCATTTGGACTTGGGACTTTTGGTGATTGCTTTATGCTATGAATTTGATTAGTAAAATGAGTGTGTCATTATTTTATTCCTCTATATCAGTTCTTGAAAGACTATTTACTTTCATTATTTTCAGTTATTAGCATTTTTTAATCCGTTGACTTTAACTAGAGAAATTCAATATGACATAGACATTGACGAGGAGTGTTAGCGATGCAGTATGACTTGTAGAACACAATATGCTGCGAATAAAAATACTTCTCTAATGAGAGAATAGTGCATGCCGTTGGCATGGTAACGGCCAATCAGATCTCGAATGAGCTTATAGCACTCTGACGTCAAGAGCTACAGCGCGAATGCCCTCCTGGATTGGTCGTTCTAGAAACAAAAGAAGTCGAAACTGGTAAGAAAGAAACTAGAATGTTAAGTAAAATTTTTATTAAAACCTCATGAATAGTGAAGCTGGACCGTGTTCACGTTAATGTTTTGGATATCTCAATGACAAAAAATTTATTTGCTTAGGAAAATATATTTTTTAGTGTAGGATGGCTAAATTTCGTGCAGATGAGTATTAGCCTCCCATTACAATTTGAACAATTAATCTTTGTATTAGTTTTTTGGGGATAATTTCTATGCAGTTGTAAATATCAAAAAAATAATAAAGAGTATTCTTCTACAATTAACGTCCATTGTATAATCAACTTTCAATAATTCAAGAGACCATCCTTTAAAGTTCTTAAACCTTGAATTATTTGTTTAGAGAACATTGTGTTTCAGTCATATCTATTTCTGTAAATTATCATACCTGAAGTTATCATTTCATTCATATCTCAATCTGTAAATTATTTCTAATTTCACTAACGATGTAAAGTAAATTTCAGTCCTTGTGGTATTTGTACTCATTATTTCCAATAATACACGAAGTTTAGTTTGCAATTTCTAGTGTTTCATCTATTTATCGAGTGTTACATAAGACACCACTATTTAAACTTTGTGTAGTGACTATAATTTGCCCTACTAATAAAAATTACTATGACTATTTACTATTTTTGTTTGTAATTTTTTGTTGTTTCAGGTTTTTGACAAAGAGATATACATTTATTGTATAATTATGGAAGAAATAGCACGGAACTTATTCATTTTAACGTTTATTTTCAGCTAACACAACGCTCAAAGCATTACAAGGATAAGTGGATATTGTATAATTAAAATACACATTCCTATTTAGTATCATACATAGCTAGGTAAAAAATATATAGAGGAAAAAATTTAACTTAAAAATAAGAAGAAAAAGTATATCAAAATTAAACATGAGAAGTTATAGTGGCTTTGATTTCCGGAGGCGAAGATGTAGTTTTAATTCTCTCATTTTCCAGTTTTTTTAAATTTGTGTTATAGACTGTTTGTGACTATAGAGTGTTCTAAGAAAAGCTCGAATATTTTATGGCCAGGATATAGATACTCATAGAATAGTGGTTTTCGAAAGGCAGAGATCATTGCCACTCCACTGCCACAAATATCATCAACAAAATCTATAAAAAAATGTTGATCTTGGTTTCTCTTGATTTTAAGAGTTCTATTCCTTCCATGACTTCATCCGAATTTTATCTGCTCATTATTGCTCAAATGAAACCAGAGGGAGGGTAAAGCTGTCGTTCCAAGGAATGAAGCGCCGAATAAGAAGATTCCAGGTCCAACTGGTCGAAAATGTATCATTCTCTAATCCGTTCAATTAAGCTTCCACGGCATACCCTATCCATCTGCAACAAAAATACAATATCGACATTAAATTATTGGCTTCTCAAGTTGCATATATAATAATAATGACGACTAAATCGTATAGGTTGGTGAGGATACATGAATAATTATCAAAAGGAGAGCTTTCATCAAAAATTTAGATGGATGTTTTAGGTTTTGATTTGATCAGACGGTAATAAGGAAAAATGTTAACTCTGTTAATGATCGGCTAGTGGCGAAATTCGCAAAATTTATTTTGAATGACCCAAAATTAAATCGAATCTTGATGTAAAATTTCTCATGAATACAGCTAATCTCTCATAGTGATCATTTTACGAGGAACACCATTTTTAACAAATATTGGTATAGATTATTTAGAATTTTTGTACATTTAATTGACGTATTTATAATTTTCTTATTATGTGATAGTGAGGCTCAGTTATTGTGTGAGTTTACTCACTAGAAACATCGTGAATTTTGAGATAGGAGGAACAGTGTCTAGATAGGATCCAGATTGCTGTGGTTAGTCGCAGAGAGTGAACTTTTCATACGCCACAGCTATTTAAACTGAGGTGACGAATATACATACGCGAGAGAGAAAGAGGAGCGAAATACCGCTCACAACTGATTAATCACGAAATCTGAGAAACTAAAAAGCCTACAAACGTGAAATTTGGCAGATAGATTTTTTTTTAGAGTGTAGACATAAGCTAAACAAGGATTTTACGAAACCTTTGAAATGTTTTATGTACGAGTCCAACCATAACTCGAGAGTACTTCGTAAGTTCACAATTAGTCCAAATTGCAGATATTAAACCCCTAGCATCCCTGTGGTATGGATGGGAACGGATGACATGTAAAAATAATAAAAAAGTTCGATATTCAAGTTGAATACATCAGTTTTGCGGTTGCAGAAGAGACGTGTCACGCTCTTAACGCCGCTGAAGTCCATGGTGGAATATACTCTCCTACAAGGGAATATACTCCATTTAGTTAGAGAATTAAATGTAAAAATAATAGAAAATGATTTATTGTGGTGTTGAGGTCATAGTTTTCGGGGCTGTTAAAATTAGTAGTGACATTCTCGAAGGCATAAGGCATGGAGGATAGACACCAATACTACCAAACCACCAACATTAATGGATAACATTCTCACTGGATATCAATGGGAATTGAGAAATAATAAAACTGCATGCGTACTACAAAATTCACGTGGGCAAAGAATTAAACATCTTAAAACAATGCTCAAAACTTCAGAGACAATTTGAGAACATACCATGGAGCAGGTGTAAAGAATGCTTTCCGGATTTTTTGAGAATTTTTTTCACATAGTTCTTTATTTAAAATTTCCAGTATTATGTTAATTTTCTCATCTATTCAAAGACTTCGCTGTTTGGAAAATATTTAAGTTATTATATTTCGTAAGAGCCATTAGATCTCATAAAGAGAAAATTCATTCCAATAAATAGATCGCTATTTCACTCCAAAATGCTTCTCTGTGCATTTCACCCTGTGTTAAGAGACTTTCTCGAGAAAAATACAAAATATATATTTTATATATTTAATTAATGCTCACTTAATAAGGTTAACAAAAACAAAACCCATTTCAAAATATCTATTTCTAATTAACAAATAGAAAATAAATTTTCTTTCAGTTTTAGTTTCCTGATACTTCATACTTTTAATATGTATTAACTTGTTTAGAAATCGTTTTGCTCATGAATATTTTGCATTAACATTAATTTTTCACTAGTTCTTATTAAAGGGTTCCTTAATAAATACGATTATAACTTCAATAACATTCCGTTTGCTTTAACGTTACCGTATTTTCATGACGTATTATTCATTGGAACATGCGTCCCCTCACAGGTCTTTGTAACCAACGAAATTGGGTGATGAAAAATGAGCGCTAGTTTCAAACGAGTCAAACTATTTTCAATCTAACTGAAATACGTTATATTACGCTTTAATGATGTTAAGGTGGTAGTAATCTTTGCTTATGCGAAAAACCATAGTGTGTGGAAGCTAGTGACAAATATATTCATCTTCAATACTGCAACATTTGCGTTTTAACAAAGATTTAAGAAACAATACTCAGAAATTGATGCATTATTTTCCTTCCATACATGAAAACAATTTTAAAAGTCATGAAAATATTCATTTACCACAGAAACATTCTTATTATTTTATACATTATTTCATTATCGTAATTCAAGAATCCTTTGCATGAATCACATCTTAACCAATACCAGATAATGAATTCATTCATCATCCATGCATTCCAAATGTTGTGTTAGTTTCAGGATGTGTGTGCTGCAGTATGCATGCAGGTCTGCTTAATGTCAGGGCCTCTATGCTGCCTCAGTGATCATACTATTGATCGAGCCATGAGCTGGGACGGAGAGCGTAACTACTGTCGCATCCAAGCTGTTGTACCCTGCAACTACTGTCGCATCCTAGCTGGTGTGCCTGGCAGCAAGGCACCTAGAAGTGAGAATAAGCTATGATGCACAACCATAGAATATCCTCTTCGAAGAGTAAAAGATAAGTCAAGAAAAAGTAATACGAAAAAATCAATGATAATCTTTGTGCGCGAACCCGTTGTTTTTTATTCTTTCATTTTCTTAACATCATCAAGACTTACGACTGCAAAACTCATTCTTTTTCATCTCGTAAAGTCTTGCAATTGATCTACATTTCTTGCGATTGATCTTGCGAGTGTTCCTGCAGAAGTTGACTGAATTCTAGATGAGCGAAGTGGCGTACGTTATTTAACGTATTTTTACTATTTCATTTTCCCTCGTATGTAAATGGTGACATAAACACAAAAAACACTATTAAAAATGAAGGGGGTAATTCCAAACCAACTCACAGATCCATCTCTGATTTTTAAATAAACGTTCCTGATGTAGTTTCCGTATTTTAGCAGTTATCATATTAGTTTGTCTCAGTCTAAACGAGGGACAAGCTAGTCCGTGGCCTAAGTTGGCCGCTCTACACTATATAAAATGATACAGTCGTGACAAGAACGGAGAAAACCTGTATCTCGGATCAAAGTTGGGTCTTCAAGTGGTAAGCAAGTATTACGTTTTGGGGAACTTCGAGGTGTTTTAAGCGTCTCGTATTCTGTCTCGTCCTTCAGAGAAACATGCGACTTGCTTTTCATTCTGTAGATTACTTGCGGTATAAAAACAATATTGCATGAATAATTAAAGACCATAATTTATACTAAATGTATTATTGAAAATATTACCTCTATTCTCAAGAGGTGAAAATATATGGTGGTGGATATTGCAGAGCAGTTAAATGCTGTAGGGAAGTACACAGTAGTATGACATATTACATGTATACAGTGGGAATGAATAAATTAAGATAGATATAGTTCATAGTGTTTTGACGCAGGCTTTCGTAGATATCTTAGTCAATGTATAAAACTGCTTTCGGGGTTTTAAGCTGTGTATGTATGATTTTTTCTAGAGCTGATTGAATGAGAACTTTCTTCAAATCAACACCAAAAATGTTTATGTATTTTTAGAACGAAGTTTATAAGCCTCGATGTTGAGATTATGTTCCTTTTTCTGACTAATCTTCCACCAAGAAGGTTAATTTTATACGTTTTTTATTATCATTAATTTTTTGCATGTCTTGGAGTTTTTATACAATGTCTACGTGTTGAAATATTTGCTTAATATAAGAAAAGTTATGAAATACCAAGTAATATTTCAGTTTTCTTTCGTGCAAGTAAAATAATTAATTGCCCTGACCTGTATTTTCACCAATTTTATGATCCATTATGAATGCTATCATGGTACGCCAATTATGTAGTACGTGGATTCTTTTAGAATAAATAATCAGGTCAAAATTCTAATTTGATCCCCGAACGGAACAAAATCGTTTCTTCTGTTTGCGTCAAAATGAATGGAAAAACTAAAATAATACTACCGAAAAAGAAATATGGTCACATTTCTTCACGAGTTAAGGAATTAATCTACCAAAACATGTTACGGTAATCGATATGTGGCGCTAATTAAATTAATCCGAATAATCAATAATAGTACCTAGTTATAATTCATAAGGTAACTTAAAATAGAAAAATTAATGCAATGAATCATCACTACTCGATTCAATGAAATCCTCGGTTAGACATTGTGATGATAAATTAACGGACGTACATTGATCGCAGATGTTGAATGATCACAGATGTTGATTACACCGTTGAACATATTCTTACAAAAAATCTGATTCAAGATAGATAATACTAATACATTTATCCGTACTAAACTACAGTAGAAAATAAATTGAAAATTTCGTTCATGTTTTGCATGGGAAAAACAATGGTTTAAATATCTCAAAAATAACATTATACGTGACTTAGAATTATTTGCTTCAAATATTAGACGTCCATGAGATAAATCACTGAACACAATGACTCATTTGTGTCCAAAAGAAATTCTTCGTATGAAGCCTACGTTCATCTACAGCCGCACGCGAACGCAGCCGGCGTGGACAAAACTGCGGCGCCAGCTCACATCTACGACTTCTACGACCGCAGTGGCGCGACTTGCGGCAGACGTCGCAACCGAAAAATGCTACGGAGTCGTTTTTTCGCGCCGTTACGTCATTGCAGAGGCGCCGCGCCGCGCCGCTCTGTGCGGCACAGCTGCTGGGCATCGCGAACGTCCCTGCCGGGTATCGAACCCACTACGACTGCCACGCGTTTCAGGCCTAACACTCAAGCGAGAAGAGACAGGCTAGGTCAGGAATGCATTTATATTTTCGATTTCAGATGAAATCGGTATTATTTACAGAGGACTTCAAAGTTATAACATAGTCCTCTCTAATATTATTTAATGTACAAAATGATGATGGCGATTTTTAAAAAACGTAAAAAGTAAATAAACAAATGCTATCAATGCCAAAGATTCTCTTCTAGATTTTTTATTCATCCTCCTCCATGCAATGTCAATAATTTTGTATTCTCCTCTTCCTTACCTCCACAGTTCCCTATTACTTCTTCGGAATTTCTTCGCCTTCTTCTTCCACTTCATCGGTGACCCATTCTTTCCCTTTCCATATTCCAAGGCCATGACTCTCTTCTCGATGGAGTCATTTTTTCTCATCAGCATGACCTCAGAAGCCATTATGGGGAAAATAAATTTATCAAAGATTCATCAAAGTTAAAAAGTTATTCTGATGTTTAGAGCATGAATTGGGAATGTAAGAATTTTGAAGAAATTGTACCGAAATGGGAATGCTAAATAAATTTCCAATGAAATTTCCACAATGAATGGGGAATTTGTTTATTATAAGAAATATTCTGGGAATACTTTGCAATATTTTCTTGTCATCGAAGTGATGGACTTGGGATCATTTTTCGAGTTTTATGAATATGCAAATGAAATATACATTCCAAACTGGATGTTACTTTCAGCCAAATATTTTATTTCTTTCATAGAAAATTCTTAAGACAAAATATAAATTGAAAGATTAGAAAATACTTATCTACGAAGTAAATTGTTTACTATTTCACGATTAAAAAAAGAAACGACTAGTATACAGTAGTTTTTATCCCAGGTTATTTAATTTAAATATTTGATTGGTTAAGAAAATGTAATACTTTTATAGATGTTTTTATTCCTGTCATTTCAATACCAGTAAAGTCTCGTTGCGCTATATTATAAATTACTTATGAAACTTTGTGTTTCATGAAAATGTAAAATCAACTCACAAGATACGACATACTTCCACCTCTCGTTGAACGAACAAAAGCACCTCAACGAACACAGAGTACCTTCCCTTGGGGCAGAAACAAGTTATGATATGATAATTATCTGTAAACGGTTAAATTGCTAGTTCCGTGATTGACAGATACGTGAGGTATCTGAACGTAAGTCACATCTTCCTTTCAAATGCATATGGCTAAAAATGATGGAAATATTCACGATGGATTTGATGTTGAAAGTAATGAAACAATTTCGAAATTACATCTCCAACAAAAACAACAATGCTTTAGCGAGTACTGTAACTGGCATGTGCATCACCAAGGAGGGCGGGCTGTTACTGTGGAAATATCAACAAATAAAGAATTAATTTTAGACTTACGACCTTTTGATGGACGAATACCATTTACTTTGTGCTTTTTTAGAACACAACGTTTCGACTCCAGGTTTGAGTCGTCGTCAGGTGTAATAAATAACAAGCAATCAAACATGATATTAAAATAAAATATTAACTGAAAATAGGTTAATAAAAAAGCAGAAATCACACAAACAAGTTATAATATTGTATTGTAAATACTGGATAGCAGTGACGGCGACTGGAAATCAAAAGTGTACGTGGGGGTATCGACAATTAATATTAAAATCAAGAAATATCTATTATTATTATTATTATTATTTACTATAATATTCACTTTCTATTATTAACTTACATTATTATTAAAAATATTGGAAAACACGTATGGTCGCATTTTAAAAATATTAATATATATTTTTTTAATCAAAGTACATCGTATCAATATATTAAAGTAATTGTTTTATTTTCTGCTATTTCTGCAATACAAACGGTTCACATGTTTTACTTATAAGCTGATGTAGAAAAATCTATTTGATGACATGAATTCAGTATGTAGGACGAGGCAGTGGTGTAACGCTTTTCAATCTCTCCCCCACCTCCACACTGCAAAAATTTTTACCGGGCCTCAGTTATTGACATGAAATATGAAAATGTTTGACAAATTTCGAAAAATTTGACAACAATTAAAACATTCATAGGCGTTAAAAATGTATTTTTTTTCCTTTTAGACACAAAAAACATTTTTTTAAAAATTGTATTTCACTTTTAATTCAACACCGAACAACCATGGACTTTTTAGAAAAATAAAGTAGTATGTTTTGCCAAAAGAACCCCTATACTAAAAATTTCTTTTTCTAACCCTTCCCAGCTACCATACCAAGCAATGAACTAGACTCTTAACGTGGATAACTTCACTGACTGTATCATTAAGTCCACCCACTTTGCTACCACTCATTCATATACTTCTCCCCACCGACATAAAGTACTACCGCCTTCCATCGTTGCAAACATTGCACTCAAGCGCCGTTATAGATGTTTGTGGCAAATATTTTGAATTCCTTAATCCAAAATTCAGTTCAATATACAAAATCGTCTGGTCAAACGCCGATTAGATGAATTTTGAATCGAATCATATTGATCCTTCTTAAACAACCTCTCTGCATTATATCATTGTGGCAAAATGTAAACTATAGCTTAAACTCCTATCCCAGCTATAAAAAAATCAGTTTTCGAAAAAAATGAAGACAAATCAAACCTTCTTGCCAACTACTTTGCTTCAAGTTCTTCCCTCCATCCTGAATCCCATCAAATTCCTTCTATCACAACAGATAACTACTCTCAACAATAATTCTACTCCTTACTCATCCAATAAAATTCATACCCCCCAACGAAGTTACCCATATCCTAACGAAACTTCATAACAAAGAAAGCTCCAGTCCCTGATCAAGTATCTCTTATTATTCTAAAAACCTGATGAAACGATCTATTGCCTATCTTACAGCTACTTTCAACTCAATTCTTTGCACAGGTTATTCCCCATTCAGTGGAAACTTGCCATAATCAACCCTATACCCAAACCAGGAAAACCTCCCGCAGATCCGTCAAGCTACAGACCCATTTCACTCTCATTCTCACCATCTAAAATTCTTGAAAAACTTGTACTCACTCGCCTATTCAAAAACCCGCTATCAATAAATGATATTCTATCATTTTAATATGGGTTTACCCGCAATCTTTCAACGTACCATCCTCCCTTTCGTCTCATTGAGCACGTCACATCTTTCCATCGCCGTCATCATACAGCTCCAGTATTTCTAGACATAGCAAGAGATTTCGACAGTATGAGGCATCCTGGATTCACTAAAAGTTACATAACCTTCAAGTTACTTCAAATCTTTTTAATATTCTCCCAAGTTTTCTAACTCACCGAACCTACTCAGTGAAAACTGAAAACACATACTCTACTTCTATGAATATCGAAGTTGGAGTCCCTCAAGGTAGCGTCCTCGCCCCACTGCTATTCAACCTGTACTTATCCGACATCCGAATACCCACAAACTGCGAAATATCTCTATCTGCTGATGATACAGTCATATTTTCTTCATCCCATGACTTTGATATAGCAGTTTAAAATCTTCAAACAGACCTAGGCACAATTCATAACAGATGCTCAAAATGGTGCATTACTCTTAACCCCTCAAAAACTAAATCTAAATTTTTTACGCTTCGACGACCTCATATTCCCACCATTGCGTCCTAGCTGTCGAAACACCTTCATCACTTATCTCTTCAAAAATTCTTCAAAAACCTTCCCTCAGCCCCAAATAATTTCACTATTCCCTTAAGGACCTCATCTTCTACATCCAGGATTAAGAAAACCTACCCAAAAGATCATTTAAAATTACATACCTCCAATTCTTCCACTCTTCATATCCCGACTTCATGTAATTACCATAAACTTAATTAAGATAACGTTCATGTAAATATCATTAATCTTCTATTAATTTCACTCAGGAGACACTTTGACTAACCTGTAATTATCATATCATATTGTATTTGCATTATCAATATTCTGTAACTACACATGTAAAGCATTCGGGTTGATCTGTGAAATAAAAAATAAAATCTCTAATTTCAAATTTCACATAATAAAACTGTGATTCAGAATTCTTCAAGAAGTTACGTACGTCATAGAAAAATTATGTAGATTTAGGCATTCAGCATTTGAGTTTCGCTAACGAAAAGTGTTTTTTAAAACTATGTACTCGGTAGCTAGGTCTGATAAATTTTCATTTAAACTTCTAAAACCAATAAATTATGTAACATAAGGTCCAAGAAGTTAGTAATAGAAATAATTACTAAGCTGTTAATAAATGAATGAATGTTTGTAAATATCTGGATAAATGTTTGGAAATATCTAGATCAGAATTTAAAGGTGTAATTAAGTAAATAATTGAGTAACATCCCTTGGAAGAAAACTAAAAAAGTTGATGAACAAAATCATATTTGTTAACACGGAAGGTTGCTTACACGCAGGTGTATCAGGACATATGACATTGAAGGAAGTTCACTACATAAGAAAAACCATTTATAAAACATGAAATTTCATAAAAGGTATTATCAACTTAAAGTGTTTATAGTAATGGAAAAATATTGGCAGCGTTGTTGAGTAGTATTGCAAAACGATATATAGAGTTTTTGAACAACTTGGTATGAAAATTATCTTAAAGTAAGAATTGAAAAGCTTTCACTCGTTTGGATCGCTCGTGAGAGTCCGACTTTAGGCTTATCAACGACGGATAAAGAATACACTGGGTGTATGGAAAGACGTTCTACTTCGTCAAAATCATCTTCATGTGCCAACATGGACCTACTATTTAGACAGTTGCACTGGCAGTTCAGACTCAATGATGAGCAATTAATGCAGTCTTTCCTGCATCCACATTTATTCGAACTACGCTTGCAGGAGATCTATTCAAAATTTCTTCTGGTGCAGCTCGCTCTTTATTAAGGACAGGAGTAAGGATATTTCTTGCCTTGCGCTCTTAGCCACAGAATTCAGGTAGATGTTCATTACCCAACCAGAGCTGCACCGGGAAAAATAAAAGAATGCTCTTTCGTGTCCACCTGACTTGGTGGTAGTCATGAAATAGACTTATAAGGTTTTTAAAATACATAAAAATAGAGGTTGTGTATACTCGTATCTATCAAACAGTCACAGGAACAAACTTCAACTAAAGTATCTTACAAAAGAAAGAGAACCTAATTATCTATTGTACAATTGCAGGTCCCCCTGCATGAAATCAAGTTGCAGCAGTAAAGAGCAAAATATAAGCAAATATACCATCATAGGTGTGTATTCAAACAACTTCAATTGTATTATATTATTTATGAGAAATATACCTAATAAATTGAAAACAATATGTTATTCCAATTAAAAAAGTTTTATATTCCAGTACATCTTTTTTAACGATAAGAATAATTACTCACTTTAATTCATGGATGGGAGGTATAAAATGTTGGGAGATATTTTAAAGTATACTACATTTTCTTTTATTCAAAACAACAGATCAAGGTTTACATGAATAATGTCATCAAGTCATGGTTCTACCGCCATCTTAAAAGGTGGGTGCAGATAAGTCTGACCATCAAATTTGGTGGCAGACTGAGTTTTTACACACCGTTAATGATCATAATTAAGAATAAAGAAGACACCGCGTGTAAACGCGCTAATCCTATCCCACTATTTCAGAACGGAAACTTGTTTCCTTTTTCTCTCGCCACGCTTGAGCCAAGAATGAGGTGTTTACACATATGATTGCGTGGATTTCTGACGAATCGCAATCTAACATTTTAACAATATGTACAATTTGTGGAAGATTGAATTTAAATCGTAGTTTTTATTGCACACAAGGAAGCACATAATGTATGTAATACAACTATTACATGTATTTGTCGGGTGTCTGCAGTGGAAATTTACTATCTTCGGAAAAATGTAGACAATAAATCATATGAATATTTCTTCTGTAAATGTGCATTGTGTGTGATTTATTTTCAAGACAACCAATTCTCATATTCAACATTATTATTATTATTATTATTGTTTTTTATTAACCTTTTTTCACAACTTGTTGGTGGATTCAGGTAAGGTGCGGGGTATATGATGCATCCTTACCTCAAACAATGTCACAATTTAAAAATCTGCTGACTATTCTACAGGTGTTAAGGATGGCTGCTTTTTCTAAAGTTAGAAATATTTTTGGGGATTGAAACCTATTGATGCTCAGATGCAGAATGTGAGGGATGTTATTATTATTATTTGTTGTTATTATTATGATATTCTTATGTTGTTATTATTGTTATGTTATTACTATATTATTAGTATTACGTTATTATTATTATTGGAGACTTTAGGGCTCGCTGATATCTAGGTCAAATTAGAGCCTTTTGACTAAATGTAAGAAGAGATGATCAGGAATGCAATTTTCAGCGTTCCCAGCAAACCCACCGCTATTACTAAAACATAATATTTTTAAAGGAACATCTGTAATAATAATACTGTCATCACTACTATAATATAATCAATGAAACACGAATATAAAATAATCAATTTCTCTAAATAATCACGAAAAACAGTAGAATGTCCTTATATTACGGAGAAAAAAGCGATAAATGTACAAAAAAGGATGTATATTTATAAGTTCTTCAAATGGATTTTTGCGCAGCCGGCTGAGCTACTTACTAAAATGATAAACTTTTTCGAATTACTAAAGCTAGTAAAATGGCGCAATATATAACTAGCTTATTGACGATGTCTCGAAGAAGTACATTTTTCTTTTCATTGGCACGGAAGTTCCCAATAAGTTACTTTGTTCATGAAACTAGATATATTTGTTGAACCGAAATTCGTTAGTTGTACTTACTGTCGCAATCGTCACCAAATGCAACCAGTCTGGAAATATATACGGGCTGTAGCAATTGTATTTTATACTGTGGTTATTTTATAGCGCGAGAATGTATAAATCTAATAAGAAACGAAATATATGTATAAAACAATCAAAAATCGTTAATATTGCCATGAAATGTTTGTATCATATTTTATAAGCTTCCTTGTGTGCAATAAAAACTACAATTTAAATTCAATCTTCCACAAATTGTACATTCTTAAAATGTTACTCCTGAGATATTTACATGAACGTTATCTTAATTAAGTTTATGGTAATTACATGAAGTCGGGATATGAAGAGTGGAAGAATTGGAGGTATGTAATTTTAAATGATCTTTTGGGTAGGTTTTCTTAATCCTGGATGTAGAAGATGAGGTCCTTAAGGGAATAGTGAAATTATTTGGGGCTGAGGGAAGGTTTTTGAAGAATTTTTGAAGAGATAAGTGATGAAGGTGTTTCGACAGCTAGGACGCAATGGTGGGAATATGAGGTCGTCGAAGCGTAAAAAATTTAGATTTAGTTTTTGAGGGGTTAAGAGTAATGCACCATTTTGAGCATCTGTTATGAATTGTGCCTAGGTCTGTTTGAAGATTTTAAACTGCTATATCAAAGTCATGGGATGAAGAAAATATGACTGTATCATCAGCAGATAGAGATATTTCGCAGTTTGTGGGTATTCGGATGTCGGATAAGTACAGGTTGAATAGCAGTGGGGCGAGGACGCTACCTTGAGGGACTCCAACTTCGATATTCATAGAAGTAGAGTATGTGTTTTCAGTTTTCACTGAGTAGGTTCGGTGAGTTAGAAAACTTGGGAGAATATTAAAAAGATTTGAAGTAACTTGAAGGTTATGTAACTTTTAGTGAATCCAGGATGCCTCATACTGTCGAAATCTCTTGCTATGTCTAGAAATACTGGAGCTGTATGATGACGGCGATGGAAAGATGTGACGTGCTCAATGAGACGAAAGGGAGGATGGTACGTTGAAAGATTGCGGGTAAACCCATATTAAAATGATAGAATATCATTTATTGATAGCGGGTTTTTGAATAGGCGAGTGAGTACAAGTTTTTCAAGAATTTTAGATGGTGAGAATGAGAGTGAAATGGGTCTGTAGCTTGACGGATCTGCGGGAGGTTTTCCTGGTTTGGGTATAGGGTTGATTATGGCAAGTTTCCACTGAATGGGGAATAACCTGTGCAAAGAATTGAGTTGAAAGTAGCTGTAAGATAGGCAATAGATCGTTTCATCAGGTTTTTAGAATAATAAGAGATACTTGATCAGGGACTGGAGCTTTCTTTGTTATGAAGTTTCGTTAGGATATGGGTAACTTCGTTGGGGGGTATGAATTTTATTGGATGAGTAAGGAGTAGAATTATTGTTGAGAGTAGTTATCTGTTGTGATAGAAGGAATTTGATGGGATTCAGGATGGAGGGAAGAACTTGAAGCAAAGTAGTTGGCAAGAAGGTTTGATTTGTCTTCATTTTTTTCGAAAACTGATTTTTTTATAGCTGGGATAGGAGTTTAAGCTATAGTTTACATTTTGCCACAATGATATAATGCAGAGAGGTTGTTTAAGAAGGATCAATATGATTCGATTCAAAATTCATCTAATCGGCGTTTGACCAGACGATTTTGTATATTGAACTGAATTTTGGATTAAGGAATTCAAAATATTTGCCACAAACATCTATAACGGCGCTTGAGTGCAATGTTTGCAACGATGGAAGGCGGTAGTACTTTATGTCGGTGGGGAGAAGTATATGAATGAGTGGTAGCAAAGTGGGTGGACTTAATGATACAGTCAGTGAAGTTATCCACGTTAAGAGTCTAGTTCATTGCTTGGTATGGTAGCTGGGAAGGGTTAGAAAAAGAAATTTTTAGTATCGGGGTTCTTTTGGCAAAACATACTACTTTATTTTTCTAAAAAGTCCATGGTTGTTCGGTGTTGAATTAAAAGTGAAATACAATTTTTAAAAAAATGTTTTTTGTGTCTAAAAGGAAAAAAAATACATTTTTAACGCCTATGAATGTTTTAATTGTTGTCAAATTTTTCGAAATTTGTCAAACATTTTCATATTTCATGTCAATAACTGAGGCCCGGTAAAAATTTTTGCAGTGTGGAGGTGGGGGAGAGATTGAAAAGCGTTACACCACTGCCTCGTCCTACATACTGAATTCATGTCATCAAATAGATTTTTCTACATCAGCTTATAAGTAAAACATGTGAACCGTTTGTATTGCAGAAATAGCAGAAAATAAAACAATTACTTTAATATATTGATACGATGTACTTTGATTAAAAAAATATATATTAATATTTTTAAAATGCGACCATACGTGTTTTCCAATATTTTTAATAATAATGTAAGTTAATAATAGAAAGTGAATATTATAGTAAATAATAATAATAATAATAATAGATATTTCTTGATTTTAATATTAATTGTCGATACCCCCACGTACACTTTTGATTTCCAGTCGCCGTCACTGCTATCCAGTATTTACAATACAATATTATAACTTGTTTGTGTGATTTCTGCTTTTTTATTAACCTATTTTCAGTTAATATTTTATTTTAATATCATGTTTGATTGCTTGTTATTTATTACACCTGACGACGACTCAAACCTGGAGTCGAAACGTTGTGTTCTAAAAAAGCACAAAGTAAATGGTATTCGTCCATCAAAAGGTCGTAAGTCTAAAATTAATTCTTTATTTGTTGATATTTCCACAGTAACAGCCCGCCCTCCTTGGTGATGCACATGCCAGTTACAGTACTCGCTAAAGCATTGTTGTTTTTGTTGGAGATGTAATTTCGAAATTGTTTCATTACTTTCAACATCAAATCCATCGTGAATATTTCCATCATTTTTAGCCATATGCATTTGAAAGGAAGATGTGACTTACGTTCAGATACCTCACGTATCTGTCAATCACGGAACTAGCAATTTAACCGTTTACAGATAATTATCATATCATAACTTGTTTCTGCCCCAAGGGAAGGTACTCTGTGTTCGTTGAGGTGCTTTTGTTCGTTCAACGAGAGGTGGAAGTATGTCGTATCTTGTGAGTTGATTTTACATTTTCATGAAACACAAAGTTTCATAAGTAATTTATAATATAGCGCAACGAGACTTTACTGGTATTGAAATGACAGGAATAAAAACATCTATAAAAGTATTACATTTTCTTAACCAATCAAATATTTAAATTAAATAACCTGGGATAAAAACTACTGTATACTAGTCGTTTCTTTTTTTAATCGTGAAATAGTAAACAATTTACTTCGTAGATAAGTATTTTCTAATCTTTCAATTTATATTTTGTCTTAAGAATTTTCTATGAAAGAAATAAAATATTTGGCTGAAAGTAACATCCAGTTTGGAATGTATATTTCATTTGCATATTCATAAAACTCGAAAAATGATCCCAAGTCCATCACTTCGATGACAAGAAAATATTGCAAAGTATTCCCAGAATATTTCTTATAATAAACAAATTCCCCATTCATTGTGGAAATTTCATTGGAAATTTATTTAGCATTCCCATTTCGGTACAATTTCTTCAAAATTCTTACATTCCCAATTCATGCTCTAAACATCAGAATAACTTTTTAACTTTGATGAATCTTTGATAAATTTATTTTCCCCATAATGGCTTCTGAGGTCATGCTGATGAGAAAAAATGACTCCATCGAGAAGAGAGTCATGGCCTTGGAATATGGAAAGGGAAAGAATGGGTCACCGATGAAGTGGAAGAAGAAGGCGAAGAAATTCCGAAGAAGTAATAGGGAACTGTGGAGGTAAGGAAGAGGAGAATACAAAATTATTGACATTGCATGGAGGAGGATGAATAAAAAATCTAGAAGAGAATCTTTGGCATTGATAGCATTTGTTTATTTACTTTTTACGTTTTTTAAAAATCGCCATCATCATTTTGTACATTAAATAATATTAGAGAGGACTATGTTATAACTTTGAAGTCCTCTGTAAATAATACCGATTTCATCTGAAATCGAAAATATAAATGCATTCCTGACCTAGCCTGTCTCTTCTCGCTTGAGTGTTAGGCCTGAAACGCGTGGCAGTCGTAGTGGGTTCGATACCCGGCAGGGACGTTCGCGATGCCCAGCAGCTGTGCCGCACAGAGCGGCGCGGCGCGGCGCCTCTGCAATGACGTAACGGCGCGAAAAAACGACTCCGTAGCATTTTTCGGTTGCGACGTCTGCCGCAAGTCGCGCCACTGCGGTCGTAGAAGTCGTAGATGTGAGCTGGCGCCGCAGTTTTGTCCACGCCGGCTGCGTTCG
The DNA here is from genome assembly GCA_002313205.1 of Laupala kohalensis. Classification (NCBI taxonomy): domain Eukaryota; kingdom Metazoa; phylum Arthropoda; class Insecta; order Orthoptera; family Trigonidiidae; genus Laupala; species Laupala kohalensis. The sequence continues at coordinate 62,108 of NNCF01127626.1, forward strand.
CGTGCGGCTGTAGATGAACGTAGGCTTCATACGAAGAATTTCTTTTGGACACAAATGAGTCATTGTGTTCAGTGATTTATCTCATGGACGTCTAATATTTGAAGCAAATAATTCTAAGTCACGTATAATGTTATTTTTGAGATATTTAAACCATTGTTTTTCCCATGCAAAACATGAACGAAATTTTCAATTTATTTTCTACTGTAGTTTAGTACGGATAAATGTATTAGTATTATCTATCTTGAATCAGATTTTTTGTAAGAATATGTTCAACGGTGTAATCAACATCTGTGATCATTCAACATCTGCGATCAATGTACGTCCGTTAATTTATCATCACAATGTCTAACCGAGGATTTCATTGAATCGAGTAGTGATGATTCATTGCATTAATTTTTCTATTTTAAGTTACCTTATGAATTATAACTAGGTACTATTATTGATTATTCGGATTAATTTAATTAGCGCCACATATCGATTACCGTAACATGTTTTGGTAGATTAATTCCTTAACTCGTGAAGAAATGTGACCATATTTCTTTTTCGGTAGTATTATTTTAGTTTTTCCATTCATTTTGACGCAAACAGAAGAAACGATTTTGTTCCGTTCGGGGATCAAATTAGAATTTTGACCTGATTATTTATTCTAAAAGAATCCACGTACTACATAATTGGCGTACCATGATAGCATTCATAATGGATCATAAAATTGGTGAAAATACAGGTCAGGGCAATTAATTATTTTACTTGCACGAAAGAAAACTGAAATATTACTTGGTATTTCATAACTTTTCTTATATTAAGCAAATATTTCAACACGTAGACATTGTATAAAAACTCCAAGACATGCAAAAAATTAATGATAATAAAAAACGTATAAAATTAACCTTCTTGGTGGAAGATTAGTCAGAAAAAGGAACATAATCTCAACATCGAGGCTTATAAACTTCGTTCTAAAAATACATAAACATTTTTGGTGTTGATTTGAAGAAAGTTCTCATTCAATCAGCTCTAGAAAAAATCATACATACACAGCTTAAAACCCCGAAAGCAGTTTTATACATTGACTAAGATATCTACGAAAGCCTGCGTCAAAACACTATGAACTATATCTATCTTAATTTATTCATTCTTACTGTATAAATGGTATTAGAAAATGAAGTAAGTTTTTTACCTTTATATATTCTTTTACAGTTTTCTGCTAAAAATATTTGTTAAATTGCTCCTTAAGGTTCTTTGAAAGGCTAATGAGTAATTTATATTATCAATCTAGTTGATTAAAATAAATGATTGGAATATTTATTTTCGTCCTAAACCAACAAGATATCTGATTGAGTGGTATTGATCAGAGAGTTACTTGCATCATTACAGCATCTGATGAGTTTCCAAAGATCTGTCGCGTACCTATTATGCCTACGCACAAGCATTGAAGTAAATGTTATATTTTATCGTCTTCAAAAACGGATTTAAAATTATTCTATTACTTTGCGTTTTAACACACGGGATTTGAAATTGTCCTAAGAGTGATTGCCGTCTTCATAAACTTAGCTGACAAAGTAGACATCTTTGAGGTACCATTTTCTTTGTTCAAATCCTAAGTTGCGGAAGTTTGCACTACATGGTATCATTTCAAAACCTTAATTTTGCTCAGGGTATGCCACACACTAATTTCGAATTCGTGTCTATGTATTTGCTTATGTCAAAATAAAACGAGATTTAAGAGCCCTGAAATCAGGAAAGGTAATGGCAAAATTTATGTTCTGCTTTGTAATAGATAATTACAAATAGATAATTACATAATTCAACAACCTATTTTCTGCTCTCCAACAAGTGACCGAAATCGTGGCACGTAATATATAAAATATGCATTTAAAACAATTAGAAATAACGAACTTATGAAATCAGATATAGCTAATGTAAAGAACCCTGTTAACGAAAGTGACCCTCTAAACGATTTCCGTTGGATTAAAAGTAGACAATACCTTTCAAATGGACCATCATTAATAGGGTATCGTGATTAACACTTTTGTTATTTACGTTCTTTCTCTTAATAATTGAAATTTCAACGCCCTTTGTAGCAAATGTGTTGAAAAACTGCACAATTTGCCCTCATATTTGCAACATAATTTTGTCGTAACATTCACTACGATTTCAGGAATACGAGTTATATTGCCCTTTTTTTCGGATGTGTCTCAGGTCTTCCGGGGTTTAGGTCTTTGTGGAAATGGTGTTGTTGTGGAAGGCGAACGCGTTGTGTAGTGGTTAACATCCTTGCGATCAAAGCAGGAGTCTCAGCTCGTCGTCATTTTCACCTGATCAAATATCACATATCTTCTCCACGTGTAGGGTAAACGGTAGAACTGTACGCATTTTTTAAATTTTGTTTTAACATACGCATATATTTAGATTTATTCAAAGATGAGTTGATGGGTATCACTAATACATACACTGAAGTACCGCTATGAACAATTTTTTTTATAAACATGCACCAACTTCACCATGTATTGTCTTGTAGAAGAAATACAAGACAGTGATCGTGAAACACCCTATTGAGAGAATACGGAGACCCTAGTTTTAAATTATTGAACAAGATTAAAGAAAAGTTATCGCGATTCAGCAGGAGGAAAATTCGAATAAAAAAGAATAGCAATGAACAATAAGATGAAACATGTATGATCGGATGTGTCGATGAAGACTTAGTATTTCCTAAGAGTTTGAATGAAAAAGATTGTGTATTTGCAAAAAAGAACTCAATTTTAAACTTTAGAACCGAGTNACGCGAATGAATGGAATGAATGGAGTGAGAAATTAACGGCGAGACCCGATCGGGTCTCTTGATGCTCGTGGAAAACTATGGGAAACCACAAAAAAATCTTTAAACTACGCTTTAGAGAATTTTCTCTATTAAAACCTAATCTTTATAAATCTGCTGAAGAAAAATCATTGGGCAAGGAAGAGTTGCAAGCGACTGATTGGACATCAAATTGGTTTGATAAGTTATACTCGTGAGTTCTTTCGTAGTTCAGGACGGTCTTTTCCTTGACACTATAAAATTAGTACCTTATTTGTAAGGTTTTCACCGTTTTGTAGTGATGACGCCCGCAACGTGACAACTATTCTATGTATTTCAAATTAACAAGCTTGTGACATTTTGCGCGCAACAACAAGATTCTTTTAATTAATCTTTTGCTAGGAAAGGTTCTCGGAGTGAATTTTATGAGACAGTTCTCCATGTATTGGGAACTTGATTAAATTAAATGTAATGAAATTGGGAACTTGATTAAATTAAATGTAAAATTTGAAACCAAATATAACGAACAAAGTGTTCTTCTTAAAAGAAAAAAGAATTTATATTATTAACAATCACGGATCGCTTGTGCACAGTTGAAAGGTCGATGCGAAAAAGCCAAAACTAACATAGTAATGACTTAACGTAATTTTCTGTTTTACTTATTTTGTCAGTATCTTGAACATCCCGGTTCCGAATGTAATGGTTTTGAGTGTTAGTTATACAATAGTTCGCACCTTGTAAATTTAATTAAAACTCAAACCAGGAAGAAAATGAAAAACCTTTTTGTCAAGTAAAAAAATGGAGCTGTTTACTTATATTTCCTGAATTGAAGTTTGTTTTAATCTTTTTGAATTGATTTGTTTTTATAATTTAAAACCTGAAGTATTCTCAAACTAAACTACAACTAAGGAACACAACTTGAATTGGCAATAAAAAATGTATTATGGTCAGAAAAGCAGCTACGAACTGACCAGGGACAGTAACTCAATATCTGCAATTTGGAAACTTGTTTAGTTAAACGTATTACTTGTTAATGTAATAGATAATGAGTTGATATTTTTTAAACTTCTAAATATGTAATCAGTTTTATTCCTTAAAGTACCAATATATTGCCCCATATTTCTTCTCTCGGACACACTTTGGAGTTTAAGAAGCCATTCCACTATTACAGAGGATCACAAATGTCACAATTGTCTTCCATTGCTCTCTGATAAACAAAATTTATGAATAGGTATGGAAATAATATGTTTTATTTTAATGGTATATGATCCATTTAATTTTCAAGACACTGGTGTAAAATATTTGACATTCTATAACAAGCGAATACCAACTTTTTATTTTGATCTTCCCTCTTATCATTTCATCCATCCATCCACATCAACTGAAGACTCAATTCCGATTCTCAATCTACCCTGACTTTCTGAAAAAAATGTTGCTGAAGGACCCGATCTCACCTTTATTTTTTAGGTATTATGAAATATTAATGACAGCTTATATTTCCTAAAAAATATTGATATTGCATAAATTCATTATTGTTTTCTAAATAAATTTAAGACCTTTTTATGGACGATTTCAGTACATTTCCACAACACAAAATATATCGAAATCGTCCATGAAGAGGTTGTGTGTCGTAATTTATTTATTAATCTTGATTCTATAATGGACGCTAATAGAGTTCCTTTCTAGAAGCAACTCTGAGGGATGAATTCGAAAAAGTAGAGGGAAGAAAATTTCTATTGTGATTTGCGGATAACATTGAGATGGTTCACATGTTTTCGCTTAAGGTTTTTTGATTTTTTACTTTTCAACTTTCATAACTTTTTTCTATAGACATTAACTCTTAAACTACTTGGCTTGACAATCACTTTCAGATGTTGATATGACTAACGAATCCAAATGAATTTTTCTTTCAAATAAACGGAAAACCAACCTAGTATGTCTATTTGTACTGGACTATTACCGTAGATGCTTCATACTACGTACTTCATACTACGATATGTCACTTCATACTACTATATGCATGCAATAAAAAATGAAGCATGAAGGATTATAAATGCTAATTTTACGAGACGTTTGCCAATTACCTGATTGAAACGATAAATATTTGATGACACACCAAGTTTTCTGTTGAGTTCGGGTAAATTACACAGGTCTCCAAAAAGATTCGAAAGTTGTTTTAGTTTCGAGAATTGCTGTTCTTTGGAGTGTTTTTGGAGCTGAATGCAAAAAAGATATTTTTTTCTGTATCTCATAAAGTTACTTCACGAAACCAGTTTGAATTTTTTTAAATATTTAAAATTTGAAAATATGAACCCCTTGTCTTATTGCAGTACAAAAGATACAGATAAAACGAAATATTGTAATACTTGCAAAGTGATTCTAAAGTACGTAAACACAAATCATAAGTCATTGTAAACACATTTACACTCTTCCTCAAACATCTTTTGCCACTTTTTCTATTGTAAATTTGCTAAGGATAGTCTCTTTTCAGCATCCAATATCGTCTGGACATTCCACCTAACCTACTCTTTGAGGTTCTTTTTGACAATTTTCATCACCCGAATTATTGTGTTGATGAAGGGAGTGGAACAGATATGTCTAACCCATGGGAGACAGAACGTTTAGCTGAATTGAAAGCAACGATAAGAAATCTACTTTCTATTTAGTAAATGAAATCCTTGCATATTCTTAGGTTCTCTCCAAAACATAGGTATACGAAAATGGAAGGAATGCGTCTTTTCTTGAGACCAATGCCTAAGTTCTGCAAAAGTTGAACAACCTTTAGGACGGACTCAAGGTTTGTCCCGAAGATTTTATTTAAAAATTCGATTTTAAGAAAATATGATTCTTTGTCATTTAATGTAGAAAAATTGCCACATACCTTAAAATTACAATCTTTTGCTCTCAAATACAAAGAAATATTAAAAAATGGATTTAAATGCATGTACTAAGTCTAAAAAAGTGTGCTTTTATTTATTTTGCAATAATTTCTAAATAAGATGTATCATTTGTGAGTAAACCTTTTGATACAGATTTTTTAATTTATAATAACCTTTTTTTACATTTAGAATAATGTTTCCAGCGCAGTCCTATGTTAAGTGTTCTAATGTAAAACAAAATGTGATTAGATGAAACAAGTGCTTACGTACGTTTCCAACAATTTTACATGACATCATGAATATAATGAGTATTTTAGCCATTTGGGATTGACCTTCTGGCTCAGCGGGTGTGAGGCGGAGGTATTTCCTGAAACCTGAGATTCTAGGTTCGAATTCCAATTAGGTGTGGGTATTTTCAACGTGTGTTGTACCCATTGAAGGCAACGGGTAACCACCGCGTGTTGAATCCAAGCATTCCAATAAACTCGCATTCCTATTACTCCTTAGTACACAGGTGCGTCTGGGGTTGCCTAGTCACGCCTCGAGATGGTTCAAACCTGTCTTTGGACTACAAGCTAAGAAGTAATTTGGGCAAATTCTTCTCTCCCCCCATGAACCTCCACCTTCGATACCCGCATATGAAATCCACTGTCGTTGGTCCACGAGTTGAAGATAATTAGGCTTCTTAATTAACTAGGATTTCACAAAACAACTATCTAATATCTTGTTCATTTTTTAAATATCCTCAAGTTATTTCACGCGTTTCTTTGTTGGTAAAGAGTGTTCCATTTCATGATAATTAAATGAAAGAACAAACTGAATTAAACCTTTCGTCACGCGTCGTGCTAAATTAAATCCTTGTGCGTCTTGAATTATTATTATAGTTTTTTTATAAAACTTCAGTAGATAGCAACGAAAATCACCCCAGGAATATGCACTTTGAGAAAAATTGTTGATAATAGAGAATAAAGAGAGGCAAAAGAAACGTGAACATTTTTAGAAGTACGTTGGAAAAATAGGAAGAAAAATAGTTACTTAGCTACTCGTGGGAAAATCATGGAAAAATAACCGAAATAATAATGAATGCATAAATAGTGTGGAACGTATGGTAGACAACATGATCACTGAAGACTCTACTGTCCTAATAAATATAATTTTGCAAAATTCGGAATGAAGATCGACGAATTGCTTGAGTGCGTGATGGAAAGGACCAATATTCATGGGTAAATTCGGGAGATGATCAGCTCTTTCTAAAAATTACCTGCAAAGGTCTTTCGCTTTAAAATAGTATGTAAAGATCAGCGGCATGTACTCAGACACCATCAGAATGGAGTGACACAGTTTGTATTCAGAGTAGTGTGAGAGTCACTAGAAAGCAGCAAGTGCTATGAAGCAAGTATGATACTGGTAAGATGAGTGTTCTTGTTATGACCTGCGATAATTTGAGAACCCGAGAAGGACATGTCAAGCAGCGGAGGAGAAACGACGATGTGTCCAAATCTGTAAAAGCGAAAGATTAAATGTATGAGAAAAAAACTTGGAAGAAGAGTGAAAACCGACTTTTCTCTATGAAAGTAGTGACTCTGCCTCTTTTAGAATGGATAAGATCAGCAAGACTATAGCGGGAGATCTTTAACTTTAGCAGAAGAGTAATGACTCAGCAGCTATTTTCGCTTTAAGCTGAAAATGGAGTCCAAATAGAATCAATAGCAGACCTGAACACCTAACGCTTCGAATAAGAGCAATATATAACGGTAACCCACGGAGAAATTTTATAATAATAGCAATCTAGTAGTATTGCACTACATCGAGTATCTGAAACAAGTAATACAAACCGTCTTAATACTGTCTAGTAATGTATAAGTTATTATGGTTAACTTAAACTGTCAGAGCAGTATAAAACTCAAAGCAGATTTGGCAAAACTGGGTAACACGAAGCACGTTAAGACAAGTATTGTCATCATATGCATGGACAGCAATGCAAGGTCAAAATTATGGGGAGATTCTTTTACCACGACTCATGGTAATGTATGGATGCTTTCATCTTGAAACTTGAATCGGACATAGAAGTCGAAAACAAAATGCAAATGGAAATAAAATGCGTATCATATGTTTTTGTCGAAGTATGAAAAACTGAGAAGCTGCGTAAGGTTTGNTTGTCGAAGTATGAAAAACTGAGAAGCTGCGTAAGGTTTGGTGAAGCCGGACCTTCATCTAACTGCAAAAAGACAGAATAAGAGCTCGAAGATTGTTGCAATTGGAACGAGGGTCGAAATCCGGGAAACGTAAGGAATGAAAAAAACTATAACAAACAGGAAGGAAATTCAAGATAAATTTATTAACCAGTAAAAATGAGTCTTGGAAGAACTTTGTGAAAGGGAGTCAGCAAGAATCCTGTTGGGGACTACCTAATATGTTTATTGCTACTTAAGTACAATGGAAGAACATATGGACAAAATTGACAAATACGAACGCGATTGGAATGACATACGGTTTAGAAGAAACGGGAAATGCTTTCAGGAGAGCTTCTCCGAGGTAACGTGGGTAAGCATAAATGGGAATGGACAGAAATGAATCAGCCCGAATGCATCAAATTTACAGGAACAGAATTGACTGTGTTAATAGCTAGAATCAAGAAAAACAAAAGAACAGGATTTGACACCATTAAATATGAGTTAATACAATACGGTGGACCAAAATTTAGAGATTGGTGAGTGAAAATCCATAACAGATGTTCCCAGGAATGTTATTCTCCGTAGACGTGGAAAAAAGTGCAAGTGATCTCTTTCTTAAAAAACATTAAATGAAATCCCGCAGAACGTGACTCGTACTTTAACATTATATCTATAACATTATTACTAGTTTTAGGTAAGCTTCTGGAAAAAAGAATGACAGTTGAATTGACGAGCTATCTAAAAAGAAATGGTTTGTTGAACCGGTTTAGAAAAAAAGTCGCACTACAAAAGACGCAGTGGAATGGTAATAGTGTAACAATGACAGAAGGAGGACATTTTATAGCAATATTTCGAGGTATAAGTGACGCCTCTAATTATGGTACTTGATTTAGACAATGAGAGAAAAGAATGTGTTAGGTAGGTTACATAACATATTTTGCTCATATTTAGAGGATTGATCTATATTTATTGATATTGGGGAGGAGCGGATAATACGGGAGATCCAAGTAGGAAGTCCACAGAGCTCTTGTAGTGAACCACTGATATGGAACATTCTCATCGATAATATCTTGAACTATTTGCAGGAAGAAAGAATACACTCTATAGTTTATGCCGACAGGAGAAAGGAGAAAAGCTCAGCACAAAATTTTTTTAACACAACGAGATGAGTTATGTAAGTTGATGCAATTGGATATATCTAAGACTAACACCAGAATGATGCGGTTTGGAAATACCGCAAAAAACAGAAAGGAACCAATTGTTAGACTAAAGGGCAAACGGCTAAAAGTAGAGAGGATACTTAATATTTAGAGATATAGTGAGATGAGAAATTAAATTTTGGAGAATGTTTTGGAGAATACAAGAACAAAGTGGAAAAAATGTATTATTCAGAATTGGATTTACAAAATATTTAATAACGCATAAAGATTGAGTTAAATTGTATACCAGAAAATACTTATGGAGGAAAAAGGCACATAAATACTTATGGAGCCTTGGTATGGTGTGATAAAATGACCATCCAGAAAAATGAAAAAAATATAACAATTCAGCGGATGTGTATACTCAAAATGAGCGGTGCATACAAATTGCCTCCGACAACGGTTTTAGAAGAAATCACAGGTATTTGAATTGAGGTACAAGAGACATTTAAAGAAGAAAGGGAAAATATAGATAAATGAAAGATATATTTAGTGAGGATATAAAAAGTAGGAAGAGATTGACGGACATCTTTCTTGACAGCTGTCAGACTAGGTGGCAAAAAGGTAATACTGAGAGGAGCTGTTATGATTTTGCTGAAAAAAAATTGGAAAGACAAGACAAACAAATGGTTTCAACCAGACCTTGTGGAATGTCTGACCGGAGATGGCAATTTTGCAGCACATTTAAAGAGGTTTGGTAAAAGACAAGATGGCACCAATGAATGTAAGAAAGACAGGAACATTGTAGACCACATGTTATGGATATGTGATTTTATGGGTAAGAAAGGGCAAAATTTATTAAGAAGATAAAAGAGATTAAAATGATTTCTTAAAGAAAATAGTACTTCAATAGAAGGAAATGAAATGTACTTGATTTTTTCACAATGTGTAAATGAGTTATGCAGTATAAGAGATGTTTTATAGCGATACTTGCATTAAAGCTGATAAGAGCGCCCCATTAATGCATGATGACTTACCAAAAAAGTTTAATGAGAATCCTGTAATAACTGTGTTGAAGAGAGGACCATTAAATGTATGTTAATTTGTTGTACTGAGTAAACTTTCACTAAATAAAATATATTATAAAATGTATGAAAAAGGTGGTAGTACGCAAACGTTGTGCCACATGGAAATCCCTATCCCTTAACAGTCATGGAAAGTATTCATGAAAGGTGAATGGATGTCGTAAGGACGTAACGGTAAGACAAATGACAAAGGAGAGGTCTAAATAGGGATATCTACCATGTTTATGTTACCTTCCGATGAGGAAATACTAGCTGCATTGTAGACTTTAATTATCAGTATAGTTGCAGGAAAAATGTCTCATAAAAGATAAGTAGTGAATACACTCACATTGACTACCAACCGATATTTTACTTGATATCAATGGTGACAAAAATGAAACCCAGGCTTGTACTAAAGTAAAAACTGGTAAATAACAACTTGATGCTCTATATGTTATAGTCCTGCCTATTTACTCTGTCTAGAAGAAAATTGACAGGTGATGAAACATGTCGGAGCAGCATGTGACGCCTCTACATCAAATAATGCTGAAAAATATCAAATAATGTTCGACTTCCCGTGTATAGGTGGAAGTCATAGTTTGCGCATCTATGCAGATAATGTAATAGAATGTGTACGCAACACCAGAGAGCATTTGAAGGAATCACCCATCCATAACACCAACAGAACTATTAAGTTCTGCGACTTTATCTCAAAATGGTCTCCAGGCACAGTAACAATAAGAATGAGAAAACCCGACCGTCTGATTGTTACTATCTTATACGAAAGAATAGAAAAAATAATTTTAGCCCTGAACATGCACAAACTTACGATCTTGCAGGTAAGAAGAAGAGTTTAACTCGGTAAATCTCTTAAATGATGTACCCAATTAAAACTACTGTGAAAATAATACCTAACGCGTCAAAGGATATGTGCAATTCATGTCTTCAAGAAGGTTAATTTCCCAAGCGATGGAAGAGACAGAAACTAATCCTTACCTCCAAAGGGTAAAAAAATTTCCATCATCACCAAAATTATTATTGCCAAAATATTCGACGGATTATACACGAAATGTTAGAAAGCCACAACTAGTGGAATGTCGAAGAATCCATATGTGTTTAGGAATCCTCATTCAATCTTGAAGGGAGGAAGCAAAAATACTGATTGATAATCACTTTGGATATTAAAAATAACTTTAAAATTATTTCCTAACGTTGATTATGAGTGCCTTGAGGAATTCAGAATTCCTTATTACTTGATACCACCATAGGGAATTATTTAAGAAATTGGATATTCATTTAAGAAACGATGGTTCTAATACATCACCAATCTCGAGTGGGTTCTGTTCTGGGATCACTTTAGAAAAATTTCATATATGACCTTGTAAGTGAGGTATGTTCTCAAAAGAAACGCAATTGATGGCATTAGCTGACGTTATGGCAGTAAGGTGTCAAAGGATATTATGACTTGAATGGTATTATGATCCATCTTCTTGCGGTAACTGCACCCGGAAAATATTGTATGTCGCTCACATTCACTTCAGCAAGAGTAGGTGAGTAACAACATGTGGGAACAGTCAGAGCGCTCCCAAGAACGTGATAAATTACTATAATTCCTCTTGAACCACACCGTTTCTTAATCATGATTTATCGAGGAATCGACTGATAATTATGATTCTTGCGTAGAGTTGAGTAGACGTCTTCAAAATGTGAATAAGTTGCCTTATGACTCATGTGAGCCATATTAATATGTCGAAAGTGTTACCCTCTCGTCGTGATAACAGTTTGAGGCCGGTTTACGTGCCCACTTGCAGTTTATGTTCTTTTCTTCTATTATTTTTAATCAACAACAGCGATATTCGAACGGGCACTGACGGTCAACGAGAAAATCCTCGTGGCTTGCTGCTCAATAAAAGACTCTTCTCAATACAAAGTGAAGATTATGAAACGTGGAAAACAAACTATCTACAGGAAAAGAAGAAGGGAACTCTCGACCTCTCACGGTAAGAAAGAGTGAAGATCATACTGCGATATCCTTTCTCATTTAGAAAGTATTTGAGGTGTTCATTGTTACAAATTCATCCATTCAAATGTATAAATAAGAAAGTGTCTGTTTCCTACCTTTATACAACTAAACAACGGTCGTGATGAAATTTGACTAGGAGATAGTTCACAGCTTAGTTCAAGAAAACTAAAGACTATCTTTTATTTTTAAAATACATGAAGAGGAAGGTAAAATGGTTTTCGACGATAAATGTCAATGAAGTCGGGAAGAAAATTTACCCCCGATGAGGTGTATTCGTTTGCGCTTCCTAAACGGTTAGAGGTAAGTGATAACTATGAATAGCGAAATTGTTTGCTTCAACGAGTTCTACAAAATGTCCGGAACAACATATACCTACCTTCATAAGTTAAACCAAATTATCGAGAGAGAGAAATCGTAGACGTGTTAAAATACTTCTATTTTAACTTATTACTTAAGAAAGGAATTTAAGGAAGAAAAAATAGGTGCTCATCCAATTAAACAGATATTTGATAAAGATGAAAACTGTCTTTAAATAGTAAAATATGGACGCATAGTTCAGATTATACTAGCGTTTTAATGAAATTGGGCATCCACACCGTCGACATTATGTCTTGCCTCTGAAGGGAAATTTCAACCAGCTCTCTCCCGACGAGTTCGTTCTATGATGCGCATCAGCTTGTAGTGGTCGATCCTTTCCGATTGTTGCAGTAGTGACAGAGCGGCAAACATTGCGGAATCCGGACTCAGGCGCTCCCGGATGGATTATCGAATAGATCTCAGCAAACCACGTGGACTACCTACTATTAGGACTCTTCCGTCTCACTTGGGAAGGAGAAGAGAAAGTTACAGAATGGGCCCCCAGGGAGAAAAATTCACTTCTTGCTCCCTTGAAAGAAGGATGGACATGGGATGAAAGAAGAAATAATTGTAAAGGACCAATTTGCATCGGATCCATTCAAATTCAGATCACATCGCAGCACGGTACCTTTAGAGCTGAGAATGGGAAGGGTGACACGTAAAATTTTGTAAACGGTCGATATTAATATCTGAATCATGGTTTTCAGGGTTTTTGAGATTAATAAGCATAATCCTGATGCCACAATATAACCGTTCAGATAGTACAAAGTGTACGACATCCCTAGAGGAGGGGGTTGGGAAGAGAACGACACAAAAATTATCAAAATTGGATGATATTAGTGTCAAAGTTTTATGTCAGCGTTACTGAGAGGAATATAGACACTTCCGATGTTATGACAGAGTTGAACCACCATTAGAGTTAAGGGAAGGAAAACAGCCCTAGAACCCCCATTGGTGGAGTAGGAAGGGAGGGTAATGTAAAATTATTTAATCAAATTATACCGTAGATTTCGAGGTGTTTCCGATTAACAGTGACACGACACCGTATTAATGTAAGTTCAGCACACATGGGGGTTAAATACCCTTAACTCTCTTAAGGATGAAGTGGTGTGCTAGGCTAATTGGTGACTTTTAGATTGATTTGTTTCTCTCATGGGTAACTTATGTTGCTTGATCATGGGCTGTTTCGTCAAAGGATGTATTCATTCTTGCTGCTTAAGACAAAACTCAAAATGTTGTGTACAATCAAGTTTTGTATTAAATTTGTATAATAAAGAATTTGTAAAACTAGAATGATGTACAAATATTTATATTCTGGGATTGTGTACTGTATGAAAAAGAGAGGGTGAGGTTTTTGTGAGAGTTGCGGAAAATAAACGTTATAAATTTTAAAAGGATTAAAAGATTTATGGGTTATTTGAATAGTATGTGCAGGATATTGGAGCCTTATAACTTTTAGACAGGAGGGTGAAACGACAGGTAGAAGGATGCAGTGCCAGAAAGGAAAGAATAGAAGAACAGGTGATAAATAACCATGAGTACCTCGAAATGACATTGTTGAAGACGGGGTTATTGTGATAGAATAATTGTGACATTGGAAGAAGTTGTATTAAATAAAATAAGATTTAAAGAAACTGAAAAAATATACATATTTTTCAAAACAAGTAAGAAAAGTTATTTTGATCTTACAGTGTAGATAGATTTTATTTTTCCTGAACGGAAGAAGAATGGTCTAATAAAAATCGCGGGCAACGCTGGTCTAGTATATACAACAGTTTCATATTCTGACGCGTAGCGCGGAGATAGATTTATCGAGAGCTTCTAAATTCGACAAATGCGTTCTTTAGGGTTTATATATATAGAAACGTTCACGAAATTTTTGTATAATTTTTAAAATTTAACGTTAAGGGTAGTTTTTTCACGTTGCAAAGAGACGTTAAGGACAAGATCTTCAAAATTCGACATCGTATTCTCCAGATGAACAATCCCTGTATTCGTGTGATCTCCGGTCGATTTTTTCGATATTCAGTATATTTTTTTGTTCATTCTTAAGAGTGTCAGTCACGGAGCGCAGTGATCAATAGGTTTAGAGTTTACATTATTTGTATTATATATTCGGTAAATGCTTTCTTCAGGATGGTCCAAGAGCATTCTCAAAATTCAATTTGGAATTAATATTTGTCATTTAAGGCTTGCTACCCACGACGTAATGCTTAGCGTGCTCTCTTTAAACTCTCGTTCTACATCTGGTAACGCATATGATCCAAGTTCATACCTTGTCGGAATTCACAGTGGTGGATGAAGCGGAATTTCTCGGCAGGTCTTCTCAGAATAATCCCATTTCTGTTTCATTCCACCTCAACATTCACTCACCATTGAAATTCTTGAAGGTTTCCGCGGCCGATTTGACTTAAGCCATAGTCATTTCTGAAGAAAACTGTAGTATGGCATACGAAACGTTAAGTCTAAACCTCGACGCGGCTGGAACCAGACAGCTTCATTGGAATTTCCCTGCCAAATCGAAAGAGGCATCATATTATTCTGTATCTGCGATCTCTTCAAGACATTTAAGATAGTTATTAGATATGAACGAGGAATTTAAGAATGATATATGTTATACTGCTAAGTATAACGGGCTGCATCTGGAACTCCAAGGTAAGAGGTCTACTTATCAGTTAGTTTTTTTGGACAATACGAGTATAATCAGTTAAACTTCCATTTGTAGCAGTTAGTGGTTTCAAAAAACATACATTTTCTCCTCTATTATATCTATAAAAGAGAGAGATCAAGGATACTAATAAACATTACTCGCCTATTCACCAATATCAAAGCACCAACATTGATGAAAATTTCATTCCACTGGTGATTAAGAAATAATAATTGTACAATAATAACGATATAAACGCGAGCAAATCTGTAGGTTCTCAACTCATTGTTAATGAAGATGAAAACCGAAGTAGATAAATAGGAAAAGGAAAGCAATATTGGGATAGTTCATGAGCAATATTAGTTATGAATTTGACTCTTTGTCTTAAAGTATATTTTGATAGGTATACACACAATGAATTTAACATTGTTTAAATAATGATGCACATTATTTTAAACATTAAAAACAAAAGGGAAATTGTTTCTCACTGCTCTTAAAGAAGCCGTTCTCACTGCTCTTAAAGAAGCCGTTCTCACAATGAAGCTAATATGGAAAGGCATTGTACAATAAGGTTAGTATTGAGATATGAAATGTGTAAACTAGTTTTGAGGAATCGGAGTTAAATTCGGAATCGATGTAGTCAACATTAAATCGGAATCGAAATATTCACTTCTTTTGATTCTTTTTGTGTTAGACAGCGAATTTGAAGTATTTGAAGTGTTAATAGACGAATTCCTTGGCTATGAATCATCAACTAAGTATATTGTTACTTACTTAGTAGCCATAAAATGTTTTTCGAAAAAGTTCTGCTCATACCGTCGCATATGGAAAGGTGACAAAACACAGTGTGTCGGAAGAAAAATAAATAGTTTAATATGCGAAATTTTGCATAATTTTATTAATTCTAGCTGAGTATTCACAGGTATGATGCGTGAATTTCGTAATTAGTTCTTATTTCTTCCTTTACTACCAAAAAATTGAAATTTTAACATGATAATTTGGTGATTTTTTACAATGTGTTTTCTAAATTACATTTGATATATCGTATGATCATATATTGGTGCAGAGTACAGAACAATCTAAACTTATTGTTTATAATCTCTGGAACAAAGCGTTTGATAAAAGGACAAAAACTATGCATAAGTATAATAATGCACTTTATGATACGTGTAGGCTATAGTTTACACTGTCGTCGGCAATTCATCAATATGTCCTAGGACATCAGTTTCTTTATTCTTAGCTTTGTGTGTATATTTCATTTGGCCAATCTTTGCATATTTCTTGATACAGTTTAGTTTTAAGCCACTGCGCTAATAAAACCACAAATGCAAGTTGCAGCACGGTGCAGCAATGTCTCGAGATGTTGCATGAATTCCATGTCTTTAGCAATCAATATTTATGAAATTTTAAGCCATAGAGCTAATCCTTTCAATTATATCCTAACAATCTTTGTGTAGTAAATATTCACTTTCACTTTGATGATTTTCTCATTACATTTCTTTCTCGAATTATTTTAAAAATGCTAAATTAAATTCGAAATGTAAAACTTATGACTTATATCATGTGTTGATCCACGGGTTTTAAGCTACCTTTCTGCTGAATTTCATCAATATTAGTTCAGTAATTATGGCGTTCAGTATTTCTCACTAAACACTCGATCACTCGCAAATTTATTTCACTTGATAATGGTGCTAATGGGTACCGAAACGTCGTAAGTTTTTAATTTTTTTAATGTGTTGCATTGTTCTTGTTTTTGCTCAGTGATGTTTTCCACTGAATTCTAAAAAATAAATATTGTCGGATAAAAAAAGGTCGTTATTTATTTACTCGAACTTATTTTAAATCTATATTTTCTTCATTTTTCAAAAAAAATATTTACCTAATCAAACCATTTTTGAAGAAAGGATGTTGCGAAAGCATGAGCTAGACAGAAATTTAGTCCAATATAATACGTTTACACCATTAGCGTTGGTTGTCAGTTATTCAACCACAGAATCTCTTAGTATACTAAAGGTACTTTTTCTTTGGATGTAAGTATTTCCTTGTTATGTTACTCACAAAAAATCCTTCTACTGTATTGAGTAAAATAAAATTGAAAGTATCATTATTTGAAATAGATTTAATTTGAAAAGTATTTAAATGAGATTTTTCTTGCGTTTATATTTAAGTATTTGTAGGAGGAAAATCTGCACTTCAAATTTGGTTTCACAAAGTTCATTGTTCAATAATATGTACAAGAATATACAATGATGTATAACAAAATCAAAAAGATGTAGATGAGTTTTTTCCTCCCATAATATTGACACGTTTGTAGAACTCATTCATATATCCATGCAAATGTGTCGACATTATGGGAGAAAAACCCCTTACGAAGTCGCAAATCTGCGGAGGAAACGTTGTGAGCAAAGTACATTTTTGTCTCTAAATGGTCGTTAAAGCTAATAATTAATAATATAATCATGATAGACGTAAATAGAATTATAATAAAATCATAATTCAGAATATGGATCCGTTCAAAAAATAAAGATATCTATCTAATTTTTTCCGCTACTTTCTTCCTGAGTTTGGGATATCAATGTGGTGTTAGTGGATATATTACAATTGGTATTAAAACGCATGTTGATATTCTACTGTTTATTGTGAGCGACAACTTTCTCTTCAGTTTCCATAGCATTTTCAGGTTCTTAGCTGACTTATTAACTTTGAATACAAGTTTTGTTATAACCAGAAGATTGTCATTTTGCCGCAATGACCTCAGTTTTGTTGTTCATTTCATTTCTTCACACTTCAGTTTTCAATTTGCCCTCATTTACTTATAATTTACCGAATATTTTCTATAATTGTTTGGAATGAGGTTTGAGCATTGAGTATAAATGAGAAAGAAAGTTTTAACATGTTTCAATATATGTGATGGAGTTATAACAATTTATATGGTGTGTACTCTCTTTTAAGAAATTAAATATTATTTTTAATGTAATGTTACAATTTGGTACCTGTTTTAAATGATTCTTTATTTTCTCTGTTAATTTATATTGCTGCAATATTTTTAAAAATTGTTGTTGAATAAGTATCTAAATTTAATAATTATATAAAAGTTAAATAAATAGTGAATCTGATACTTCATAACATCCTTATTCTCTTATGCAACTCTTCCTGTATATTTTTAGTCCGAGAGACAGACGGAAAGTTCCTCTTTACGGTGCATTTAAAAGTGTTGGTCAGTGGTTGCGACGCACGGCGGCGGGCGCTCGTTTGCTCATTTATCAGGAGGCGTCGCTTCACCTATCCCCACCCTCCACCTCACGCTCCGCTCCGCCACGTAACGTAACGTTTTTACGCGAACGGCAGCTACTCTGCGTGTGAGAGTTGAGAAAGGGGAGATAGCCGGGCGAGAGAGGAAAGGCTACGCACGGAGAGGAAGCGAAAGAGAGACAGTGATTCTGGAAAACGGGACGAGTTAAATCGACCTGTCTCCCTCTCTGAAACAAAAATTGTTTCAGTGGGTCAAGCTCGTTCGCTTCACCCTTTCATACAGACCACAGCGCCTACGCTGACCTTCAACTCCCTCTCTTTTATCTGGTGGTGACCACAGTTAAGTCACTGCTTTGCGGAAAGGGAAACTACGGATACATTAAGGTTGTTTTCAAGTGCTTGAGAGAGTTTTATAAATAATATTTCACAACTATGATAATGACATGAAGTTTTGAGACTATGTTTGTTAATTAAATAAATTGTCTTTTACTAAAATTTATGCAGGATTTACTAATTTTATCGTGGAAATACAAACATGATATAAATTACTATTTCTTCTAGTCTTAGTGAAAATACTACGAAATTACTTATTTTTACATTCCGTAGTCGAAAGACCGGATAAAATTCATTATTTTGTCAGAGACCTGATCAAGTTACTAAGGTTCCTTGACTAATGTATTAATCTTTAATGATTCAAGTTATTATGCTTTTCGACAGACAGTGCTGTTACAATGAATTATCCTTAATTCTGGATACCATACATTGGGTTGAAAAACCCGCTTAAAATGTATGGCTCCCACCATCATTCACTACAAAAAAATTACAAAACCTACTTAAAATTTTATCATACACACATTTTATATGATCGCATTAAACATACTATAAACTACGAGGTAAAAACAAAGAAGTAAACTGATGAAGAAATACAAGAGAAAGACCTTTAACACGCGACTTCCTGTCACTCGTATGAGGTAAATAAGATAGAAGACGTAAGTATTTTTGAAATATCGATAATTCTCTTGTTATAATAAGGTAATAGATTCAGATCATTAAAAGTTTTGCTAGAACAAAACAAAACGAGCAATTTTTTCTGTTCCATTGATTGGTATGCGGAGTAATGAAACACTATTTCTATGTTAAATACTTCGGTTCATGACAATAAAGTATTTTCTGAAGGCGAATCATGATTTGTAACAGCTTTCGATTTGTTACTTTTAGCTACTTAAACCCCTTGTAGCACGGGTTAATATGATCATTTTTGTTAACGCTACGAACAAATCTTATGAAAACATTATGATTCTCTGTTATTTAATATTTATGATGTCAAGCATATTAATTAGGAGCGGAGACCCATTGTCAATTATGAGTGAAATAGGATAATAGGATAAAAGAAAAATTCCGTCTTTACTGTCCCTCAGTGGAGAATGTTTTCTTTAACACTTTTCTGTAACAGAGCTTCAGCATGCTTATTCCAACTTAGCATACTGCCTAAGACCTCACCCAAATACGACACATTCAACATGTTACAAATATTTTACCAATCTGTATAAGAGTAAGTCATGCTCAGAAAGCAGATCTAGAAACCAGCGAGTACCAATGATAATGGGCTTGGTTCTGGAGACATTAAGGAATTGAATAAGATTTGTACCATACTCTCAGCATAAAGGTGATAAATACAATGGTGGAGAGATGTACAGTAATATTTGATACGATATTGATGTAGTACAACAGAAGAGTAAAGGTCCGAGCACATTGCCTTCCGGAACCCCAAAGTCTCGTTCTAGTCAGATATCCGTTCCATCCCTGAAGTCCTCTGTCTAATATCCCAGTTAAATAAGATTTAAACTATTCAATTACAAGAAACCGCAGGCACGAAGATTCACATTTAGAAGTGTATCCTGGTGCACACAAGCAAATGTTATACTACTCGTAAATTAAAGAAAAAAAAAGTTGCCAAGTCGCCAATCTCTTATGAACAGCTGATCGAATATCATGTTAGCTTGATTATGACAGTCGTTTTCCTTTCTAAAAACCTGATTGGAGTGGATTTAATACACTCAAGAATGAATGACAGTAATGAACAAATCTGTTGATGTTCTATTTTCTCAAGACCCTTTCCAAGGGCAAAGATGCAAGACCTTTATCAATAATACTAAGGAGGCGGGGAGGGGGGGGGCTTTCATTGATACCTCGCTACATACGATTTTCCGAGCATTATGTCAATTATATGGTTTTTGTATTGTAAATAATTGTATTCTATTCTAATCTTTACTTCTACGACAAAACTTGTATATATTACTTTATAATTTCTTTCTCTTCTTTAAGTATCTTTTGTAAATATGTTTATATTAATTATATATCGTGTCCTGGCCATTGGTTTCCCGTGGTTCCCAACGGTGCTAAATGAATCGATAGTTGAAGTATATTTAAAAGATACCTCACAACTAAATTAAATAATATTAAAGAAGTACTAAAGGATACTAAAAATACTATTACGATACAAATCACAAGTAAATAAAATCACAATCATTTTAAGTTCAAAAACAAAGATTGGAAAAATTAAAACGGTAACTATCCATTCAATGAGAGTGAATACCAGGGCATCGTATGCACAAACCACGGCTCTAGTCAAGGAGCACTTGAAAGGCGTACAGGAAAAAAAACTCGCCACACATTTGTACATAATTAATAATTTTTGTAAGTAAAGCGCTCTATTGAAATTGGAAATTGGACATACGATTAACTTGAAATTATAAATATTGCATATATGCACATGCACCAGCTATGTGTGATTCTCACCAAAAATTCCGTTTCATGCGTCGAGAGAATATCTTGGTTGGGAGTTATTCTTCGTGACTGAACGAACTCGAGACCAGGTTTGCTGAAAATGAGAATAATTCACTCCAAGAATCATAATATTTAATAAGAAATAATTCAATATTTTAAGTAGTGAAAAAAAACGAATAAAAATATTCATTTTTTTACGAATATTGATTGACGAATAGCAAGTCATTCTTTTACTTGACGTAAATAAATAAAGAAAAAAAGTCTTCCTTTACTTGGCGAACAAATTACCAATTATTCTTTTATTTGACTTCCAAAAATGATGAATAAAAAGTTTTTCACTTGTTTGACATACAATGAATAACAAAATGTTATTCACTCGATAGTCGCACAACGAATAAAATGTTATCCGCGTGTTTGACGTGCAACGAATATCATGTTATTCGCTTGTTAGATGCACAGTGTATAAAATGTTATTAACTTGTTTGACATATAATTAATAACAAATTATTCACTTGTAAAATGACTAACAAAATTTTATTTTTTGTGCAATAAATAAAACGTAATTATTTTACTATGCTTCTTTGGATTAAAAAAGTTATTTTTGTTGTTACAATACAAAAACGTTTTCTTTCACTGTGGTTTTCTTATTCCTGGTAGTACAATGAGTAAGATTAAAGATATACTTTTATGGGTATTGTGTGATTATACGATTATTGGTAATAATATTTTCGACCTCTATGTTTGGTACAATCATGCATGTAATCATTTTCGTTTTTGTCACTTTACAAAATTTTAACCGGAACACCTAACCACGAGATATCGAGGAATAGCAGTAAGTAACTCTTTTTTTTTGCGCAAGGTCAGTCAGGAAAAATGTATAAATATTAATATATAAGTTAGAAGGATAAATAGTGTATTTGAAAAACCTCCTATAGTATTTCGTTGTTTGATAGTAGTGAATACAATGTAAATTTATACATCACAGAGCACTGTAATATACCTTACACGGGTATATACGAACAATTACTGGCTGAATTAAATCATTTACTAACTTTTATTAAAATGTTGATCCATCCCTCGTGCTTTAGTCGTAGTTTTGATCAAGCACATACTATGAAAGAGACTAAAATGCTTGAATAGGATATTTTTTTTTTAGGTGGGTAACACATTTGATTACACGCTTTCGATGGAATCATCTGTATTAGGAGTCTAATAATTATTATCGTTTCAAAGTCGTATCATTCTTAGCCCAGGAAAAATAGATAAAAGAACTTCAACAAAAATTCCCATAGAGATGAAGTTTGGTGTAGATCCTAAGGTCATCGTTTCAAATGAAAATCCAAAAGTCCTCATCGATCACACTTGTGCTAAAAATATTATTCAAAGTAAACGAGAAACGGTTTCTCAAAAATAACTCTTCAGCTATACGTTTTATCTCAAAAATACTTGTTCTAAATTTTATGCATTGTAAAATTGCCTACGAGAAAGGATCTTATGTCTCTTTTTCCTCCGAAGCATCATTTGCGAGCTAGCGCGATTTGAAAAAATTAATACTGCGTTGCTCTTCTTAGTGCCCACAAGTGCGAGTTTACGCATACTGACTTACACTCCACTAACTTCTCTTTTCTAATTTAGGTACATACTTATTGTACTTATATTGTAAGTATCAAGAAGACTTTGTTTAGCATTTTTTTTAGTTATTAATTTTTCGAATGAGTATACGTAATATAGTTGATGATTGTGATTATTTTTTATACATTTCCAAACAAACGATTTCCAAACAAAACAAGCTTCAAGAGGAACAACAAATTATAAAGAATAATAAGGAAATTTTTATAAAAAATCTGCATATCAGAACTTTTTAATTTACGCTGACAACCTTGTTTTACAATGGAGCGTAGTTTGGCAATGTTGTGTTCAGTCGTAATCTCTTAATTGTCTCAGTTTGTTTCCAAATAAATTATGGAATTTTGAATTTGTGATGACATAGACCATGGTTATGGTCTCATTTCTGCTCAGATTCATTTTTGTAGTTCTATGATACCAAACACAGTGGCTGAACAAAATGTGTATGGATACAATATGGTGATATAATTGGAAATATTCATATATGAAGAATTTTATGTAGTAGATATTTGTCGGTGGAAATTATATGAGCGTTATAAATATAATTTGGGCGAGGGTGTTTCTTTCAATTATACTGGAAAGGGACAGTACCGTAACTATTTTATGTCATGAAATTTACACATATTATAAGGAGATTAAATAAATAAATAAATTTATTGTCAAAAAACAGTACAAACTGCGTATGACATATTACGAATGCAATCTCTTGTATAAGCAAACAATAAACTTTTTCATAAAATTAATTTTTACAGAAATATATTCCTAATGCAACATGACTTATCGACAAAATGTTAATGACTGAAGTATCATAATATTTACATATTACAAGTATTTAGTAAATTTTATTGAAATTTGGTACCACTCTTTGCAAAATATTCCGTTTTTCCTCCCTGTTATAGTATACACAGAGTTGAGTATTATGTTCATAGTTACTCGTGGCGGAATTACAGAAAAAAATTTGTGGCGCGTCGAAAATTTGATCAATTATTTTGAAAACAAAGAAAATCTCTCTTTATTTAAAACACAACGTGATCTGTAGAAAAGTTAATTCATGGAAACGCCTACTTTTGTGAGATTTTTTTTCTGGAAATTGAGAAAATATTCCTTTCTGAGTTGGAGTAGCCTCTTAAAAGTCGCTCGCCCCCATTTTCGAGTGTTTGAAAAACTGAAGTATGCATAATTTTGTACTACTTTTTTACTACTTTTGTACCATTTTGTACTGCAAAAAGAAAATTTTGTCCACCTCATAGATTGAAGAATCGAATACCAGTTTCACATTGCGAGAGAAAGTGTAAGTGAGGTTGCGTAGTTATGTGCTCCAAAAAATATTTATCTATGGTTATCTAATCTAAAAAATTTGTGCCTTTTGATAAGACTAGGAAGATGTTTTGGCAACTCAAAGGAAGAACTTATTAACAACGTTATTAACATGCTCCAAAAAAAGTGTTTATGTTTAATTATCTTTTTTACAAATTGGCGTTATACTTATGAAGAAGTAAACGATATTTGAGATATTTGAATGAGGTTTTATTGAAATATAGTAATACACAGTGACATTGGTATGGAAGATTTGAATTTTCTTAAAATTATACTGGTACCTCAAGTCTGATGAACTAATTAGCTATTTTTTATCGATATTTTAATTGTTAATTTCATTATTTTTGCGTAAATATACCTTTAACGGTGATGTCAATGTATGAACAATTGCATATTTATGCGTTATTGAAATTTATAACAGCGATATTTTCCAAAACATGTGACTTGACTAGAGAGTACTTCAAGAACGTCTTCAACTAGTTAGAACCGTAGCTCACATACGAGTATTTCCAAGAATAAGGATCGTTGAAGTCAATTGATTCAATCATTTAATATTGAATTATTTTTTCATGCAATCGTCGTAAAGTGTGTAAGAGAAACAGATCTATTTCCATGGACGCATGCAACAAAATTGCCACTAGTTTTAGGCTAGACGAAGACATCTGTAAATTGTTAGAGAGAGTCTAGAAAATGAAGAGGATCTGGTTCAGGATCCCTCCATCATGGCTCACCAATTCGAAATGGAGTTGTACAAAGGTTGACAAGGCATAACGATAAACACAATGCCACCCTGCTGTTCGCAGCTGAGAATAATAATATTAATGTTAGTATTTTGTTTATGCAATGCATTATGTTACTACGCACTTATCATTTCAATATTTTACCATGATTGTTTACTCAATTATCACTGTAGGGTTTGGTTACGTACGTCTATCATTTAAGTAATAAAAAATCACAAAAGTTTCATAGTACTGAAAGTTACTACGAGTCCCTGTGTTTTGAGGAAGGAGTCAACGTTACGTGCATACCGTAGGCTATTATTATACTTTTGTTATAGGTTTCCGGATTTTATTGATTTTTTTTTATATTTTCGAAAAATTCAATTAACTTATTGAAAGGTAAAACACTATTTCAAACAAGTAATAAAAATATTAAAAACAATAAAAAATACAATAAGAATTATTAAAAAGCTATAGAAATTATTACTATTGTTGTTATTTATAAACATTTTTATATAATACTTTACTGGTAATTTTATGCTGTTTTAAAATAGAATATTATTGTTTTATACATAAACAATTAATGTTACAAATACATTACAATAACGTTAACTTAAAAAATCATAGTGCGAGGTAACATTTGAATTCAACATAATTTATTTCGAGAGTTTGTTATTGATGTGGAAATATATATAAATAATATATTAGTTGGCAGTGCCCTTATTTACACAACATGTATTAATAACGTACAAACACTTTAATCGTTCATATTTTTACATAACGTTTCGGGGATGTATGTTCCCCCTCTTCAGATGTATTTTATATTTTCTGAACACTCTTATGAGTCATGCGTATATTGTTTCAAAGTTGTGTTGGACTTATTAAAATTATCCTTTGCTATTATGTTCATCTATTTGTGGGTCATGCGGTTGTAGCCTGTGTGCGGCATTCGGTGCTATCCTCCAACTCTGATCTCATATCTCATATATAAATAATATTTTATCTTCTTCCCATGGGAAAAATTTGAAAGAGAGAGGAACATATTTAAGGTAAGTCCGACAGTACCGGCGAATGCTAGTTCCAATTTTTGCAAAGTAATAGTGGTGTACGGATATTAAGTGTAAGAATAAAAAAATAGCCAACCATGCTTTTCAAGCTCACCAAATTTAAATAAAAGTTGTGGAAGCTGTGACAGACAATGTACTTCTATTTTTGGAGCTCTGCGAGTTGTTTCTACGCGTTCAGTTTTTCTGAGGTGACTAGTTGATAAATAAATAAATTTATTGTCAAAAAATCAGTACAAACTGCGTATGACCACGTGGAGAACAATAAACAAATTTATTATCATTACTTTCACTTTTCATTTATCTCTAAAGACACAATTAAAATTACAATTTTATTTATTCATTTATTCATTTCAATATTTACATAATAAACTGAACATCGGTAATCAAACAAAACTTCATAGCAATATCTTTCACTAACTTGCCATATCTTTAACATAGTCATTAATGGCAACTAAATTTTCTTCTTCCTCTGCAAACGTCTATTCGTCTAATTTTCTTCATCCAGTAATAACCTAAAAGTTCAACTTCATCAAATCAGCTTAATTTGTCGTATATTCCAAACAAATTGTGTTTTTTTTGTTTCTATTAACTTAAAATTTTTCTCATATCTATTCTTATGTATCAATCGCATACCATTTACATATGTTTTTCATTCATCACCATATAACCAACAATTCCGCAGTAATGGTTACTTGTTTCCTCTTCCTAAAAATATTGCTTTCTTTTTTCCCCTCTTTCCTGCAAATACTGTCGAAAAAAATGGACCGAGAAAAGCATGAAAATAGTGAAAAGTATTGATGAAAATGAGCGCAAAATGAAGGCAGGAAGAAAGAGATTACTATTTTCAAATTGTATAAAAGTTTGTTTTTCTATACAGGAGCTAAAATGCTAAGGCGATGTATACTGAATGAGTAACCCTATAAACGTTATCTATAAATGTTAAGCGGTGGTTACTTTAATTGACTGACATTTATTCATCAACGCAGAGAAAAAGAATTCTTACTGATGTTGTATGAGTGTTGAAGAAGCTAACTGGTAAAAGTACTTGCTCATTAAGGAAAGGGAATAGTGTGCACAGTGACCTCAGTGGTTCCAAAAATGATTTATTCAACACCAATATCGGCATTTTTTAAGTATGTTTACCTGTCCTTCGTTCCCACCCCTACCCAGTGATGCTAGGGGTATATTATCTGCAATGTGGACTGATTGTGAACTTACAAAGCACCGGGAAAGCTTTTATCCATCTCAATATGATTTTTCCATTATTTTTACAAGTTATCCCCTTCTCACCCCCCTCCTAGGGGTGAAAAGGATGACTTAGCCCCACATAACTTGTTATCATATAGTCAGTCATATGTGTATAACGTTTGGTTGAAACAGCTTCAGGCACTCTAGAGTTACAGTGAGATATATACATAAAACATTCCGACCCCCATTTCACCCCGTTAGAGATGGATTTTCGAAAAATCGCTTCTTAGCGGACATTTTTGATATTTTTTTTGTGTCGCACTCTTCCCAAAACCCACCTCCCGAGGTGTCGTGCACCTCCTGTGGTCTGGAGGGTACGATTTGAAATATGATTATTCATCTCAGATTACACAAAAACCACGGACTCGACCCTCTTTTACGTTATCGCTCTTTTTACGTTATTTTTACGTCTCGCCCTTTCCTCCGCCATCTCTAAGAATACAGTGCTTCTATGTGATTTCATCTTGAAATTAATGGCATTAGTAGTTCAAACATCTCGTCAACCCTAAAACTATGTATCCGATGCATTTCTTTACTTTTCAATATTAATTTTCAATAATTTTTATACATAAACCCATTTCCACCCCAAGTGGGATGTTTGTTTTATGAGAGTGGAGTTCAGACGTACACGATATCTGGATTTCACTATCCACTCAGCGACACAAAAAATTATGAACTCGTCACAGGTATGTCATGTTCGATATTATTTTCATGGCGTCCCTTTCCGTAAGGGTACTGGAGTTTATACGGGCTGATTGTCGACTTTAACGTCTTCGAGAATGTCACTACTAATTTCAAAGACCCTGAAAACTACGATCTCAAAACTAATATCGGTCAGTTTCGACTATTTTTACACACGAGACTGAGATAAATAAAAAAGTAGTTTATGGTTAGTTGAAGAAAATAAGTAAAACTAAATTATGTAAAATAGTCAAATTTAAATATCTAAATATTTATTTTCAGTTCTTTGGCTACAAAACCGTGATATATCAATATTAATATCTATCTATCTATCTATCTATCTATCTATCTACCTATCTACCTATCTACCTATCTACCTATCTATCTATCTATCTATCTATCTATCTAAATATAATTATATGTGTATCTTAGCTTAAAGTAAATCACAACATTTTCTACTTGATAACGAATTTTATTCATTATCACATTCTTTCTTGTTTTATTTTTTATTAATGTTATGTTTAAAATTTAGGAAATTAATCATTTTAAATGTGCGAAAGATGCAAAATAACATGAAATGTGATTTAGTTTGAAACGATGGCAAACATCTCAGACTCAGTGTCATATATTTATTTTCAGTTCTTTTATCACATAACTTTTTAAATCTTTTAATTTTATTTGTAACTAAACTTAGAAGTTAAACACAGCTTTGAAAACTCAATAAAAATTTGTAGTTTCATAGTTTTGGCGAAAAAATCTTTTATACTATAAGAAACTAATTCAAAATTAAAGTTTGAAGGATGAAAAACCTAAATTATTTCTATGTTAAAAACTATAGCACAGCAGTGTAGCGTATAGTGTTATAAGACCCATTGCGGGGAGCAAACCACGGTCTCTTTTGCCCCATCGCTGTTTTAACCCCAATGGTAGGTTAGTTTATGTGATAACAATAAAGCGCTACAAAAAACAAAAAATCAAAAACAATGACGTTACATGAATCTTAACACAGCTAACCCTATACTATAAGTTATACGTTAAACTTCATATTGCTACAAACTATACAATGAGACTAAAAATAATTATGATGCAACTTATTACTTTCGTGTATTTTTTTCGCTGCGTGCATGAATAGTCCTGCAGGGGCTCGATAATTTGAAGAATTTGATCGCGTGAGGCGGCGGTTTCTCACCGTTTCCCCCTCACTTGGCTAACGAACTTATGGTTTCGAACCGTCTGGTCCTGCCCTACGCTATGATATCTCTAATGTTTAAAATTAACTTCAAAAATAAACAAGAAGTCACAAATTTGTTAAAATATTTCAGAACATCAAAGAAGCTCTGGTGAAAGATAATAAATACTGCAGATCTTTGATATTTAGCTCCTCATTCAGATAATGGTGACACTCACTGAATGAACAACGTAAAATATGCCAGGTAGAAAGTTGAATTCTTTGGAATCGTTTTGAAGCAGGTTTTCACGGCTATCATCATCAGTATTTAGAATTTCTTACGGGTTATTAAACCGCATCGTCACAGTTTATTTTAGCTCCTTACGATGTTGGCTGCAATTGCCAACGAAATGTTGAGAATTAAATCTATGACGACACGGCTTAATAACTCGGAAGAAGCTTTAAATATTGATCATTGGATTCGTTTCGAAAACAACTGTCGAAAGAATTTTCTTTGATTCAAGAACCCAGAATCGTTTATTTTCAAAAATAAAAAACAACATTTTCATGATTCAAGAAAACTGAATCTAGAGTTCGAATGCAGTGAAAATAAATCTCCTTTCATAGGGATGTCACAATTTAAATACATGTACGTAATCAAAACGTGTCAAGTAAAAAATAGGAGAAAAAATTGAAAATTTGTTTGGAGTAATTCATTTTATACTAAAGAAATAAAAATGTTCATTTAGTGAAACAACTTAGTCTATTGTATGGGAATTGACGTAGTCCTACCCATAAAATATACAAAGAAAAGGATGGCTATTTATATAAGACCGTTAAGCTGATATTTGCCAATGATCCCATCAGGCCTACTGTTTGTGAGTGTGTGGTTCCTTCGTCTGGTTTAGTAGTGTGACGTGTTCTTTGTATGTTTTGTTACAGAAATTGAGAAAAGCGTTCTCTAATAAAGACTTAGGTAAGTTGGTGGCGAGACATGATTTGATGCAGAAAGTGGGAAACAGAAGGATTCTCAAGAGAGAAGAGACTCTTCTGGTAGATCATGAAGAGAAAATTAATAACTAATTGAAGAACAACTCAATCAGAGATTTCCTACTCACTGTTGTAGTTAAGCTGAAAAAAGAAGACGAAACAAATAAGAAACTAGAATTTGCACTATGGTAGTAACAGTTAAATTTTATGCACGTTATGTTGAATGTTTTCCCCAAATCGATAGTAGTGTAACAAATATAATGATATATTTGACTAAGTTTACTACTGGAGGTTTACTAAGAAACTATACTCCGATTTCAAAGGGGTGAAAAAGCATGAAATGTTTCTTTTCTTCTGGTGAATCTCACGAAATACTTAAGGTATCATCACAATATTTGTATGTAAATGTTTTGACTACTAAAAATGATAATGATGGATAACCCATACCTCACAAAAATATAAATTCTCGTGCAACGCCGGGCAAGGTCAGCTAGTTTATCATAAATTGAATAAATAATAGTTCTTCGGAACATTGATTTTGTTTGTTTCGGACGAGGAGGATAATATATTCTCATTGCCTTTATTAGCTTTTTCAATTGAACTTTGTGTTTTAGAATGTCTTGGTTTCCCATGAATCATTTTGAGTACATTTAGCTAACTTCAATAATCCTGTTGGCAAATTCTTACAACTTTCAAGTTGCAGCAACTTTCTCGACCGGTTTAAGCATGTAGTTGAACAAATTTCTTGAGACCGTTCTCATTAAACATTTATAATTGCTATCAATTCAATGACTAACTACGTCCCACAACAAAATTGAAGGGATAGTTTTAATTGGTTTCACAAGGAGGTCTATTGTTTGGAATGTTTTGATTTTTGTCAGGATTTACAGATATTTAAATATATCAAAATAATTTCTTTAGTTATGCTTGTCCTGAAGTGTCCCTCTGTCCTTCCACAAGAGAGCATTACTGTCCGACAACTACATGTAAACTAATGTCGTTAAACCCATAAGCTATTGTATTAGACCTTAACGTTGACAGTGCAAAACGTTTATGTTATTGAACTTTCCGGAAAAGAATCACGTAAAAGAGAGCAATTCCTAGAAAGGAAAACGGAGATAGACGCTCACGAGTAATAGTTGGGGTAATATTGGGAAAACCACGAGAAATTGGGATACTATTCACTGTCGTTAAAAGACAATCAGAACGATCTATGCAATATAGTTTATTCGCTTGTAGATTTGAAGAGCAGATGTTCCAGCCTCCGCCTTCGTTAACTCAGAAGATACTAGCATTACATTTTCTATAAATTCAATAATTTAAAATAATTTTTTTTTTCAAAACCGAAACTGTTAATTTAATCGTACCAAAGTAGCTTTCAACAACTCTACATACAGTCCCTATAGAAACGGCAACTGATGATGGAAACGTGTGTTGTTGAAAACCGCTTTGACACTAATAAATAAACTGTTTCGGTTTTGAGAACTAATTTTTAAGTCTATTGAAAGACTTACATTAATACACAATTTTAAACGTCTATAAAATTAACCCTTTTCATTTTCCATAACAATAATAATTGCTTGATTAAAAGTAATGGATGAGAGTAAACGTAGCCGTACTGAGAATGAAAATAATTTCTACATTTTACTGAGATAAGCTTTGTAGATGCGTTTGAAGTTCATTGCATGTATTGAGGATACTTCGTTAATAATGTTTTCCTTTACAACAAAGTATTAATTTTATGTTACAAACAATAGTTCGACGCATTATTTGTAGTCATATAATTAATGAAATTGCGAATTAAGAAAAGCTTGCTCTGCTAGATTATGTTATAATGAAGCATAGCGACATTATAGAAATAAAATAGAATAGAACAGAAATTTTATTTTCTCACTCACGCAAATTATATGTTTTACAGAATATTATGAACATACATTACACAAAATACATTATACTTCCTGGATTATCTATAAAATATAATAACTGAATAGTATACTGATATAAGCTACAATAATGATAAGCAATTTTAATAAATACATCATAGATTAAAGGATTTGTATATAACAATGAATTCATGTTACCTAGGAACTTTGCTGCAAACAGATTTTTTATGCGTAAAGTGTATGAAGAGAAAACAATAAACCTCCCAGACTGAGCCTGTTTGGAGGATAGTATACATACAAATTTACATAAAGTTAACAAGGCGGAAAAATACAGACTTCAATTGTTAAAATAGATTTATTGTTATGTCATTCATATTCATAAAGATATATTATAGTGAATAATCGATATAAAAAAGCAATAATGATTGTAAAAGAAAAAAATAGTTTTCTTGTGTTAGCAACCTGCAAAAATTATCTTCTTTGGAAATTACCTAACTACAATCAATTATTTAAAACTTAAATATACTTTACGATACCTTTACCTAATAACCTATACACATACAAAAGTTAATTCAACTTAATATGTTATACCTTCCGTAAGTAATTTATTATATTTGAATTATTAAAAAGAATAGTATTATTTGTTCAAGGATCCAGTATATTTCATTTGAAATTTTTTACTAACTAATTAAGTTAATACATAGTCACTAGAGCACTTTACTTTAAAAAATATAACCAAGGAGAATGGGACCAAATATAAAAGAGAATAATTAGCTGAAGTAATTTATTCACGTTTAAAATAGGAATGGTCAGTAGAATTATAACGAATTAAATTACTAAAATCATTTTAATGTATAGTGATTGATTTGGCATTCAGTCTGAATTATATTACACAATGAACATTTCATTATTCTGATCAGAACGGAAACAACAGAGTTAACAGTAAAACAACATAAAAGTCAATTTTGATCGATTTTCTAACTTAACTCTACGGAACATGAAGCAAATAAACTCCTGATTATTTGCTTACTAAGAATGCGGGAGATTAGTATCACAGTTGCTCCTTTCCTACTTCTCAGGCTTCATTTACCTCCTCAGACAACCATTAACAAACTAGTTGAAATATTATAACTAAACATGCTCTGTAACCAATTCACTCATTTTGGATGTTATATATACTTGAAAATATTATTAAATATTTTGAAATGATATACTTCAAGACTGACGCCAAAAGAGTTTCTCTGTATAATACACGGAAAAATGTTTTTTCTTACATACATAGAATATCTCTTTACATAATATAAGATTGTAAGTTGGAGAAACGGGTCATAGAGGGAACTACCATTCGATTAATCGTATTATTTTGTGTTACATTTTACAGATAATCGTTACTTCCAATTTTATATTTCAAAATTAAAATTTTAACAACCGATTCTTCCATATTGATATACAAAATGTTCAAAACAAACAATACGATAAGAATTAGAAAAAACAAAACATATCGGAAGACATAAATTTGAAAGGAAGGGGCTTTTGTTCTAATGGTAGGTGATGCATCATGCCGGTGATGTTTCCCATCGATCCAGTATGAAAGTTTTAGTCATTATAAATGTATTTTATTTTAACGTCAATAAAATAAATTTTTTCATCATATTTTGTTATTATTTTTCTTTCTTTTCTATAGAGAAGTAGCGATAACTATTTATTTCCTATATAAATATGCAAAGAATGATATAATAATAATCATGTTTTTATATATTTTACTTAACACTAAAAGTCTGAAAATTTATACCAAATTACATATTTCAAACTGAAATACATTGTTTAATGATGTTGTCAAACGAAGTTTTATTATTATTATTATTATTATTATTATTATTATTATTATTATTTTGCCTTCTAGTTAATCAATAATCGACTAATTTGTTGTGAGGTTCGCAATTGAAATCTTAGTAACACCAGTTTAACAACTAGTCACTGAAGTCCGAAACGAGTTAAAACTTGTGCAAATTCGAAAAGACAAAATTTTCAAATAGAATTTTTCACTCTGAAAAATTATATAGTTATGGATTTGAAACACAATTGATGTAGAAACCAATTTATTCTTGTATTTGGATACGTTTTATAAGTAGAAAAACAAATTTCGGCATTTTTGACAAAGGGAATGCATATACTTATCAATATCATGTGTACACTAAGATATATAATAATAATAATAATAATAATAATTTCATTTCCAGCATCATATTTACAAAAGAAGATACACTTTAAACTTCTAGGAATACTGACCAATATCCAGTCGTAGGTCAGTTACACGAATAAAATAGAATTGTATGGCAACAAAAAAATAATGAGTCCGCTTCACCAGTAAATTTCTTTGCAGTCAACATGTTGCTATCTGTGGCGTCTGCATGGAAATTTACTTCAATCTATTAGGCTAATTATGAAAGTCATAATTTCTTGAAAAATACACCAATAAGGAGTAACTACAAGACACATTTAAATTTAGGAATAACTAAGTATAACATTAATTTGTGGTCTGAGAAAAATAAACAAACAAATAAAATCTTACTTCTATTACAACTTATGTGTACAAATAAAATATAGATATAAACATGTTTACATTCGCTGGTGTACTAATGAGATGACAATTCAAGTCAAATTAATGTATAACTAGTATACATGATAGAAAAATTTATTTTAAATAATTATTTATAATTAATTAATAGCTTTAACTTATTACTATGGATGGAACTAATCTTTACATTTTTTGAATTTTAAAAGAATTTTGAGTGAAAATAGTTTCTGATGCAAAAAGTAATTTTCCTGTTTTTGCAATTAAATATAAACTACCAAATATCACAGTAATTTAAAAATGATTTTTCGTAGATGTTTAACTTTTATAAAAATATTATCCATGCTCAAAAGGGAGATGCACTTTTGTTGTAGTAAATGTTTTAGCAAGCATTCCGAAAAAATTACGGCCATTTACGTGAATAGAATGGTCATAACATTTCTTAGTGATAGATGGGATACATATTTTTAATTGCATGTATAATTTTTGTTCTACTGCTGTTCATCTTCGTTCTACTGTCACCCACGATCGACACCAGCGAGAGGTATGGGACTCTCACGTGAAAGAATACAATAACAATTTTACTCTGAACAAGCACTTAGTCAAGGCCTGTTCCAACCATCTCCGGTCAAAGTTATGGTTCGCAGCTGACAGATAACCGTAGCCGTCAGTCAAATACGAAATCACCCCTATTCTTAACCTCCGGCTTAGCATTCTTCGGTTTTCTCAGAAAATAAATAGTGTAGCAGACCTGATTTGTGTGTTTGGCGCAAATTACATCAATGTTCAAACTGCTTGAGATCTCTTCAGTCTCTTGTGAATGTTGAATGTGTTTATTTATAGGTCATATAAGTGTGTGGCCGTGAAATGGTATGTACGTTTGAATCCATGAAACTAAAGAGATTCATTAATAGAAATACGAATGAACTCTTGAATGAATGAATGAATGAATGATTACTTGCATGAATACCTTTTATATTCTAAGTATCGTCAGCAAATAGTAATTACTGACTATGTTTTATTACTTGATGTACACTATTATTATAAAGTAAAAAGGGCTGGTCCAATTTGGTCTTGACCAAATCCAGATAAAAGTGAAGTTTCATCTGATATAACATTATGATTTTAACTTTATGATTCTTCCGTTTAAAAATGATTTAAAATGCACATGATGTATCAGCACATACAGATATACCTGAATTTATACTTTTAGTGATGTAGTTAAGATAGTTTATTATATTAGTCTCTGTAGAGTTAGCAGTAA
Organism: Laupala kohalensis; assembly: GCA_002313205.1. Taxonomy (NCBI): domain Eukaryota; kingdom Metazoa; phylum Arthropoda; class Insecta; order Orthoptera; family Trigonidiidae; genus Laupala; species Laupala kohalensis. Next base: position 97,759 of record NNCF01127626.1, read on the forward strand.
AAAAGCCATGTTGTTATGGTGAAATAATTTATAAATAAACGGTTTTACCTTGTTGTAGACCAATTTATCAAACATTCTTTCAAAAACATCACATTTAACTATCTGGTGATAGTTATTTACATCAGTAATGTCACTTGCCTTAGGATACGAAATAATATTATTTAACTTCCAAATATCAGGAAAAAATACCCTTTGAGAGAGAGTAATTAAAACGATTAGACAACCATTCTGACACATTCCCCGATCAATAAGGGATGTATGCCACTCGAATCAGGAGGTAATGGAGTATCCAGATTCAAAACTCAGTGTATCATTTCATCCTCAGTAAATACAACTCAATTAAAGCATTCATTGAAATCACCGCTTGTAAGAGTCACACTATTATCAAGTTCCCTATACACACTACTAAATTTGTGACAAAATAAATTGGTAATATCTCTTATATTATGAGCTTTCTTATCTTCTAAATGAACATATGTGGGTATCAGACTATGACTTACCAATGTATTTACAAATTTGTACAATGGATTTACAACGAGTCCTAAAGCCCCATTAAAAAACAAAAAACAACAACAATCGATTTACAAAGTGATCTTCCAACTTTCAATAAATTATAGTACTTTTCAGACTTATATATTTTATATTCTTTATTGTATTTATTTTCATTAAAAATTGCAATGTTTAACTCATCAGTAAATCAAAATTTATTCGACTTTACTGTTATCTTTGGCTCAAAGTTATTAATTATACGTTAAATACTAGTTATAGCACTACTAACAAGCACATCAAAGTCTATATTAATACCAATGTATGTAGGAATTTCAAACTTATTAAACTTATTAAATTCATCTTTAATAACATTATAATCATTTTTTTATTATATACTTTATCAAATGTTTTGATTCGCTGATAGAATCTCCGTGGGAATGTGATAAAGTTACATGATAAAGATCACAGTCAATAATGGGTCTACATTAATATCAAGTTATTACTAAATCTTATATATTACATTTAGTGTTAGAACTTTGTGTAAGCTTAAGAAGTGAAAACCAGTCATACATGATATTGGCAGCTTCACGAATACTGTGATTATTATGATCACCTATATATTAAGAGTATTTATAAGGAGTTAACGATTTAAAGCCATGTATATTAAAGTTATCTACTAATACAAGTTAACAGTTATCTTAGCTATTGAAATAATTCGCAATTGTAGATTGAATGTTAATTGTAATACATCGTAGTATCCAGAAGGTGATGAAGTAGCTACACAAGTAGCTCCGAGTAGGAAAAATCATTATCATTGAAAACTTTAATAAAAAAGTCTCTCTTAAAAGTTGTCAACTAACTGCAAGCCTATGTGGATCAGAAGGTTTTAACAGCAATTAAGATCCTATCTCCAGTTTTCTTGGTACTTGTAAGACAAGAACGATCACATCGCACAATATTATATTCTTTCTAACTAATTTCAGCCCTCTTGATATCACTTACAACTTTGAAGCCAAGTCTCACTAAGAATAATTATATCAAAATCAAAAATACAGTCGACACTTCCTCTACACTCACCCAATCTTGTCTTACACTATTGATATTTTGATAATATCATATAGAAATATTTGATTCACCGATTTGATTCATCATTGTCTTTCCTTTGTTTAATTTCCTTGTTCACCACATTGTTATCCATTTGAGAAGTAGTCAAATCAGAAGTAATTCTTAAAAATCCACCACCAATTAAGTTCTTATTTTTATAAATGTTCATTAACATCCTCAGATGATAGAGTGGCTTAGACTTATTAGCAACATACTTTTTCCCATAGCATTGAACTGTAATATTATTAACATTAAATAGTAATTTTAAGCCTCTATCTAGAAGCACTTCAACTACTATTATATGATCAGGAATGTGAGTGGATGTCAACATTCTTTTAATCACCAAGAAAGTAATTTTCAATAAAACTTGCTGATTCAATGTCTTAGACTCTTTGCTCAACATCAATGATTCATTTAAGAATAGATACTTGGTTATAACTATTTAAATAATATTGTTATAAAACCGACCTTTTTCTGTAGACAATTTATTATCTCACAACTTTTCAGCAGACATTCCTGCCACCGTCAGGTATTTGAACGTTTGTCCAACATTTTCTATAATATTCTAGTTTGAATCAAGATTTCTAGATCATTAGCATAATTGTCATCAGTTGATTTAGTTGGGCTAGAACTTGGTGATAAAAAATAGGCACAGTCATGTTTACCTCAACATGCTACAATACGACAACTTGCTAGAACAGTTCTCTCAACACCGGACCTAAGAAATTATTCCATATATTTAGTACACTGAATAACCTTCAATATGTCAATACATTCCTGGTTTATGGGGCATTTGGTAATTTTCTTGATATTACTAATAGTATGAAGTAGTATAATAAGAAAAATACTTAACTGTCTTTACACATAAAGTAAGAGACTTTCTAACACCAAAAACCAGTTGGTGGATGAATAAATGGATACATTTGTATTAGTATTTTTGAATGAATAATATTTGAATTTATTTCCAAAAAATCCAGTGAAGCACTACGTACGATCAAGTGAAGAATTGGCTTATTTCGTATAAATGATCATGTCACTTGAAGTCTGTTCTTCTGAATACCTAGAATATCGAGAAACGACATCAGATTTTCGACGGCAATTTAATTTTGAACCAAATTAAGAATGTTCACTCGCTAGCAATGGACTACCTTACCTGACGATGTCTCGCATTAGAGACGAAACATTGTATTATTTTATTTACATTTTTATGTGGTTATTATCTAAATTGTTTTTCTCTCTTTTGTGACATGTAAACTTCCTGATTCAAAATTAAATTGTCAGCAGAAAACTCAGGTTGCTTCTCTATATATTTTTGATAGCTTAATTCCTCTCGGAAAGTAAGCAAGCGAGGGAACATTACCTCAAAAGATGTTGTTAGTGTCCTCGTCATGACTTCCGGATAAATCGTTAACCAGAGAATGAAGTGGCAGTCAAGGTGACTACCATTTTGAGCAACAGGTGCAGTTAACTAGAGGTCGTCGAAGAGAGTTTTAGACTTATCTGCCGGTTACGCTTCTCTAGAACTTTAACCAAAAGTGGTTGAAACGGCCCTAAATGTAATATTCGGGAACTATAAAATCCGGTTCGACAAAACAATACATTTCTCTTTACAACGTTTCAACTTTTCTACAAAACTCACCCTGTTTTTGGAAAACCCGTCTGATTTTTTAAATTTTCTCTTCGGTCAAGAATCTGTTTTAAATATTCGATGATTTCCCACTCTGATTATGATGGAATAAAAATGTATCGGATTTGGCATCAATTCTCACAAAATAAATTGCAGCATTTAACAAATATTGTTGTATTACTATAGGTTCGCAGTTTTACACAAACGTTCTATCAACTAATATATTCCTAAGTTTACAAATTACTTAATTTTCACCAGGGTAGATAAAATTAATTTCTTAAGTAATTAGCGCTGAATTGAATGGAATATAAAAATAATATTTATCTCCCTATGTATCTTCATAAAATTATCGCAATTCTAATAAACAAAATTATAATTTTCATGTAATGAGACAAGAAAAAAACTGACTTAGGAAAGTGTAGACTGCCCGCATGCAACGTTGCCGCACTTCTGTCCGTCAAGAGTTGAAAACCGGAACAGAAAGTAAAATGTCGCACTTTTCACAATCCTATGAGATTAAATTATTTTAGTATGTTTCTCTTCCCCATACCCAACCTACCATAATAAGTTACTTTCGTTCCTTTCTTCATTCATTCATCTATAACTGAGAAACACTATTAGAAATGTGAACTTGTTTCGACAGAATTTTGCTCATATATTGTATATGCTCAGTACCAAAGGATTTTTTTGAAATTCTGATTTCAATTTTATTTCGAATTTTCTTTACTTTTGTTTTATTTTACAAACTAAATTTAAAATAATCTCCGTTATGTATATCAGCGTTCATTTAAATATCTAAAAACCGGATTTTGGGTTTATCAGTGTCTAATTTTTCAAAGGGCGCCAAGAGGTAAAAATGTTTCTCTGGTTTTGTCGTTCATGTTAACTGTATGGTATTTTTCTTGTAATATCTCATAAATTTGAAATATCTTCTCGGATTTTTTTATGTGGTACGTGTTGGCAAATTTAATATGTAAAGATCATGGATTTTTCAATTTTTTTCTTTTTAATGTGTGAAAAAGGGTAGACATGTTTGGTGAGTTGTCGTAACAAACAGATACATTAATCAAGGCGGTCAGTAAATTATTTAATATATTAATTTCAAATTTTGACAAGTTGTTCCAAAAATAGATGTTTACTAGTAATAGATTTGGAGAAATTTCGATTTGAAAGGAATCATACAGGATGAATTGTGATGTTTTCGAATTTTTTCGATATTCACTTTATCGCAGGAACTAATTGAGACTGTCGATTATCGTATATTAACATGGTTGATGCAAATATCTAAAATGTGTTACCTGGTTTTCCGATATTTTGTTTGGAAAGGGGGCAAAGTATATTTGTTAGCAGTTTCTTGTCCTTGGCACTAACGACATGTTATACTACTTTCATCTGAGACTAATCTCTCATCTCTTCACATTGATATGTGTTTCATTGCTCCCTTTACGTCATTTACATAGCTCATCACTTTTTCAGCATGAAATTCTAAGATATACCCAGTGGTTGATGAACCCGTGAGTACTTCCAAATATCTCTCATTGTAAATAAATTATTGTTTTTTCCCGTTCTCTACATCTCCAGCTAACTTACCGCTTAGTTCATTCATTCGTTTCCAAATGTACTGAAGAGACATTCCTCGTGCGCTATTTGTCTATGGTTTTGGATAGGTTGTATGCTACATTTTGGTTCATTTCATGTATTTAACAATTTAACCTTTTTAAAAATATTTTTAATCTAATTCTTTTATTTGATATTTTCTGGACTGATCCCAAACAACCGGTGCGTATTCCAATGGAGGCCCAACAAGGGTAATATAAAACTTTTTTCCCCTTTTTTCAAGGTGGGTGTTTTCTTTGATATTGTCTTAGTGAAATTTTAAGACTCCTAAACTTGTTGCGATGTGCTTCCAGTTACCAGAGCAGACCACTCAAATTAGGTTTTAACTTAGTTCTCAAATGTTTACATGAATTTAAGTCGGTTATTGGAAATAAATTAATTTTGTATGTCCGTTTTCGTCTTACAAGGATATAAATAATTATAATAATGTGTTTATTCTCATCCGAGTTTAGTTTCACATGCTTTTTAGGTAATAATGAATGAATTTTGAAGTCTAGGGGCAAAATTAGCTTATGTTCCGGGTTACTTTTTGTTCCGTGAATTATACAACCGACCAGTGAATAACGAAAGGAATTGTCAAAAGAAAGTTACAAACTACGTGCGACTACGTGGAGTACGGTAGTCTAATTTACTTACCGTAAGTAAGCAAGGGACCATCCCATTTATTTCGATAGAGGGTTCTAAAGCAGTAGTAGATTTTTGCTCATTCCTAAAATAAGAATAGGTAGTATATGTTATAATATCAACAGAACACAAAAGAATTTATACTATATAGAATATTAAAAAATTATTTATTCATTAAGTACTATTATAAAATCTTTATTTTTTTTGAGAATATTGATAAGTCGTAACTATAAAATAACTCAAAATTCGAGATTAATAATAACTATAATACAAATGAAAGTGCCGCTCCCAGGTCTGAGCCTATTTAGGTCTATATATCAAATCCACTTCTATCCGAAGGAAAATCAGAAAAAAACTCTGACTAGCATCGGACTACAGAGTTAATGTACACAATCGTGTCAAGGTTGAGTACAGATATAAATAAACGTATATGAATAATATAAAACAATAATAACATACACGAAAATAATGTCATCGAATAAGTTAGTTTTGAAAGAATATTACCGATGGTCTGGTGAACTATAAAATTATTTGACATACTTAATATTTAAAATCATAGAAAAAAAACTTTTAATGAGAAGTTGAAACTCTTTTCAACTTTCATTAGAATCAATCAATTATTTAGCATTGTAGAAGCAATGGTACAGTACGTAGCTTTCAACCGCAGATTATAAGAATTTCAATTTAATAATATCTCTTATGTCTTTGGAAAGGAATTATACAGAACGATTTCCGAGTGAAATGGTCCTTTTTGGTAAAGAGTGTTTGGCACGTTTGGACGATGAATATTATCCCTATTGCGAGTATTGGGTTCGTTAAAAAGAATAATCGAATTCTTGAACTACTTTTGTTTGGATGGTTTTTGATAAAATCTAGAAATAGCAAAGGTTCTAGTAGACTGCGTTGAGAGACTCCTGATTTCACATCCACTTCTTCCAATTCTGAAATCCCACTTTTTTCCTTCAACTATAGAGATTCGTAAATCCATGCCACGACTCTATCAATCCAATTTTCCGAATAAATAAGACGGTGAGGTATTTAACGTCTTTGAAATGTCAATGCCAATTGCATTGTTTCTCTGTCTCTTGCCCATCGCGTCGGCGGTTACATGGTTTTCTCCGGCTTTAGCATGAGAACGTGGATACGAAAAGTAGACATTGAAAAGTTAGTGCTCTCTTCATGTTTGCAAACATTTGAATGATATTTTTCCGAATCATGGGTCTTCTTTCTTTAGCTTCAATGTTTGCAAGTATCGGTAAAATTTGTTTCTCAACCATTTCACTGACAAACGTATTGCTTGCCACATCGTTTAACTATTTACCTCGATAATGATTTGGATTAATTTGTAGAAACTCTCCTAGTTTTCGTTTGAAGTTTCCTAATTTTGGCGGGGATATATGCAGGATCTGATGAACATTAACACTGTGAAGATATATGATAGTAATAAAAGAGTTTTAAATTATATAACTAATATAATGAAACTAAATTTATAATAGACACTGTTTAAAATATTCAAGAATCAACAGTTACTAATGACATTTCGATAAGTGATAAAAAACAAACTGTATTAAAGAGATAAATATTATTTCCAGCGTAACTTATACTCGTATATAACAATTAAAATATTAAAGCTGATATCTATGCAATGTTTCTTTGATATAATAAAATTATCCACCAAGGTTTTGAAAAAACATGTTTAATTATTCCAGACTTCACAGAATAGAAAACTCGTCACTGTAAAAATTAGTATTGACGTGATAGTTTCGATGACAACGTAATTGATACAGTGAAGTATACATACTATTTATGATTTGCATTCCATGTAAACTATAACACGAATTGCCCTAACGTTGAAAGAAACTATAGTATTTGATTCAATATTTGCAAAATCGAATTCAATCGAAGCATTTTATTATCATGTTTCAGTTTATTCATGCAGAAACATACATCCACAGTTGGTCTAAAGTGTAAATAGTCTTAGTTTATTAAAGTTGAATGTTTGGACGATACTGGTAAATTGTTTATAGTAACTAAGACTATATATTATTTATAAACGTTAACTTTGAGAATATTCAGAACACAAGCAACTCTCGTATTTGGAGAAATTGAGCAAATCCCATAGGCTCAGCTAGTCATCTCTCCGTTTATAGGCGTGCTGCAAGCAAATTATCATTGGTTCCCGTATCTTTACGGTCATCCCTTTGTGTCGCTGTATTCTGACCGCGCCGTAACAACTTCAAACCGCCCTTAACCACTGTGCTTCTCTGAGTGTCCAGCGGTCAAACCGCTGCGTATCCTACACATGAAGTCCTCCGCTATACACTGTGACATGTGGCGTACGAATTATCTCCATAACAAGTTACGAGTAGAGCTTGCAAGGGCTATGGCAAATTCACAACTAATGTATATATTTAATAAGAATTCACCGTGAAATGTTTCCTTCAGCGAGGAAGGTTATATTAGAGGGCAAATATTCTAACACATGTTTTATGAAACAGTATGAATAATTTGAAACATAAATTTTGTTCCTCAAAACTTGTTCTACATTATTTGGGAAAAGAGAAACACAAGATCAATAGCATTGCAAGAAATGTCAAACTATGCACAGCTTTAAAGTATGCATTAATTTAGAAAACATGTCATAAATTTTCTTCATTTTTCTTATACTTCATTTTATTAAGATCTTTCATTGAATTTCACCTCGGTCCGCTTTTTCCCATTTTGGCTCGGGGTTTCCTCACGTTTCACCAAGGGCACAGGAAAATTTACATGTAAGCTTATAAAGAACGGACCTGGGAGCGACAAAGTGATTAATACTATTATTATCATTACTATTAATTTCAAATGCTGAGTGATTTAAATATTTGCAAATAATTAACAATATTTTTGGAATAAGAAATTGATTACTGCTAGTATGCGTTAAGTAAATATACTATAATGTTCTCTTGAATAGGACATTTGTTAAATATTCTATTCGTATTGTGCTAAGTAGCTTGCTATATTTGTTCTTTTTAGGGACATATATGTGTGATTTTTGCCTTGGGCCATAGGAATGTGAAATCCGCCTCTGCCTTTCAATCCTTTGACAGGAATTGGTGCGAGGCCCCCTTACTTGCTTAATTTATTGTTCTCTACGAGGTCATATGAAGTTTGTTACTGATTTTTTAACAAAAACATAATTTATTTTACAGAATACTTCATATTATTTTATACATTATTAAACATATTTTTATGCTGTTCCATCATTGTAAAACAATCTATTCTAGAACGTAATACCTATTTAGTCCTGCTTACTCTCTTCCAAGTTCACCTCTTCTTCTTCTTCGTTCAGTCTAATGCACGGAACTTTACTATTCTTTGGATTCACTCTATCATGAGCTTCATGTCATGTTTTACTTGATTTTCGACGTATCAACACAATTTCAATCCCAGGTTCTGCAACGTTCCCTTTGTTTAAATTATATCGGAATTTCACTGAAGAAACTGTCTCTGCATAATAAAATAAAAGTCTTTGAGAGAGCCGCAGATTAATTGACAACTAAAAACAATAGCGATGATCCCATTGTTTATTTATACAATTGTTAAGTGATGATTTCTACATTCACGGAACTGACTGCATATATGAAAACAACCAGGATAGTAATATCAAGCCCAAGGAAGAAGATTCTTGCACAAATCAGAAGGAATAATAAGTTCGTAAGATAATATATTAGATCTACTATACCAATTCAAGGAAATAACCTACTGATTAGAAGTATTAGAACAAATATATAAGCGACTAAAATCATTATTCATATAAAATTATTTTAGTCGCTTATTATTCATATAAGCCAGCGGCACCAAGACAGAATGATTCATAACTTCTCCACCAATTAACTGATTTTTTGTGATCGTAGAACGAAACGGTCTGTTTCCAACATGATGATGTAGATATCTTGAACTCTAGAAAATTATTACCCTCATTTTTAAAACGAAACAAAAAACAAAAATGTTATTTCGAAAAATTGTAATATTCCGTATTAAAAAACAGTTTAGAAATTTCGCACGAAATTCAATTTTGTTGCCATACAAATTTTCTTAGCTACACTAATAAAATTAATTCTGCATCCTCCGTGACATCAACGTTTTCATTTATAGAGAAATCTTTAAATAGTTGTACTTTCTACCATTTCTCAATTTTATTTCAAAACTGCAAGTATTGATGAAGTTATTTTGTAAGAAAATGAGATTACTCAGAACATGCTTTACAACTAAAAAATGGAGTTTACAGTTCTAATACGGTTTTTCATTGTTTGTCTTCACAAGTCTTTGTGTATTTGGTTGCAGTCATTTGGTTAACCACTTTCACTAATATATTCCAAAAGCACAAGATGTGATATTAATGCTTTAAAACGTTTTAACTTTATTTTTCGGAAGGCCTAAAGTCGACGCTCTCTCTGTTTTTTCTCTGGTTCCTCGCATGTGTTTTTTACCACAAGCTCCAATTTCCTTTCGTTCTCGAGGTTCATTTGGAGCCAAGTAATGGTTTGTTTATGATTGAAGACGTTGCACTAAACCTCTGAATAGGCGATCTTATCAAATTTTTGTATAAGATGTAACCATCCCTAATATTTTATGGGAAACCATTACTTGTATGAAATACGTTTCTATTGCTGTTCATCTCAACCTTGTGATGTCATAAATGATTCACTCATTTCACATAATTTGTCGTATAGTTTTATTGTTATAACAAACAAGTCCTTGATGTGGAAATTTTACTCATTAAAATGAATACTTGAGAATGCACCAAAATTCAATGAGCGAGAATTTGTGAAGTTATGTAGTAGTTAGTACTAGTTATGGATTTACTTGGTAATTGTGGAGCTTTAGCAACATTATCAAAGCATGATAAATTAAAAGTCGTTTCTATGTTGCTCATTTTTTTATTATCGGTATTAGAAAGCTTTTTCGGCTGCATATCAACCATCGTCAGTAACATACACTGGAAAATATAAATGTACATAAGATGACAATAATAAAATAATAAAAATACAAATAAAATAAAAAATATAAAAATAGATACATAATATGAAAGTATATAATATTTGGGTGAAACAGTATCGAAAGAAGTGTATTTTTGGTTGTTGTTGAAATAAAGAAAGGAAAGAAGTGTTGTGGAGAGGTTGTGTTAAGTGTTTGTGGAGAGAAGAAGGTAGTGTAAATGTTTAAATGTTTTAGTCTTCTGCCGCCAGTTCCTGGAAAACTCCGACAGCCCCTTTTTTCCCCCCGCCCACCCCGCAACACCCTTCACTTACCATATAATGACCTTCGTTCGGAGTACTCTGCGCATTCGCCAAAAATATTCCTCAACACTCAGGTACGTAATTTTGTCGGCTTGCTCACTCTGTAATTGTTTTCTTTTCTTTTATTCATTTTTCATTGTTCTTTCCTTTCTTTATTTCAACAACAACCAAAAATACACTTCTTTCGATACTGTTTCACACAAATATTATATACTTTCATATTATGTATCTATTTTTATATTTTTTATTTTATTTGTATTTTTATTATTTTATTATTGTCATCTTATGTACATTTATATTTTCCAGTGTATGTTACTGACGATGGTTGCTATGCAGCCGAAAAAGCTTTCTAATACCGATAATAAAAAAATGAGCAACATAGAAACGACTTTTAATTTATCATGCTATCATAGTTATGGATTTTTTAAGTTAACTGTAATTTGAGATTCCTTAAAAATCTATACTGATGTTGCGAAAGTTTTCAGAATTATTTTTACTTCCGGTTAAAAGTATTAATTACGTCCAACACTATCCTCCCATTTATTTCTCAACAAACTGATATCACATTGGAAATGAGTTGTTTCTATGAATTTGGATTGCTGACATTGAAACAACTTCAACAAACCACCTTCCAAAACACTAATACAACTCCATGTAAAGTATTTTCTTGAGTATTAATTCATTAATGTATTTAGACCTTTCAAATCCATACTTGAGATATAAATGCAATAGAAACAAAAATGATAATTATTATACTTTCAAAGCACCTGAATGGGCGGATGATACGCATGTAAAATAAGCCCATTTGAGCTCATTTTCACTTTTACTACGGTATATTCAACTGATTAATAATTATTAATTATTCACTACGGTATTAATTAATGTTTCATACGTAAAAATATTGAACTGTTGTGAGTAGTTTTAAATACTGAGAGCTATAGTAATCATTAATAAGATTCATCTTCTGACCGATCAAAGGTCGATTGAGGGAAATAAGAATAGAAAAATAGGGAATGTAAAAAGAAATAGAGGGGAATAATAAGTAAATATGCAGAAATAAAAAATTCGGAGAAATTTATAATAACATACAAAGATGGTATAGCATGTAATAAATCGTAACAGATGTAAGTAAAACACTAACAGGCAAATTAGTATATTTCCAACTTTGCGCTGTGTTCTAGATCTGGGGTACCTTAGATTCCCTGACAATCCTACATCCCTCCTTTCCAATTCTTTTGCCCTAATCAAGTTAGGTAACAACGTATAATAAGACATGAAACAAATAAATATGAAAATCACTAGAAACCGGGAAGCTGATGGTATAGATAAATGAAACATATTCCTATCAATAATAGTATCATGTAGATAGCAATCTATGTTACAACACACGATTTTTTGTTATTTTTGTAAAGATATGAAAAGCGAATAGAACAGAGAAGTACGTTCAAAGAACTTCCATATATTTTCTGAAAATTAAGTTTAAAAGTATACAGTGCAAACGTAACCATTGGCAAACAGCTAAATAACCGTGGAGAGGAAACCACACCACACACTTTTTTCTTATATTGCTCAGAGAAGAAACGTATTATAAATAATAACTATATTTCTTATATTAAACCTGATTTTCTTATTTCTTATTTTCAATTCCCACGCTTTTTAATGTATTACAGTGATTTTGGCTGAGAGGTCAGTCAATTATTTAACAATGTGAATGTATGATATATCCCTTCATCGGTATACTTGGTTCATGAGCGTTGACGTCTGAAATTTCATTTTCTTTTATCGGTGGTGCCGGGCATTTGCAAAGTACATTCTCGCAGGCTTGATATTCTTGACGTGGATGCAGATTCCTATTGGTGCGTCCGGTACCACTATTCTAAGTGAGTTACTCTTCATCTCCACACCGCGGTTTGACACCACCGCACCACCGCGTGTTGTCAATTCGACAAGTGTTTAACCTCTGAAAAGGAAACGCGACAGAACAGGTGTTTCCGCACCACGCCAGAAGTTCTGCGTGGTTGCGGCCAGGGTGAGCCGGCAAGGTAGCGACCGATTTACTCGAACCCCCTCCTTCTCCTCCCCTGTCATCGTCCTGAAGCGCAGTGTCCTGGCCACCGTCATCAGATTCATTACGTTAATCTGCGTCGACACCGGTCGTCGGATGTCGGTGCTTGGGTCGGCGCGGGCGGCCGGCAGTCGCGACAGACGGCTCACCGCAGTGGGGTGGCGGGCGACGGAGGCGGCAACAGCTCAAAGCAGAGGAAATGGCCTCCTCTGAGCGAGCTGTTGAGCTCCAGTCGCTGCAAGGGCAGACGGGCTGTTTACCTGGCTGATGGCCGGCGCTGGGCTCTCTGAGCTGTTCAGTTGCCCTCCTTCCCCGCGTGCACCCCATTCGCTGTGTGTGCGCGTCCGTCGGTCGTCCGAGCGTACGGCCGTTGGCAGCCGTCGTGTGCCCTCCACCCTGCCCGCTCCTGCACAGTAACCCTTGTGGCGATTGTGTGTGGTGAGGTGGGGAAGCGAGACGGGCGGGGCGCAAAGAGTGGGGGAGCAGAGGGGAGGAGCGATGAGAGTGTGAAGCTGGGCTCCCTTCTCTGCTCTCTAGGGGGAACACGTTCGCCTGTATTCACAGAACCGAATGAAGGGGGAAAGGAGCGAGCGAGGAGCAGCTGACGGAGAGGCGGAGAGACGCAGTTTCTGGTCGTTGCACCCGCCACACGGCTGCTGCCCGCGCCTCCCTACGCAAAATATATGTGTATGCACTACGATTTGTTTTGGTCATTGATCTGACTCCGCCATCTTGGGAAAAGACGTGCTGCTGACCCACTTTTGTTTTGGTTGCGCGACCTTGATTTTCTTCTCACAGTCGAGGCGAGCGTTCAGATGATCTCAGGAATTAAACCATACAAATTTAATGGGAAATCTTCATCAATCAGAAAAATACACAACGAAAATAAGCAAGTACGATTACGATTCATTAGGATTGGCTGGAGTAAAAAAGAAAAATATTAACCATCTGTTACATCTTTTTTCTTGTGAACTTACTTGCAAGAATTTATGGCTCCATTAGAAACTCCATTAATTTTAAATTCCATTAGAAATCCTTTCGAATAATACTATGTTATTCAATTTTAGATACCAGGATGATGTGCCAAAAACTCTGTGGATCAATAAATTTTATAATAAATTGAAAACGTTAACAAATCACAATAAAACACAAACAGAAAACATTAGAAACCATAACAATATATTTATAACGATTCATTCTATTCTCTAATTAAGTAATAAATAGTGTATGGGCCTAATCGAAAAAGAAACTCTTAAAGAGACAAAGTTGTATCTCATTGTGTCAATAACACTCAATTATCTGGATGACGTTAACCTTTATGAAGGAATTTATTTATGGTGATTTTATTAATTATTTATTAAACATGCACACAAGTAAATTTTACTCTCTCATCTTTTTGTATACTCTTTTATTGATAACAGAGGGAGTAGATTTATGACTCATATTATCTATCTAATTTCAGTTTTATTGCAGCCTTTTCTAAATAGGTAGCAAAGGCACTTGATAGCAAATGTCTGAAAATTTGTTTCTACTGCAAATGTTCACGACCGTATCTGACTGAATACCATTCATACAGATTAATTTTTTACCACTACGTACATATTGACATGTTTAAAAAAGGAAAATGTGTCACAATCATTAAGCCAAACGAAAATATTCTAAAATATAATGAATACAAAATTTAATATTAGTATTTAGGTCCAGTAATAAAACCTTTCCTACTTCATGAACGCACTATCTTGCTTCATGAAATATCTTGAATTACTTCAGACTAAAACAAATCGAATCCCTATATCCTTATACACATATAAACCCTTATGTATAACTCATTTATGTATCAGAATTATGGGACACTTCTACTAGCCGTAAAAACTTGAAATTTTGTATACTCATAGCTATAGAAATGTAATAAAAGACAAAACTTAAAAAACACGAGAATTTCAATTTCAAAGTACATTTTTCTGCACTGAATATTACGCAAAGCAAGCGACCTTTAGCTTCTGGCTGTGTCCTGTAGTTCAGCCAAAGTCACCTCAATTTCAAAAATATGGTAGTATGACGACGAATATCTGCACAATCGTATCGGGATTGATCGTTAATAGTGCATATTATATAAGGTTTTATTGACGTGTTGAAGTATAGTGTGCTTTAATTTTACGACAAGTTTATAATAAACATCATATGAATTTAATTGTTTTGTGCCTATGTGCAAATAAAATGACAAAAATAGATCTTTATGAACATAATTGAAACGGCATATGAACAGTAACAACGATAAGTTGCCGAACGTAATCGTAGTGAAGTTTTATTCATTAAAATAGCTTTTATTTATTACTCTGTCGTAAAAGTTTTTGTGATTGATTAGCTCAGGTATGTATTTGTATTTTATTTACATTGCATATATATATATATATATATATATATATATATATATATATATATATATATATATATATATATATANAAGGAATTTATCATTTTCCTAGACATGTTTGATATTACTCGCTTTGAATATTTTTTGTCGTATTGAGAGAAGATTGAAATTCGTTTCACAATCTTTAAAAGTACAAAAACGAAAATCATTAAAAATCATATAGTTTTATTTCGATAAGTCATGGTCAAGTATATACATTTGTGTATACATTCGTGTGTGCAGTTGGCCGCGAGAGTTTGTATCGAATCATTGATTCATTTTAAAACTTTATTTACGTTCTGAAAGAATTAAATTTTAGGCAGAAAACAATAATTTTTGCAACGCAAGGGAATGTTAAGATCTGTTTTTATTTTACATTAATGTTCCATGTTATAATTTAACGTATTTATTTTCTTTCCTAATAAAATACACCATTTCTGAATTTGTTACAACGTGTCCAACTATAGTCATATTTGTTTGTTTCAAAGAAAACTCTGTATGCTTGGTTATTTTACTGTGATATTAATAATACAGAATTTTCAAGAAGGAAGGAATGAATGTTACTCACGACTCAAAATTTTACATGAAAATCATTATCGATGTGTACGATTAATGAAAAAACGTTTTATTTATTGGTAAAAAAATTATCCGGCTTGAGGGAAAACACGAGATATAGATAAAAGTTATTTCATAAAAATAAAGTTGATAACGTTGAAATTAATATACTAACAACTTAAGAGAATAATGTTTTAGAATATTTACGAAAGAGAGATCTGAGTAATACATACTTCCAATTGAAAACTATTTATGAATGTAAATACGTACAATAAACTAGGTATTTTTCTGAATATTTCAATTGCAATTAATTATTTGTTGCAGAAAAAACTAATTTCTGCTTTTAGATTGTGCCACGGGGTGCACTTCGCATATGATGGTCTACGCATTGAATCATTTTATTCTAGCAGTGAGACTTATTGCTGTAGATGGCTTGGCACTTGCGAAACCCCCAAATGGGGGGTCTGGGGGGCTTCAACCCCCTAGCGAGCGCACACGAAATATTAACTATGTAAACGGGAATGGAAGTCTCAAAACAGGACATCAGACACCAATGAAATGAGAGGTTTGTGAGCCCGCTTGGATGAGCAACATGGAAGAGAAAGTTTCTGCTCCATGAGGAAATGGAAACGGCAGTTGTTTCTATTAGTGTATGTGTGGACGCTTTTGTGTACTTTTGTGTACATGGGAGGAACACATGTTAGAGAATGGAGTGCCCGTAGATTTTTTTACTCGCTGTAGTAACTAACAGAGATGGACAAAATTACAGGTGGTCAAATAATTTCCTTTGCAATGATAAAAGTTAAAATATTAATCAATAAGAAAAATACCGATAGAATAATTCAATTAGCAGCGAATAGACTAACGTTCTAGGTTTCCACTCGCTTTCAAGAGTAAATGCATGCACGTCATAATTAAATATTCAAATGCTTAAAGCTCCAAATTAAAATCGAAAATGGTTGTTCCCTTCACGTGTATCCTGCGACACACGTATTCTAAAAGAAAATATGAATAAATACATTTTACAATACTTTTTTGGATATACTCGTACACTTGGAAGAGTCGTCTTCATCGGGTGTTCAACTCCGTTCTATTTCTCCTATTTTGAGCCATTGAATTTTATTCAATTATGAATTAAGAATTAAAAGTATGACTAAAACCAAGGATATTTCGCCCTTTAACTATTTAAAGGATAATTCTTTAATTTTTTAACTATTTTCCTTAGTTTTAGCGCGGTTTAAATCATCGAGATATTTTTAATAATTAAACAGACTAATTTTATATAATTTCCTGTATAGACGAAAAAGGGGAAGTATTCAGCCCGTAATACACATATGAGAAGCTGGTTGCAGCAAATTCAGAGTTTATAAATTTTAATTTTAATTTAACGAGTGATTCGTAGATAATACTTACAGTAACGATACCGAACGAGTTGCAGTAGCTACTTTATTATTCCGAATTAACTAAGTTAATAGTGGTGATAGCCTATTGATCACTTTGCTCTAAAAGCCTCTTTGACCCAACATTCGCTACGTAGACATTTTTCTTATGAAGAGCTACAAGAGCTCAAGAGCTTCTGGATTGATTCCTCATTTTTTCTCAAAGTAGATCTGATATTTATCTAGTGTTATTCCTTGTTTTACTATCCGTAAAATATAATCATTGATGTACCGATTTCTTTTTTTTTTATTCCAATCTCGATTCCATATTTTTTACCTCAATTTTAAATTCGATTCCAATTCTTTAAAACCAACTTATCTCAGGATAGTGGCAAGTAACAATTTCTCAAAACTAGCGAGATTTTGACGAAAACGACACCGACTCTTCTTTACCAAGTTGTAGAACGAACACAAAAGAAAACGGACCGATAACGAAGAGTTCGACCTTTAACTTATTATGGCAAAGATCCTTGCAGATGTCCTTTGAAAATAAGTCCTCATTAGTACATTTTTGTTTTAAATACTCATATATACAATATTTATTACGAAAATATTATTTATAAGGTAAGTTCACAAAAGTATTTTTTGATTCGGCTCCTTTGTTGCCACTGATTTTGGCAAATACAGCCTACATTACAACACAAAAATATTACTTCTCTAAAAATTCGTTCAAGAAAGAAATTTGTTTGTTTGTAAGCATTGTTAATAACGTAGAGATACCAATGACAAATATCTAGAAAGAAGTAACTTAGTTTTCAATGTAAAAATCTTATTTATATTATATGTTGATTCTAAATTGATTGGCCTTTTCTTCGTGCTATTAGTGTTTAAAATTTTCAATTGTGTTATTGTTCTTGTCAAATGCCATTTACTATCGTTTTGTTACTTTTCTTTTCCCATTTATGCTCCTTCTATTTTAAACTTCATTTTTCACCTTTATTGCCCATTTTGTTTCAGCAATATGAGAAAAAGAAATATGCCTAACTGCACAACATTGCATCGAACAATATTTTTGAGAACTGATTCTTGGGTGATATTAAATTTGTATATACAAGCAACGATGTATATGAAAATTTCTCCAAAAACAGAAAATGGGGATTTTAAAAGATTTAATGAAGTGAATCAAAATCATTAATTATTTTTAAATTCTTGGATTTGGAATCGAAATGAGTGTCACAGATAAAGAAAATCGAAAATTTTGCTATTTTTCCGTACAGATATCGAGATGAATAGAGTACCAAAAAATTCAGTCGAAACAACCTTAAAAATAAAAACTTAATTATATGTGAACATATTTTTACAATATAATATTTCATAAACATATACGTTTTGTTCGTATACATTTATAGTCTTATAATATACTGTGCAAATTTTGTTAAAAGTATACTCGAAAAATTGAAGGTAAAGTAATGCGTCGTAGTTTTCAAGTTAGTACTTGAATTACATTCTAATGAATGCATTTTAACTGACCACATTTATACAGAATTATTTATCAAACAATTCAAGAATATTTGTGTATCCCTTTAATAAAACGTAATATTTATATAATATGAGTGTTTTTCAAGGAATATATAAGCTTGTACGGAAGATATCTCTTTGTGTACTTGTACTAACACTTCAAGACGTACATGTCATTAAGTACATTTTTAAAGTCATATACATCATCGAGTACATACATTTTTATAATTATTATTCTTATCTTACATTTACCATGTTTCTCTCTTTCCGCTCGTTGTAAACTCTTTGTGTCTTCCTAGTGAATTCCCGTTTCTAATGCACGTTCTAGCTTAAAATGCAACCATTGCATGCAAAAGTGAGAATGGTCAGCATGAAAGGACAGAGGTATTGATGATTGCACGGCTATCATTCGTTCATGGGTCCTGTTGAAGCATTTCCGCCAGGTCAGAAAGACAACAGACGTTGAACAGGATGTTTCATCTATATAGTTCTGGGAAACGATTAATCAAAAACATAAAACAACGAAAATGTACTAGATCCTTTCCGTAGTTTATCTCCAAACAAAAGTTTCACACATGAAACGCATTACAAATGTCCAGCTTTAAAAGGAAAATTAATGTTAAACCAGTATGAGTTTATGTTTGCTTCCTTCACTGTGGATTTACTGGATAATTAATGCGCTATTAATTCATCCGTTGTGTTAGAGTGAGAGCACTTTCTGTGAAATTGTCTTTCAATGCTTGTTATGAGTCTTTCTATATTAAGAGAATTGAAATGAATCAAATTGTTATCTCGTTTAAAAATAAATAAATAAATATATAAATGAAAATAATACACTCATATGGACCCAACAATTTAATGAATAATAATAAATCGTGTATCACACACTACATCTAAAGGTTAGGCATACAAACACTACATTTAACACTGTTCCAAACAAAAACAAATTCTTAGTTACTAATTTCGTCCGTGAATAGTCTATCTTCACGTTCACTTGTACTTTCTCGTAAATGTAGATATTCATCCTCGCGAAATTCTTTCTTATTTCACAGTATTAGATGTTTAATTAAAAGTTACAATGTATACACAAACAAAGTATAGGCATTGAATCGTGATAAATAGTAGTGAAACATTTGTGTTATGTAGTTGTCTGACGTGAATTCTCTCTAGTTACGTGAATACTCTCTAGTTACGACTAGCTCTGCCTGAGTGGATGTTTATTTCTTGGTCCCCGTTCATTAGCGAATTATATTATGTTAAAATAATTGGAAATGTCACACAAAAGACGGGATCACATCATCCCTAACCAACGCTTGAGACTGGTTAATATCTTCAAGCTCGACTTCTTTACTATTCCAGATTGTCGATAATGGATAATCTTCATATATGATAATTCATTAGATCAAAAATAAATTTAAATCTGAGTATTATTCTATATGTGGCAAATAAAATGTTTTTCACCTTTTATCGTACACTTTGCTGTTTACCTGGCCGTTCCGTTTATGACTTCTATCATTGGTTACATATTAAATCGAATTATTTCTTTTAAATATTGCGTGAAAACATTAAATTCGTTAAAAAATAATTTTTATTAAACTTTTAATCTTTTAACCACTATAGGACATTATTTCATATTAGATTTTGTCACAATACAATACAATATTTGTATAAAAATCTGTGAGTTCTTCAAATAGGCGTTTCTTAATTTTTCGACAACTAGCTGATAATTGTCATCCACAAAAGAAATAAATAACACAAGGCAATGAGATTTATTTCATCGATAAAAAATTATGACTTCAAGATTTCATGATGAATTAGGAAACCACATCATACGAGGATGGATATCCAGGCAATAAATTATATCATATTTTTGGTAAATTTGTTTTACTCTTTTTATGGAACTGTAAGTAACATTAGACATTCCTACCTGTTTCCAAAGATTATCTTCAAGTTTATGTTTGGTGTTTCTTTAAAAGTCAATTACTCCTTAGCTTTCCTATTTTGTATTTTCTCACCAAAATTACCCAGGAATTTTCTCAATGACTGTCTAATTCTTAAACTTTTACTCGACTGGAGATTGTTGGAATTGGTTATTCTTACAAAGAAATGTATACACAAGAAATACACAAGAGAGGAAATCTGAGAAGTATTTGAATGTCCCGAACACGATAATATCCTTATTCAAAATACGAGGTTGACATACGGTTCTCTATCGGTAGTTGGCTTTTCCATAGCTACGGCTTGCTGCACAGACATCAAAGCTGCAGGGTTTTCTTTTGTTCTTTATTGAGATACGTCTATATTTGTATATTTTGTGAAAAATAATTAACGATTATAAATAAGATACTTTATTATGCCTATTCTGATACTAAGTTCTTTTCAATGTGACAAGTTACGTATGAAATCACTTTTATGACGTATTATATAATTTTTACAAAAAGTGACACACGAAGAAAAGGTACCTCAAACAAATCCTACCATGATTAATTCTAACAAATAATTAACTTTATGTGTTTAATAAGTTACAGTTCGTATAAATTGCAAACAAGTCCACAAAATTCAAGTTACTGTACCTCCGACCCAATTTCTTTTATACCTTAATGCAATGTTTAGGAATGCATATTCTGTTTCATTTAAAATCATTTTCATTTAAAAATACGCTTTCTCAAAATTTCAGAATATATAAACCATAAAAAAGAATAATTTCACCAAGATAAAATAAAAAGGTCAAGGATAACTTCATTACGCATAGTACTAAGATTTCTTAAGAAAAGTATTTTTGGAAAGGAGCAGCAAACGAAGAAAGTAATCACATTTCACTAAAAAAAAGACCTCCTCTCCGAGTGACCGACATTTGTTCGGAAAATAATTACTCTTTCAAGACTTTGGAGTATGTGCATTGTGCAGTTGGCGTCAAGGTGGTTCCGAAAAGGATCTTGGTTCTTGAATATTCGTGAACGGAATATGCATAAAATCAGTTGAACTGTACGATTAAATTATAATGTGAACGAAATGGAGAGTCAGATGTTATATTAAGAATTTATTTCTTTGCACTCTCACACCTAAAATTATTTTCTTTTCACCTTCGCTTCATCAAAACAAAACTCTGGGCATATTGGAAGCTGATATTAGTGAAATCAAAAATAATTGTTAGAAAACAAAGTAATAACATTGATTAAATTTGCCAAAGAAAGATCTAATAAGCAGTTAGGAAGATTTTTACTAACTGTCATGAAACCATTTGTTGTATTCTACCGTGAATACAAAATTAACATTCAATTCAATAAACACCTGAACATCAATGCAGAATTCGGCAGCGGGGATCTAGGGGTAGTGTCTTCGCTTCTACCGTGCAGCAGAGTGGAAGAGTGCAAAATCGAAGTCTTCGCTCTACCTCTTAGGATGAGGTTTACAGCTGAGGTTTTCCTCACCCACTCGGTACCTTACGTTCTTTGGCTACCCAACATATCTTCTCTCCAGTTCTAAATAATATAAAGCATGCCTCATGATTTGAACGTCGCCATAAGTCATAAATTAAATAAATAACGTAAAATCTTCATAATGATGGAAAACATGTTCATTCCAGACTCTTTACTTCTTATAGTATATTTATAGTATACTTCATAGTACGCTGAGGATACTTCATATACTCAGAATCAGTTAGGCACCATACTTTCTCTGTAACCACATTTCTTCTATAAACTTTCTTCTATAAAATTTATATGTGTTAGTTATACACGAAGAATTTGAGTCGTTGTTAATCGCATGTGCGTTGTTCTTGAAAAGTTAGTCTGGAAATAAGTTAGTAAAATTGAGTTTCATCTTTTTGTGGCATCTCTTGAAACTAATCGTTCAAGAATTGCTCATTTTATTCGAAAACCGAAATACAATCATTGCAACTATGTAGTTTCTTTGAAATGACAAAAAGTATAATAAAACTGATACGTTACTACTCATACGTTTTGTACAAAAACTTACTCTTAAAATACGATGCAATACCATTGAATTGTGCAGTTAGTTTCATCCCCTACGCATTGTAATTCTTTTAAAATTAGTGTTTGGATACAATTGTGAATCAAATGTAAAAAGAAAAAAATCAAATTGAGTCTCAAAGTCCAATTGCGTTCAAATACATGACGCTTCCTTGGTGAAGGGGCTGACGAAGGGTAGATTATGTTGCACAAAAATCATCCATTCTTGATTTATTCTCTGAAATCGTATAGACTAGAATTTACTTATGAGATATCTTACGAAACACAACAGAAATATGATGAAAACTACCAGCTTTCTTAATTGTATAATATTATATCGGTGAAATATGTCGATAAAAATAAATATGTTTACATCAAAATAGAGGGTTATCTTAATTTTTGCAGGTTAAAGACACACGGATCACAAAGAATAGCATTAAATATATCTATCTTCTTTTAATTCTTACTTCTCAAAAACTATCTACGTCTAGGTTAAATTTGAGATAATCAGCTTGTATACACGGTAAGTTTTTCATAAGAAGAGGTTTGAACCGTTCTGTGGCGTGGTCTATGACGTAATTGTACCTGCATCATCCAATTGACTAACACCACAAAAATAAATTACTTTGGTAGCTACTTAATAAAAATTTGGTTTTGAATAAAATTCAAACGACAACATTTACGAAATTGATTCATTCTCAATAAATGTTAGAATATATAAAAAAAAAGAAATTTTAACTGAAAGTTGTAATTGAAAATGTATATTACAAGACATTATTAAAATTTAATATTTTTTTTTAAAGATGGATTTTCAGGTATATTTCAAATAAGAAGTGTGGATTGGAACCGTGCCTTTTGCTGATATTAATTTCCCCACGTTTGTCTTCTTGTTTACTTATGATCTGTTTTCGGGCCGATGAGGCACCGCCAAAGGAAGACAGTTCCGTTTATCACTTATTTGTGGTTACATACTAATTTTTAAACATTTAAACTCCTTATTCATGTAATCACGGCATTTTCCTGAAGGCGACAGTATAAATTCTATTCTTCAAAAACGTACCCGGTCGTTTTTAGCAATGTTTTTGAAAAATATTAATAATTCGTTATATTTTGCATGTAGAAGCTTGTAATTTTTAAATGTTGTCACAGATATAATAGTTATTATTTGGTGAATAAAAATTATTTTGACACTTTTAGTTTATTGTATAAAAATGAGTACAGTCGACGTATCGGGAAAAGAAGTGAGAATTTCGCGTTTTTTGAAACATTTCTGCTATTACATTTTTTTATTCATTCTTAGAACTATTTTTTAAATTTAATATGCACAAGAACATGGCAAATTTTATGGTGTTAATTATTTTTTTCTATGATTTTTTGTGCCTTCTACAGCAGTTCAAATTGAGGGGTCTGTAATAAAAAATCCGATGTTATTCTCAAAACCGATAACAGAAATTGCAGTTTTAAAACACAAAACAGGACTCATATCTTACATTTCACTACTCTAATTTATAGTTCAGATCATTTACATCCGAAAGACAATAGGTAACATTTATGGACCGGTACAACACTTCGGGGAAATAGAAGAGTAGTCAGTGGGAATATTTGAATCATGTTGGTAGAAAATAAGTAAAGTTACTGATATAATAAGCTATTTTCGTGTATTCTCAGCTCATAAATTACAAATTACATTAAAAGTAACTTAATTCTGAAAACCATAAAAATTAATTTGGAAAAATGTCTCAAAATCTGCAAAAAAAAAAAAAAAATTCTAAGCATAAAAAAAATTGTTGAGACTACATTTTTTTCTGTACTCGAAAACATGTGTAGTGGTGTTCTAAATGCAATGATTTGAATGTTAATATCTATGTGAAGATATCTGGTTAAATAGTATGTGTGATATCATATGGGCTAGCTAAAAATTAAAACGAAGGTCCATTATTTTGTCATCGTATATTTCCACATATATTTTCAAAACATATCATTGATATTTCTTCATAAAGAAAACAAAATCTTTAATAGACACTACTCAAAATCAAAGTTATTTATTTATTCCATATCGAATGATACATTTTGAGAACTTAATAAAGATAATACCCGTGACCAATCCTGACATTACCCCAATGTTTTGATCCCCTGAATATACTAGAAACGCAAGAGAAGCCGGACTGCGCAGGAGCCGGGACAGGGGCTGTGGACACTGCGGTTTCCCGGTGGCAAACCTGCGCACCTGCTGTCATCTGATGACCAAACATTCAACTACAACGTTCGAGAAAAGTGCAGTGTTTTCAGGACCGGCCGATTGAGCGCTGCTAGCTGCGCCATCGTAGTTTTAAAATGTTTTATTGGAAAAAGGAATATATGCAGGCATCTGATTGGAGGATTATTTGAGGGAAATTTTGCGGGTATTTTAAACCTGTCAGAGACACCGTCGTTTTTAGTGGAAACTCTTTTGTCAATATGCGAAGGAAAAAAACAATACAATATTTTACAGAAAGAATTTTTTCACACTGTTTACTAATAGAAGACAAACTGAACAAACAAGTGAGTATTTGGATTTTAAAATAGTAACAATATTTTGTTATACACATTACCTCCGGTAATTAACAATATGTTGGAATGAACGCATTAACTAAAACACTACGAGAGGAAATAAGTGCAAAAGTGCATTGAATAGGACTTTAATACATTTTTAATCACAAGTTAACTTGACAAGTCAAGACATGGAGATTATCATTACCAGTTTAACGCAGCTAGACCATTGTACGCTTCCTATCGCATTGAAAAGAAGTCGACTCTTTATTCATTGGGCTAAATTTGCTTGTTAATTATCGTTGGGAGTTAAAATCATTTAGAATAAATGTGAACTAATCATTATAACTCATTTTATTGCCTTATAGCGATCAAATACTGTTCACTCAGTATTGTTTCACTCAGTTCACTCAGTAATTGAATTTTGTAACTGCTTTGCAATATTTTTTTTAATTGCATTAAATTTATAGAAAAAATATTAAAAACAATTTCTTGAGAACTGAACTAAAATCTGGGAAACTTAAAGAGAAGAGCATATTTAATTCAATGTCTTTACGAGTAATAATGAAAAATGACAAAGGAAATATTTTGATGAGATCTACACATCGTTATGGACACAATTACTATCCAAGATTCGAAGTATAATGAAAATCAATCTTTTTGGAAATTTCTACAGAATAAAAAGTAAAATCGAATAAACCTTTAGGAATATTAGGAAATTGTAACAAAATTGCAACACAGAAGATGTACATGGTGATGAACTGTTTATAACAATTAAGCAACATTGCACTAAATTTGATATATTACTTTTGAATATCAACTTGTGTCAGTGTAAAGGGAGAAAAACATTTGGTACAAAAATATTTCTATTAAAAATAATGTAAATTTTATTCTTTTTTCCATGAACCATCGGTACTTTTTTTGAGTTGTCATTTATGTTCTCAAAATCATGGACATTCTGTTATTACAAATGATAATTTAAATGATTGAATTCACACAATTGGTTTGGGTTTCGCGGAAAATTATATTGTTAACAACAACTTGTTTTCGTCTGTTTTGTGAGTATTAAGAGATTTAAAATAAGCAACTTTAAATGAGCTTTGAAGAAACTTCATACTTCGAGGAATCGAGATTAATGAGGTTTAGTATCTCATTCTTCAAGAGTTTTCTTTCCAGCATCAAGGAAACGTTATCTACATGACATCACGTCTTCAAATCAGTTAGTGACCAAATTTGGTCTTGAATACCTATTATTTTCTGTGTACCTTTGTGGTGTTACCCACATAAAAGCCGGGTCTTGTACACGGAACTGGTGTTATATACAAGGTGCCATTGTTATCAAACTCTTATCAAAACTTGATTCCTCGAAGCAATCAAAATGTTCTGGGACAGGTCAATTGAAACAGATCGTAACATAAATGGTAACCAATCCTATATAGTAATCATAGACATAATGCATAAGGAAACAAAGGTGCTGGATGTTGCTGTATTTCTAAATAATAACTTGTAGAAAACCTATCTAGAGAAAGTTAACAAAATGTAGCCTTGGCAGATCTTAAAGCCACGTGGTACCGGTAGAAAGCTCACTCAATAGTCATCAGCGAGCGGTGTAGTACTAATGAAGTCTGGTGGAACAGTTAGAAAAACAACAAATTTTACTTCAATTCGAAGCTGTACAAAGAGCTAGAATTCTCGATACATGTTAAATTGCCAGAAGGTTTTTATCACAATAACGCCAGAGACTAGCTCCTTTTTTGTTGTTTACACCCGGATCTACTAGAGAGTAGAAGGTAAACGTTTTCCAGCGAAATCTGAAAAAGTGCTAGAAGTAATAATAATATTAGTAGCATTTTCTCTGGCCTTCATCCGTGTTTTCCGAAATTATACCTTTCAACAATTATAATCAACTAAAAAAAGCATATAGTTAATTTTATCATATAAATTTAATATACAGTGCTTTTCTTTGTGTACATCGAGGAAAGTAGAAAACTCTCATAAGTGCCCTACTCCAATTTTTGTCTATGCGGTTGATATCGTTTTGATAGACGCGACTACAGACAAATACATTTTAAAGAGTAAGTAAAAAAAAACCCACATAGAATACTCATCAAAAGTGCTTCTGGCGCAATACAGGAAAAATAAATAACAAAGACATTATTTTCGAGTTAGATTACAATTTCTATCGACGTCCGAGAAAGAGGAGATCATGGGCGTAGAAATAAATTACGCAGCTTAGTTCTCAAATGTCTTAATATTTTCTCCGTCAACGACCAGTATATTTCGTTCTTCGTTAATGTAATTCCTAGAAAACTACTGTCTTCGCGCTTTCTCGTAACTCAGGTATGAAAGGCGGTTTTTCTAATTCTACAGATTACGCCTAACAATTAACTTTAGCTTTTTGCTTTATTTTATCATGAAAATTCAAAATTGTATAATTTTCTTCTCTTTTGTATTCTTACATTTGGTATTTTGTATGATTGCAGAACCACTGATCTTTAATGATCATCAGAAACGTTTGGAGAAAAATAAATGAATTGTTAATTGACACTAAGACTTCCTTTTCTGAAGTCAACCAACCACTCACCAACTCTAAAGTTGACAGAAATAATCGAGTTTTTGTGATGGTCGCTGATTTCATTGCTTCTCAGCGTAGGGGAAAGAAGTATTCCCATTTTTTCATGTGAAACTTACAAGAACGTACAAGATACATGAAAATTTCTGATTGACTTCGAAAATGTTGACTAAAAATGTAAATTTAATGAAGGGCAGCATAAAATATCGTAAAGTCTTGTGTATTACACACTTGTTTTATGAATAGTACATTGCAGTTTTGAGATCAACGGATTTGTGGCAATGGCTGGTTTGTTATCAGATTTTTAGTCGTGTTTTTCATTTTCATTATTCAAGTAAATTGAAGAAATCGTATCTTAAATATCTAGAATGAAATCATGAAGGTTGTAAATCTAATTCAAATTCAATGCCAATGAATATGAGCGTAAATTTTATGTTCATCTTCATTTTGTATCCCTATTCAATTATTTATTCACGTTTTTGTCAGTATTTCGTTTCTAGATTCGACGAAAACATTTTCATAGATACTAACATTAGGTAAAAACACTTAAACGATACAATTTGTGTAATCTAATATTTTAGAAACAAATTCTTCTGATTTCATATTAATCTAAACAGCCCATTTTAGTTCAGAAAAAAATGCTGTATACCATAGAATTATTTCAAATAACCTATTTTAAGAAAAACAGGAAGAAAGGACAGACAAGTAACACATTTAATATTCTTTCCATCAGCTCTTTGGGCTTCAGTCCTTAGGCTTAGTAACTTCCAAAGGACTGACGTGTATGATAAACGAAATTTTGGCGAAAGCTGAACTAGAACCACACTCAATAATTTTTAAACGTTGCTAAAGCTATATAAAATGTTAAATAAACAGTTAATTTTACTTGAGGTTTTACTGCAGTAGATACGTTGGGAAACATTTTTACAAATTAATAATGTGGGTTGCATATTCTTAGCTATTACCAGGGATAAGAGGGATTATAGGCAGACAAGATCACAAGAATATGGGTCATTCTACGAAAATGAGGCATTTCGCGGGAAAGAATAAGCCCGATTTTAATTATTTTTTCCTCTAGCAAACTTTCATTCTTCAGATGTATATTCTCCAAATCAGCATTTATTTAGTTTCTCATAAAATGCTTTACACCCTATATATTGATTACAGCTGACAAAGAACTGAGGGAGTTCACAGGACTGACAAATTCAATAATGTGCTTTGAAATTGTATCAAAGTCTTCTATTTGTTTCTTTGTTTCGAACATAAATAAAATATAATACTAAAAACTAATAGAACTCAATTCTTAAAAAATACTCAGTAATTCATTTTTTTAACCATTATGATTGAGTCATGATTTATTTTTTCCCGGTCAAAATTATAATCTATCTCTAAACAGACACCCACCCATAAAAATGCATTCATGAAATTACTTAAAGAAAGTTCTTCACCATCTATCTCACACTGTTCAGCGACGAAAATAGTGCCTCCATTGCAATGCACGTATCTTAATCAATTCGAAAAAAGAAATTTGCGACAGAAACCAAGTAAACAGGTTCAAAACTAAAAATCAGGCTACCTTCAACTTAAAAACACAATTACCTCATATCAATAAAAAATGGAAAGACATACACGCATGAGATCCTCCGCATAACTTTGTTAGTATTTTTAATAATGTGCCTATTGGTTTTGAGAATAACTCTGAATATACGTGTTTTCTGAAATATACTTCCACAGTATGTAATTAGCACAAATCACTGCTAATTGAAAATGAAAAGTCTGAATGCGCAAAAACTTGTACGTTCAATTTTTCGAAAAATTGTCGTGAACAGGAGTCTCTGAATCACAAATTCTCATTTTCAGATTTTCTTATTTTTATCGAAGAATGTTCATTCACAGTTTCAAGCAAAAGAAAACATCAAATACAATGTTCGTACATCGTTGCAAATACGAAATTCGTCAATGAAACGTTTGGAGGAAGTCACAAATAGACTCACATTGTCTAGCGAGTCAATTCTGCGGATGGGTTTTACTTTTTCTTTTCTTATTCCAATTTTTAGATTTTGCATGTCTTAAAATTGTTGTTCTTGTCCAATTCCCTTCCATTGAAAGTAATAAACCAATAATGCATAACATAATCTCAGTCACAAAAATAAAGTTTCTTCATGAACATGTATATCTTGGATTGCCTGTGTAGCGACTTTATAATAAGTTTTTGCATGGTTACATCATCGTTCTGAAGAAAAGTTTTCGCTTATAAAACTATATTCAATGTCATGTGAAAGCTATAATTTCAATAATGCCCCTCACCTTCGCAAAAATCACCACTTTCCCAAAAAATGAGACTCAATTTCTCCTACTAATTTTCTGTGTTCTTTGTCATATACGTTGGCCCTTTGGAAGTTACTGAGGCTACGAACTGAGGCCCAAAAGACTCAGAACAAAATGTTTTTTGAAAACACCTCCCGTCAATACAAATGAAACAAATTATTCCTCTCTAGAGACATGCTCTCTTTAGCATCTAAGAACGTTGAAGAAAATTGTTCACGTTCCTTCTTCGATTCTGTCTCACAAGGCAAATGTCTGAGAAAAGGAAGTAATGAATTAACTAAATGACAACAATTTGGTGCCATGGAAGAGACTGGGAGTCTTTTCAACCTACAGTGAAGGTTTTTAATGTATGAACAATCACCTTAACATCATCATTTCATACATGAATATCAAAAGTCCCCATCGACCCGCTTTATGCTGATAATTTTTATCCGAGACCGAAGGTTACGAAAAATGGAGTAAATATCTACGAGCAGTTAGCCAAATACTTTTAAATATAGCCATTATACATTTTGTGAACAATAAAATTTGTATCAAAAAGTTATTTTATTCCTGCTATACTGGTAACTATTCCCGCATTCGACTGGACGGAATTTCACTCGCTTGCTTCGTCTCTTGATACAACTGGTGTAAGGTCTATTCCTTTGCAATTTGCTATTTAAAGTATAAGTAAAATAAAAATGACGATATAATATACATATAGGTTGCAACCTTAATTTTGGACTTAAACATGAAAAGTGAAATAACTACAGAAAAGCATAGGGTTTTAAAACGTATTCTGTGGAGTCTTCTTGATAGTATAATCACATGATATTACAATTTACCCCTATGACCCAAAAATTTTGAAAATTTCTAAAGGTAACTCAGAAGTATTTAATTTGAAAGTATGAAATAATACACTTCAGCATTAAAGATTTTAAAACATTATTTTTACTTTTATCTGTCTTAAGAAATGAAAACCCTCATAACGTTTGAAATTCAAGAAAGATTTGGAAGAAAAGTTGAAGAAATACAAATGAAACAAACTGGCTTACATTCAAAAATTAAACTTCAAACGTAGACGCAAGCTTACTTATAATTGTAAAATTGTACCTTGTAAAGAATTTCTATATTATTTCAGACAAAACCTAATATCGCGGAATATCAAACAAGACTTGAATTACACATTTGCTACAGATGTAAGCACAACAACGGTAAGTAAATTATGATAGTGATCAATGATAATCCGTCGAAAAGATACGAATAATGATTTATTCAGACCTCATCTTAAAAGTTGATAAAAATTTCATTAAAATATGATTTAATTAGCTTAACCTGTGTGAATAATTCACACACTATTCAAGAATGAAAAAAATTAAGAAAGTTTAAATGTATTAATTTCACTGGAGTAAAACTACTGTATGAATTCAACTTGTTTAATTACGTAAATGTGATAATAGAAGAGAATGATTATACACAAATGAAAAATGATACTTTAACATTAAGAACATTCCGTCGTCTATTGAAAACAAAATTGACGAATGGTTTTTAATTTCGTCATGAAAACTTTTAAAATCTTGTAGTTACTTTCAATGCTTTCTTGGATTACTTTTATGAACACTCTCTTTTCAGAGACATAATAAGATGAAAGCAAAATGATCCCTTCGGCAGGCAAGGAAAGATTTCACATGAAGAGAAATGATCACAAAATCTAGGATTGTAAAATAAAAGTTAGCAAACTTTTAATTTTGCGAGACAAAGTTGTAAATACTCGTAAATAGACAGATTTTATTAGAATTACGAAGTATTCCTCTCACGTAACTCTGAAGTAGCTGTGGAATGTTGAATTTAAACACTCAATGGAGTCAATATATCTTAAAACAGCAAGGAACTAAGTTTCCTTTTTAAACAAGTCAATAAACCTTTGTTTACAACAAAGTATTCAGCAACAGATTCTTACTATTCTCAATTGAAGTGTATTTATTTTGAATGAATTTTACTTCAACCTATATCGTTTACAATAAAGTAGAAAGGAAAGGAGTATTTGTTAAATTTTGAGAAATTAAGAAAAACATTGACATTTATGAGAATATTTTCAAATGACACAATTTTCAAAATGTTGATTCCTTTTACATCGCAATTACTTTGTCGCTTAGTGGATTCATTATTTTAATACTATAGTGGAAATGAGTTAATGCCAAAATGTAGATGGGGAATCACATTTGATAAGTAGTTCCATGATCATTGTCATATTAAGGTTCCGATATACATGACATTGTGAATAAATATATAAAAGTACAAATTAATGTAACGTATACATTTTTTTATAGCAAAAATATAGTCGTTTCCCAGTTAGAATTCTTAGAGCAGTTTATTGCATTGTGACTCTCAACGGGTTGGAACCGAGCGATGCAGTGCTCGTTGTCGGGGGGGATAGCTTCTGCCCTCCGATATTCTGACCTAGTGATCTCGCGTGCACACTCCGTAAGTGGCTTCGGGCTAATTGTCTCCAATGTTTTCTCAGTAACCCTGAGGCTGGCCAAAGGAACACTGCAACTCCGAGCAAACCAAATATTTTATTAATTCTCAGTAACAAAATTTTCTCTTCTCGATATTTGCACAAAGTTTTGAATCTCGACGGTTTTATTTGTGTAACTTACCAAGTACTATAATTTTACTACATAAAATGGCAATAGACTCACTGAGCTATATTAAATATTATTTGTATCTTCATACAGATGTTAACAGAAAAATTGATAAATCTCTTAATTGTAATGGCACATGAAGTACATAAGATAAAGAACGTGCAAAACTTATAGATGCATATAATCTTACCTTCGGCGCTACTAATTATTCACCATTATAAAAGTTACTCACTACAACTGTAATAAAATATATATGACGTATAACAATATTTAATTTTTAATTCTTCTAATATTAATCTGAATTTACAACATTACATTAGAATTTTTGTTATTGTATGAAGCTTCCTAGCTATATACTAATGTAATGATATGTTGACATGTTTAATAGGATTTGTCTTATTTTCTGACCTATACTCAGGAACCTACGCTTTAATATTTACTTTTGTAAAAAGCTAGTTCAATTCCCGTATAATATTGAATCTTCCAGATTAATTCAACATAAAAATGTGGTACAATTGTGCAATATTACTAGCTAACTTAGATAACCGAAATGTTTGTGCTTTAAGCTGTTTCAAACCAGTTAGGTACAGTTAAATCATTTGGAAAGTCTAAGTTCATGATACCAGGTCTAAAAACCTACTTTAGGGTTTCAACGAATGACTTTGACTCATTATATAATTATTCACAACCCACGCAGAAATCGTCGACATTGAGCCGACTTTCGACGTATTTCGGCGTCGATATCAAGTCGAAGGAGGACGTCGAATAAACGACGCCGTCCCGACGTCGTATTTCCCGGAATTTGAAGTCAAGACAACATCGTTATGCGACGTTGAGACGACGATTATATGCTACATTGTTTCGACGTCGAGATCGAGTCGACGATCGACGTTGAGATGACTCCGTTACACGACGTTCAGACGATTCAGTTATAATAAATAATAATAATAATAATAATAGTGTATGGGTCTCCGCTCCCGTTAATTGTGACTTACTTCTCTTTAGATGGTCGGAACACATTCGCAATTTCGACGTTCCGTCTTTCACTGCCAAGAATTAATTTTGCCGAGAACAACCAATCCTACTTGTTTACGGAGATTACTATTTACGGTACGACAGAGAAATACAAGAGGACAAAAACTTAGCATTTATCAACATGTAGTAGCAGTGGTAGTTGTTTTGACATCGTTACACGGCGTCGAATACGGGTTTTTACGCCGTTGTGAAGACGCCGTTATCCGACGTTGAATCGACGTTACATGCGTACGCGTTGGCAACGTCTTCACGACGTTATTTTTTGACATCGCCACGACTTTGACGACGTCGTTACGACTAGAAATTTCTACGTGGGAATAATGGCAGGAAATTTACTTTTTAATCATTTAAATATAAAATCTTGGTTCTAGGAGACAGTAATTTAACAACAATTGTAAAATACACTATAAAGAATTATGACACAAAACATAATTTTCATAATCTGATCTACTTTTTATTAATATGTCCATTATATTTTGGTTACCTATTAGAAAATTAAACACAGCTTTTGAATGATATATTAATACTCTTTTAACCCTTTTTTTAAATTCACTTCTAAACATAGTAGGAATATGTAGACAAACTTTCACAAACATTCACTTGTGATGCATGGCAACTCAATTAATTGTCCTCACGACCTATTTAAATTACTATTCATAAAAAAATACGTGAAAATATTCATAATCCATCTCCATAAGATAAACCAATCACTTCACTTGTTACAAAATTGATATAATTCTTAATTATATTTTTCACTTCACGATGTTTTCACAACTTTACGATAATTCACACGAAGTATGTACTTTAATTTCAATGAAAGCAGACCTCATACAATACCGGTTAAGACATACATGAGTATATTGGATTACTCGTATATTGGAAACACTGAAAACTGTTATAACGTAAGTCAATTGAAAGTGGAAATTGACAAAAATATTTAATTGGAGTACCATGATCCAACGGGGAAGCAAAGGCGAAGTAAAATTCTTTTTATTTTTAAACATAATCATTTATACTTTAGGAGTTGTTTGAAACAGGAGGAAAGGTTCTCGCTTCTGTGTTTGAAAGATTTGTTCTAATAATTAAAACTAGATGTGTGTCCGCGGCTTCGCTAGAGGAAATTACGGGATTTTTGTTGTCATTGATTATTCATTTATTTATACCAAAAATGTATGACTTTCATCACTCTTCATCAATTTTGTGACATGCATTTTACATTAAATACACCAAAAGAAGTGTATTTAATAAAATGCAATGTTATGTTTTTTTGTCATTTCATGTGATCTTGCATAGATCCCTACTTCATGGCACCTTTTTCTTCTTTTCTGTTCATCTTAAGGTCATATAAGATATTTAGCAATATTAGATTAAAGATACGAAAGTAAATAGTTCAATAACGCCTTCGTAATGTTTAAATCTTTCACCCCCACCCTTGTGACAGCGGTTGTGGTAGAGATACCCACATCCACAATGTTTTTCCTCGGTTAGTAAATAATAATTTCCCCAAGTTTGGTTGAAATCGGTTCGTGGTTTTGAATAGTGATGTGTAACAAAACCAAACTATGACTTTTATTTAAGTAAAAATTTCTTTGAGCAATGAATGTCTTATGAACAAACCCTTTTGGTGATGATATCGTGGAGAGATTTTGCCAGAACATTGCTATATATTCGATTATGCTATATATCCATTCAAAGATTATGATCTCCATCGAACTCATCAGTCAATCACAGTTACTCTACAGGGACATGTGGGAGTTTTCACCTTTTGTAACTCAAGGTTCTCTAAAAATTAAGTTTAAAAATATTTCTTACAACGTTTAGTGAATTGTGAGAACTAAACCTCTGATTTTTAGATAAATGACAACTTAGTTCAAATAAAAACAGCTGGAAGAGACTGCAGATTGACTGTCATGAAAACTGCGAAGTTCTGTCACGAAAAGTGGAAATTTTTCATAATGTTTAAAATGTACTAATGTTGATACAATTTGTAGGTTTTCATATATCTCTGACTTAAACAAGAATTTTGGGAATTCACATAATATTATTGCTTCTTTTTTAATTGTTCAGTAAACACGTGTGAAGTAAACATTTATTCTGAGACCTCATTTAAACGCATTCAGAGCGTTTCTAAAATAAAAAAGGCATTCAGATTTTCAGAGCGCTTCCAAAAATTCGAGGAAAGAAGTAAAAGAATTCTAGGTTTCCAAACGATGTTTAGGAAAAGGTTACTGCTCATAGGGGCAACGTCCGTTTTCACCTTTGAAAATGATTTTGACGTACAGAAGAAGGAAATACGAATAATATTAAGAAAATATTGGTAATATGTGGCGCAAGAAAATACCAAAAAATATTTTATGTTATTCTTATAGTGTAATTGTTAAAGATGCATCGTGTTAGTAAAACTTTTAACCAGTTTTTAACCTATTTTAAATGCTGAAATCATTTTTTTTCGTACCGAAAAGTGATCGCTTTTTAACCTAATTCATGCGCTTCAAACTAAATTTCTTAAGTCTTATAATAAGAAATCGTACGCCGTGACAGCTTTGTGCAGAAGACAGGTACGTTTCTCTTCTTGGGAACTTTATTTTGTGAAATTTCCACAAACTATCCGTTACTGCTCTGAAAGAGATAATTAATTAATAGAAAAAAAGGGTTTTCTTCTAACACTTTCCTTTCTTAGTGGAACAGGAGAATTTTTGAACTGAACGATTAAAATTAAAGGTACTCTAGGTGCTGAGATACTGACACTTGCTATACGCAGAAAGTTTGCTTGAAAAATGTATAATTGCTTTTTTGGAAATGATATCATGCCTGATGATTT
Source organism: Laupala kohalensis (assembly GCA_002313205.1). Taxonomy (NCBI): domain Eukaryota; kingdom Metazoa; phylum Arthropoda; class Insecta; order Orthoptera; family Trigonidiidae; genus Laupala; species Laupala kohalensis. The sequence continues at coordinate 134,312 of NNCF01127626.1, forward strand.
TCTCTCTTCAAAATGATATCACGCATGATCTATTTATCTAATCTATGTTTTTCTGCGAAATTTATCTATTCCTTTCTTGTGAATAAATTTGCATGAAATTATTTTTGTTTTAGTAATTAATATTACGTACACAGTTTTTTATTTAATTACTCATCTTCTTTTTATTTAGAGAGTATGGTGTTTGCTTGCCTTTCTTCTTTTGGATATGCGGGAAGTTGTGAAAAACTTATCTGTTAGAGACTCTCCTACAGCGTTTCTTCTAGATTAGCCACAAAGATGTATTCGTTACCCGAACCCTTGGTTGTGAATCGAAAATAAAATTTTTGTCAAGTTGTTTTCCATATCGATGTCTTTTTAACGCGATATGATTGTCAAATGATCATCCACTAAACTTCAAGAGTCGGAGAGAAAGAAAGAGAGAAAAGTGTGGAATAATGAAACGCGTGAATTAACAAATCAGCAATATTTCTACTTCTTTCAATACATGTATTAGTGTTCCACATTTATGTTTAAAAGTCAGGCGTAGAATATCCAAACTATGAAAGGTCTTTGAATGAATATCGGTGATAAGATTTATAAAAATAACCTTCTTGTATTAGTTTTCTTTAAATTGGTTTACGTCAAAGTTAATTTTCTTGAAACTTTAAAACGACGTATATCCGAAGTACTGTGAGAGGGAAACTTACTATACTATTGAAATAAGTAAGAAAGTTGACTCAACATTCATTTTGGAATTTGAATAATTTCCCGTCGTTACAATGAGATAAAAAAACATTCTTACCAACAAATCTGGGAAAAATTTGAATGAAACGGAAACTTGGTAAATATAGAAAAGATTTAAGGGCAATAACTACAAAATATTAAGGAAAATCGTCAATCTTGACAATAATAAATAAATAAATTTAGTGTTAAAAAAGAAGTTACAAACAATCAAATTGAATACCTACATTATTACTTGAACTGTGTATCTTTTGTTTATTATGTTAGTGCTGCACCCCTTTCATTATCGTGACCTTACAGAGGACATATAATTTTTATGATTTGAATTCATTCATATATTTTCTCATTTTAAACGAAGTGAAAGAAAACGATCCACTCGGAAATGCAAATAATTCACTCACAGTTAAATAATCAAAATTATTAGGATAGTATACATTTATCCAATTGCTATGGAGCGTAAAAGTGATTTACCTGAAAAAAAAATTGATTAGTTAAGTAAACGTAATTACGGAAGTCCATTGAATGCGAATTAAAAATGAGATATTAGTGTTATGAGACATCAACAATCACATATATTTAAAACAATATGAACAAATGGTTCATAATTAATCATAAAAATAGTTAAATTCAGTACCAATATACTCGTGCTTCCTCGCACATCATGCTGTCAAAAAAAGATTCTTCCCTAGTGTTATTCGAATAATGTGTCTTTCGTACCATCTGGCAAGCAGGTAATTAATTATAACACCTACGTCAGAGAAATATTAAGAAGATGCATACATGGTCACCACTCACTTAATAGTATAAGTTAACAATGCTAATTATTATGTGTCAAAAATTGCAATACAGGTTTAATCTGAATGTGAGTGTAAACGATTTATCTTATTTCTAAAAAAATAACTTTGTGTGAGGTCGCGTCGAGAACTGTGTGGTATCAGTGTGTATTAAAAATAACGTCGTTGACGTACCACCTCAGGATACCAAGGTTCACCATGTCGTATAATAAATAGTCCTTGCCCTTCTACACGAATATTTTTACTATATATATTATTATACAACTGTTTGGTTCTTACGATATTATTGTATTATTTTTTTACTATTATTGTAACCGTCTTCTTCAAGGAAAATCAATGGTAGCATAACTAAATCATTTTATATGAGATGTCAATTTGATAAATACACTCAAGATTGTCAATTTGATTTTTCGTTCTTAAGTGTGTATGTGTGCAAATTATGCGCGTAGGGTTCTAATACTTCATCGCTTCTGTTCACATATAAAATACAGAAAGATTGTTTCAATCCACCACTAACTGATATATATTATTTCATCAAGGGATACAGTCTACGTTCTTAAGAAATACGCGGGAAGTAGTTCAATTTTTGTGATGAACTTAAAAAAATATAGATCATATTTTCTCGTGTAAAAGTACAAAGTATCCAGATAGTTTCGTTTCCTTGAAATTTTTAATCACAAGACTTTGACAAAAATACTCGTATGTGTTTCTGGGGTCCCTAATATCGGGATATGAGATTTTAGAACTGTCTGACTGTGAGTCCATCTGTGTCAAGCATTTCTTGCATCACGGTTGAGTCAATTACAATTACATTTCGTATTTAGATCAGTATCTGTTTCTTCTCTAATGCACAGTCATATCAGATTACAATTATAATAATTTTTCACTTAAAATGTTCTTAGCAGACAGAAAATACAGATTTGGAAACGTGAAATCACAGATAATACAGATCAGAGATCCGAAAACTAAAGCCAAATAAAATATATCATCTTCGTAATATATAATTTATGAAGTAGGTGTGGTATGCATCACAAAATGTGCATTTCACATTTAGTTTCACACTTAATATAAGAATAATTACAAAGTTTCTCATAAGTAACTCTAATAAATTTGCACTAGGAATGAAATAAACACGATTTGTCTACTTTTTAAGAGTCCGTATAAAAACAATTAGTTTTAGTTCCTCATGTACATAGAACAAAGAAAATTCTGAAATGAGGAAATTTTCTTTGTTAATTTTTCATTGAAATACATTGGATTAGCTTTAATCACGAAGCACACTCACCCTTAACCACTAAGAAAATGTCACCCTTAACCACTAAGACATGCTGTAGGAAAGACTAGAGAACGTCAGAAGACAGACGACCTAGTGTCTTCTTGAGGTGCTGTAAAAACTGTCTCGAAAAATACTCGTATTTTCAGGAGCGAGTGATAGGTGAAAATGAATATTGCGTACCATTGTTTTAGGAAATTTCACACAATTTAACACATTTTGATTAATTCCATCATATGCATAAGGGAATAGATTTACATAGCAACAAAATATCCAAACATTCTCATGAGATAGAAATCAAATTACAAGTTATTCGGAATTTCGCAACACGTATTACCAAACTATTCAAATAATCGTAAGATAGTTGGAAAGGAAAACGTTATAATTAGAAATGTGTTTGCAACTTGTTTCCATGTTAACAACCTTCTGACCAAAGAAACTACTATTAAATGATTTTGTAGGTATGTCTTAGGCAAAATTTCTACCAGTTGGTAAATATCGACTAGACAAATTTAGGATATGTTTTATTAGGAGATTTTAAAGAATTGCTCATAAGATATAAAAATTGTTTTGGGTGAGTTGATAAAATCAATTCAAATGATTTATTACGTATTCTCTTCTACTGTGGTAAAATGGATTTTAGCCTAATCAGGCATCACATAATTTACTTCAGAATATGCTACAACTTCGATATTATTTTATGTTTTCGGTGAAGTCTACATCATCTTCTACTTACATTTTAAGTTCTCCAAATATAACAACCTAACAGAATACACGAAGAAATAATATTTTTATTAGGTAAGATATCAGGTAAACCATTGCACGAAGCCTCATCATATAGACCAATTTCTCTACTACCAGTTATGTCCAAGCTCTTTGAGCGGTTATTATATAAAAGACTAAAACCAATTGTTGATGAAAAACAATTGATATCTAATCATCAGTTTGGCTTTCGTAATAAGCACACCACAATTGACCAAGTGCACAGAATAAGTTGTGTGATAGAAAAAACCTTAGAAGAGAGAAAGGTTTGCTCTGCCGTATTTCTTGATGTAGCACAAGCCTTTGATAAGGTATGGCATAAGGGCCTAATGCACAAGTTAAAAACTATCTTCTCCAAACAATATTCTGAAATATTGGAATCATATATAACCGATAGGTATTTTAGAGTGAAGCAGGGAAATGATTACTCAGAGCTCTAAGAGATTAAAGCAGGTGTTCCCCAAGGGAGTGTGTTGGGACCGTTCTTATACTTGTTGTATACAAGCGATTTACCAACCCCAGCTGATGGTACTATAGCTACATTTGCTGATGATACCGCACAGCAGTAATAATAATATAGACGTAACATACAAATTACAAAGTGCCATCACTCAAGTGGATAACTAGACAAAAAAATGGCAGATAAAACTCAATGAACAAAAATCAGTTTATATTAACTTCACCAACAAAAGAATTGATCACACACCTGTGTTCATTAATAATCGAATGGTACCCTATTCGAATACTGCAAAGTACTTGAGTATTACCTTGAACGCTAAGCTACAATGGAAGGTCCACGTCAAAAAAAAAAAAGTTGGACATCAGGTATAGAAAAATGTATTGGCTTATGGGCAGAAAGTCATTCCTTTCAGTCCATAATAAACTACTATTATACAAACAAATATCCATATGGACGTATGGTATACAGCTTTGGGGCTGCACTAGGAAATGCAACGTGGAAATTATCCAAAGATTCCAGAATAAAGTGCTAAGAAACATTGTTGACGCTCCATGGTATATTAGAAATAAAGATCTACATCGGGATCTCGCTGTACCACTCGTGACCGAAGAAATCTGTAACTTTGCTGCAAAACACGAAGAAAGACTTCATCAACATGGGAATGTTGAGGCTATAAAACTTCTAGATACTTCAGGGTTGGTTCGTAGACTCAACAGGAGGAAATCTCATGATCTTCTGTGACTGCTGTGACCTCTGGTGCTGCCTTGAAGAATAGTAACTTCTTATAAGATAATTATAGTCACTAATGAGGGACTTTAATACTTAGTGTGTTTGTTGTATATGTCAGATGTGAATTGCTGAATAGTCTAGAAAGACTAGATTGCAGTATTATTAAGTACATTTATGTGCTTAAATTTACAAAAAAAAAAAAAAGTAAGATTATTTCAATGACATGTAGAATGATCGGAAATTAAGAAATATTCTAAAAACGTTATAAGGAAAAATTGTAACAAATATTTTTAAAATACTAAATGCAGTTTAAGTGGCACCATTGATGTTAAAAATAGAGATGAGATTTTTAAAACAATTCTGAATGTACCTCTTTGGAATGTTTTCCGGAGTTATGTAAAGTTTCGAATAATGAAGTATGAGTGAAAAGGTCAAAAATATTTTCATGAGAGAGATTTTAATTTCCAACTAGTACTTATGGAAACCGCTTTCGAGGTAATGAATGATTTACACATAGTTTATAAATATTCAATTGCAACGTTGAACCACAAGTTTATTATTGAATTATTCTGGAAGAAAATCGTAGTAACAAGGGTAACTATGATATTTGCGTAGTCACAAATGGTAGTCGGTACCTTATGTGATAATGTCGTATAAACCTAAGATTCTGATAAAAAATAACCATTACACATCTTCTATCAACGATTCGAAAATAAAATACCCTTTCTGTAAATTAAATGTTTTAAAAGATTTGTGTGATTTTGGAAGTGTATTGCTTATGTAGAAACAAAATTTTTAATTATTTGTATGAACCCCTTCAATAACAGGGCGATTTGACTTATGAAAAATGAACTTCAATGTAATAAGTATTGGAAGTTGGGAGAGTAACCTATATTAATACGGATTTCTCCACTAACTCCATTATTCCATTGTTCTCTAAAAATGTATGTAAGTCAGAACGACAAAGTATTTTGCTTCATATACATAATACTTCACTTGCTTCATATACATAATTGTATGTAGGCAGAGTACGACAGCGACTTGGGTCTGTACGACTCTGACATTGCCCTAAAGAAGACCATAGCAAGATGACCGAAACGTTGTTAGTTCTATCTATTAAGATGCGGTTCGTCTTAGACAAACAAATTTATACTGACTCCGGCCGCGGAAGCCATTATTAAATTTTGCTTCACTTCACATAAGCTTCTAAGTAATACCAAATATATTTCATCAGCGACTCGGTTGAGATACGGGTCATAGACGCAAGGTTGGGTTTGGAATATCCGACAAGGTTTTGGTGCTTCATAATGTCATCAGAGAAAAACTATGACGGGATCTACTTGAGCATCAAAATGACACTCAACGTCATTCTTCGGTGTTTTAACATTCCAATTGGTGCTTCAGGAAAAATCCAGCTCTACCACAGATAGCTCCTGTAACCATCGGGCTGTAATAGATACTTGGCTACGTGCTCAGTTGTCACAGAGATGTCAACAAAAATGAGAAAAATTAATTTAAATATAACATGGAGGATTCAAATTTCTCAATTTGTTTTCAATTATGATAGTGAAATAGTCGATTCCCTTCTAATATTATTTCCAACATGACAATATACATAACAAAGTCAAAAAGTTCTTGGTCTGACCTACTTCGCTCATGCACAATAAAATTAAATAAATCAATGGTGGAATTTTGAAGCTTATCAGTTCAGACACAACCTCTCCCAGTTGCGTTCTATCCCCTTCACTCTTAGATGGTAGAGCACAACTCACCTCTTCGCACCATGTCGTGTGGAGGTAATTTTTATTACGAAAGAAGGTCGTTCTTCGAATTCTCCATTAGCATTTATGCATAAACACGGTTAGGGCACGTTGGAGGTCCAATGCATTTCCGCTGTAGAGATGGAAGAATGTGTCAACAGTGCTCGATTTTTGAGCGTTGCCAAGAGAACAGCAATGCATTTCTTCAACCTATCACCGACAATGAGACCATATTTTTCTACCACGATCCTATGAGCAAAAGAGAGCCAATGAAATGGTCGGCGAATCTCCTCCCTACAACGTGTAATCGAACATCTTGCAAGAAATAAAAAGTTCTTTTCTGGTGGTTAAATTTATTACTTTCATATTTTTGGGGAAATGTTACTATAAAAGGAAGTTGTATATAAAAATAGGACGCATATTATATTTATTTGAACCGTTTTTTACTTAGGTCAGAAGTTTTTGTCCCTTATTACGTATGTTTTAGAACGTAAATTGAATGAATCGCGCTTACGAGTGTCATGGTAATTCGTGTGAATTTGTAGGTATTTTCTTGTGTTCTTTTCAAGTTCTCATAATTTTCCATAATTAAATTGCCCTTACTTCCTTGAAACTGAAATTGCGCCTGCCATCAGGTTCTTAACTACGATATCCGGAAGCTTGTTAAACACCATAAGATCATCGAATTATCTTTAAGTATTTATAAATTATTAAATTGAAGAAAAATCTTAAGCAATTTGAGAAACTGGTTTCCTGCCGTTTTATTGAAACGATGTTTAATCAAGGATGTGGAAAAAAAAGTAACATAGGTTAAGAAACATTGTGTCCTATTTTAATAAAAATGGGGATTCGAATAACTCCAGAACCAGAAAGAATTCTTCAAAGTAATTTTAAAATATTCTACAACATGACCCAAACATTGTATTGTTTAATGTGGATCTCGTATTCACATATTACTTTGACATTAAAGTTCAAGAAAGCGTAGTGTTTTTTACATATGTTGTTGAACTCAAACCATTACTATCATTTTTTCCCCAAAGAATATATGGGTGAAGGGAGCACATTTGAAGAGATGCTTGACATGCTTCAAAATAGTTTACTATAGTTCTGTTTTTACTTATAGATGTTGGTATCACTGGTACCTGCTTTAATCAACTACTTCAGACAATGCTGTGTTGTGAATGAATCTAAGATTATTTCTTATTTATTTATGTTTTCTAACGTCGAATTTTTTGACAGAAATTCAAATTTTCTTATCATTAAATTGCAGCTTTAATGTTGGTTCAATTCCATTATTTCACATGTATCTAACTTCGTGTTTCCTTAGTAGCTTATGAACTAATGCTTGAATCTTTACAATACTGTGACACGAGATGTGTATGAACATAATGACGTTGGGGCGGGGGTCAGTTTAGAACATGTTTAAATCTTATGTTTTGAAGTTGTTCAAATCATCAACATTCTTATTATCATTTTAGCAAATTGTTCTAAAATTATCTTTGTTTTACCAACCAGGTGGATGCCGTAGTATATTGTACATGGGGTTACTGTTTCAATATTTTAAACTACATGTTTTTTATTTAAGCACGTTGAATACTATTTTGTGAATTTATTTTATATTTTTCTGCGACACTTTACGGGCATATCACTTTACTGGCCTGGATGAGGTGCTTGATGAAAAATAACGGTAAGAAGTCTCACATTGTCTTATGTTTATTAAACAGGCGAATTTCACAAATTCGTATGAAATTTAAAATGAATCTGTAACGCGCTCAAATGTTCTCCATACTTGTTCAAATGAACCTTCTGCATGGGGTTGCTTTGAACAAAATGAGAGGTTTTACAAACATATGTTTATTTACATACAAATATATGTATAATGTACAAATTATGTACATTATTGTATCGCAATAATTCTGTAACAAAATATTACACCTATGCAATACAGAATAATATTATCTGAGAAAAATAAGCTCCATATATTGTATTAGAAAGTATCAGAATATTTTAACACATTATCGTATAAAAAATTCGATATTAGATAATCGTTGAAATGTGCTTCCCTATCCGTCAAGTATTTAATTATGGTATAAAGAAATTGTTAATTTGATTCTCTTGATTCTTACTTAAAAACAAGGTAATAAATATTATAATGTAAATGTACATGATTAATTCTTTAACATATAAATAAAATAACGTATTTCCTTCAAATTTTCTACATTTTGACAATAATAATTAAAATTATTTAATAATTATATTTTTAAAGTATTTCTATAAAATAATAATAATAAGAAGAAGAATAACAACAATATAGTATATTTATTGGTTGCAAGCAAGGCAAGTTGTAAAGGTGCTTAGAATAAAGGACAAAATGGGGGACATTTAGAAATCTCTACCAAACCTTGGGACCGTCCCCGAGCAAAACTCCAATAAGGAAGGTTGTTGAACATGAATTATGATAAATCAAAAATATGAAATTACAAAAATACAATTTATGAAATTAGAACACAAAAATAACACATAAGGATAAATTACATGGAATAAATATTGAAAGACGAATTCAAGAAGATACTGAATAATGAAGTATGAACTCAACAAATAAAAAAAAATGAAATGCAGGAGATAAAGGAGTTCAATAATTTAGTTGGGAGATACTTTCAAACCTTCATGGCGTTGCTATAAGGGGTTGCGCCGTGTGGAAGAATAAAGGGATGAAATCATCACGGGCGTTCCAACGTAAACTACTAAAAACATTTAGTGAAAATAATATTAAAATTGTTGTTTTTGATTGAATTTTTAAATAAAAATGTAGTTGTCATAGTTTCAATCAAATTTTTATAATTTCTCTGATTTTCATTTGGGTACTTTCAGTATATTTGATGTACTGGTCTCTTGCCTCCTTCTGGAGAATAAGGTACATATTTTCTTATCCTCCTGGTCATTCGCAGTCTTTTGCCATTAACTATTTTACACACAATGCTTTTCAAAAATAATAAAACAACTCACAACAGTTTGAAACATGAAGTAGTATACATGTACTCGCATATAGAACGTGGTATATTGTAGAGCATATTCTAAAATATACATAAGTAAGGTTAGAAGAAAATTTGTCTTAATCCTTTAAATCAAGAGAAAATATTTTTATTTATTTTCTAATGACACGTGTTTAGTTTAATTTAGTTTCCAAATTTTAAACTTCACTAATTCCACACAACTTTCACGCTCATTAATCTTTAACATTAATCGAAGCATTCGAGAAGCCAATCACTTTCTTTTTGTATACACCTCCATTGTCCAGGTCTAAACCCTTTTAGTACCCTACATAAACAAAACAAATGTGCACAAAATATTACATTATACATTTTATCGAAATGGATAAGTTTCTAAATTTTATCCCAAAATGAAGAAATTTTACTTACATTCCGTTAATCGAAATTACTCAGAGCTATTTTATCGGAATTGGGATTTTTTTAAATTAACTTTTCTATCGATTTTTAATACAAAAGATTTTTCTTGCAGTGAAATATCCAAAGTAAAATAAGCCATGATAAAAACCGGGAGTTTAAATATAATTCCTTATATCATGTCTGATTTGAAACATTTTTTTATTCTTGCTTTTTCTACTTTGCCTGGGATGTATCTGCAAAACTCTAATACGTAATTGAAACTTCGGGAAACTGTAACTTAATAAAATTAACTCCGGGACGGTCTTTGTTAACTATATCAGATGAATAGAAGATTAAACTGAGTAGTAGGGAAGTGAATGAGGAGCAATATAATCATATTATACCCTACGTTGCGGAAATGTGGAGCTTATAGATTCATAGAAAAATATTTTAAAATATATTTAAAATAATATTTTCAGTGCCAAAAATATTCAGGTCAAACTCTGAACACGTCTTCACAACTCCTGCATCCACGCGACAGGAAGAGTGAAAGTAATGACCTGAGCAGACCTACTGTGCATACTTGTGCTTTTTCCTTACTAATGCATAAAACCCTTTCCACCAATAGCCTATTCTTGGAAATTTTAATAGAGATCTTCCAACACATTTTCAAAACTTCTGAAAATTGCGTTATACGTTTTAATAACGTAGAACAGTAAAGTTTAAAATTCTCATTTCACTTTACTTTCATTTATGAATTATTAGAAATTATTTTAGAAATACGTTACAAAGTACTTTTATAACAAAACGTTTTACAGAATTTATTTTTTATATTTCCTTCGAAATAATTTTGATACGGACGTATTATTTATTTGACACAGACGTATAATTGATTAATTTTGACACAACGTATTTGTTATTCTGACGAGATAATAAACTTTATTAATGATGTAAATAGAAAAATATTATTTTGGTGGTCACTCAACAATCGTGTATCGTCAAAAGAATTGCCTTATCCTTAAGAAATTTAACTTTGAAAATATAATTTAGCAATTACTTATGTTAATAAACATTGTACTTCCCGTTTAAATGCTTTGTATTATTCAATTATATTGTTTTCCTATTCATTGTCCTAAAACAATTCTTACATACAATGTTGACCTTTTATAATTTTGATCAGTTGTTTCTCTACAAGCGCAGTACCCATCGTACTTCATTCCTCATCGTTTCGTGCAGCACTGTGCAATGCAGTGCACTCCAGTGTCATTTCTACCATCTTGCATGATCAATGCTTTCTTAGATTGCATCTCAAAATCAATTGCTCAAACATTCCTGTCCGTTTACTTGTAATCTTCTGAAACTTGTCAGACGGACATGAGAATTAAATAAAAAATAAATATAAGTAAATGAATATTAATTTTCCAAATATTTGTACAATCTAACGATGTACAGATCTTCATAACGCGGTAAATATATTTTAATAGAAACAGACGTAACAGAACAGGAGAAAATATTACAAAACAAATATCCGGAAACGTACAAAACTCTTACTTCACCAAGAAATATTAAGCATATTTTCTAGGTGTCTACGTGCGCAATATTGGAATTATCAATAAGTCAGTAAATACAAATAAATCTCTACAAATGAGCGGCGCCGGCGATTTCCTGAAAACTGATCCCATCATCAACGCAGAGCAAAGAATACTAGATTCTGAACTTTAATTTGGAGAGAAAGATGCTTTTACATTATTTGATAACTAATGAACCGTTCTCTTTCCCGAAAAATAAAAGAACCTTGTTCAAAACACATGTTCCGAACCTCTACCGTCCAATTTTCGAGATAACGAACTAATTTTTAGTAATACCAGAGGGGAATAGTAATTTGCGAAGTTATCATTCACTTGCTTACAATTTTTATCAATACGACTCATGGAAGAGACCCGTGCTAAAAGTGTACTCATTTTGATTAACCATAAGATGTGTTACTGTAACAAATCAGTTGCATTTGATCCCATAAAAAGCTTCTATTCATTTGAGAGTAATTTTTTTTTACAGATTGTCTTTTGTTACTTTCTGTCTCAAAAGTAACATTTTGTTACTTGTTATTTTCAGAATGACCTTTCTTACTGTTACCATCAATACTGTATTTAGCAACAAATGTTACAGATTTTTAGTATCAAAGAAAAAAAGTACTTTCTACTTTGTTATGAGAAGTAACAATGGTATTAGAAACTACTGAGCACTATTGTAACATTCCTCCTATTCTTCATAATGTCACCATTGTATTTTCGTCTGATCTTTGAAGAAATGTGTAACCAAAAAGGTCTTTATTTTCTTCAAATGCAGGTACAATTGAAATTCCAGGATCAATAGTTCTCCATCACCAGGGGCATACCTAGTGGGGGGATTAATGCTCTCCCCCCCAAAAAATTGTCCTTTTTGTATTTGTATGAGCACACACACACATAAGAACACATGTAAACATAGACTACTTATAGAACAAACATATTCAAAAAGTCAAATTGTCCCACATCAGGTCACCAAGGTGCTCAAGGGGTTCGCGGAGGGTACAGCTCCCCAATTTCTTAGGCTCTATCCACTGAGCCAAGCTGACTCCATAAGCATACATGTAGAATATGTAAACTGATAATATATACACACACCCATATATAATATGTATGTGCGAATCACCTGCTCCCAGAAATAAAATCCTCGGTACGCCCTTGTCGATTTCGACACTAGTCTTACTTTGTATTCAAATAATTACTTTTTAAAATAAGAATGCTGATTGGCATTCTCGAAACCTCTCGAGATCACCATTCAAATATCGCATTCCTCAATTTTTTTATTGTCATGTGACGTACTTTCACTGTGTGTTTCCAGTGAAACTATGTAACAATAGTAATATTATTGTTTCGCTAGAGTACAATTTCAGTTATATGTGTTGGAGCAATTCCTAAAGTAATCGTTGCTTATGTTCATGAAAGCTCTCAAAATATAATTTTAATAAATTTGACATTGTTTTAGACAATGACCGAAGCAATGTTCTATAGACAGTATAAGAATTTGCTGTTGACACAACCTTGTTAAAAACGTCAATGTAGAGAAAGAATGAAGAAACTAGGTTTAGGCAATGGAAATCACATTTGTAATCAAGACTCCAGGTAATAAATTGGGAATCGAACTCGGGAACACAAAATTGAATTCGACACGTCATTTAAGTACAATTTTGCTTTGAAGTCATAGACAAAAAACTTTTTTATTATTTTAAGGTTAATATGACACAATTTTTTCTTAACGGTTATTAAACCCTCTCCTCACCGGTAGCAAATTCTAAATAGGAACATACTATATTTTAAAAAATTAAACGTCTTTATGAAAATTAAACGTCTTTATGAACTAAACGTCTTTATGAAAATTAAACGTCTTTTTATCTTATCTAGGAATTTTTGCTGAATTTTTTAAAATCCGCCTCTGCCTTAGGGCCCTTGATCGGAATTGATGGGATGGTCCCTTGCTTGCTTCCGGAGAGTAAATTAGTTTTTTTTTTCCTCCACGTGGTCATACGCAGTTTGTACTGTTTTTTGACAATAAATTTATAAATAATAAATTTATAAACTACCAAGGGAAGTCTGCAGGGGCATTATTAGATTGAGAGGCAATTCAGTAAATTGTCATACACAAAAACCAAAACTGTGTCGTAGAAATATGGGTTCAAGGGTTACCTTGCGCCACCTGATGTGGTGCTTCTTAAGAAGCAGGATTTAATTTTACCGTTTAAATAAGTTCCAGAAAAACAGAATTTGAATCTACCAGACGGGTAGTAATTGAAATTAAAAACTATTAATATTTCTAAATTTAAATAGCGCTACAGGATGAATATTACTTCAATTAATATAAACTTAACTTTTTGTTTCTTCGCTTCGTGTACCGTCCTGCAGACCTTTGTGCCTTCGACATTTGATCGTCATTTTAGCCTCATGAAGTAAGTATTGCGCCATTAATGTGGACAATTATTGAGATAACGTTGTATTAAATATAACTGTTATATATACCATAAAGTCATTTGAGTCGTCTGGTACCAAGAAATCAGCTACATCGCTAATTTCTAATTTTTCTATGAACAGTAGAAACTATTAAATTTGCACGAAATTATAATATTAAATACCAACTTTGAAGGTTCATTAATATTTACGGGCACTCTCAGAATAAAAGTTACCGAGATTGTTTTTCATACGAAGAACTAGGAAACGAAAGCTATCTCATTATGGTAAATACGTGTTGTAACTTGTTTTGAAATCAGAACACTGTTGACAAAATAAACAATTTTCTAGGTGCCGGCAAGGAGGAAAAGAACACGGTGGTACTATGGAATATTTTCTTAAGTAGGTATAGGAGAACAAGTACATTTTCCTCCTGAATTCTAATCTGAGGTTGAAAGCAGCATTTCAGAGATAGCTTTTACAGGTACAAACATTCTGCCGTAGCTTAGATCCCAAGCTTGCAGTTAATTTACAACCACTAAAATTGTTTGCATTTATTTTATACTGCAAACTTAGGTATTGGTTACATTGTTTCTTGTGTGGGTCATCGTTGTTTGACTGCATGAACTGCAAGCCAATATTCCATCGATGTTTAAGAAATAACGGTTTCATGGAAACGCATTTCATGCAACAGGACACTTCTGTTGGATTTTAGTGAGAAATGACGAGTTCAAACGAAGTTTAACGTAAGCTCGGAAGCTAGAACTCAGCTCAAATAAAGCCAAGAGAAGAGATGGAGAATTATTCGTGAAAGTAACACTAGAGGTAATGTAGTAATATTATGGATACTCTAGAAATACTAGAGGGAAATTATGTTTTGACTAATCAGACATCACCTACCGCTGGTTCGCGGAACACAGATGATCCGAGAGAAAATCTTGTAGTTTGCAGGTAAATCTTGGCACTAATTTCATCCATGAACAATAATACAGAAAGTTATAAGAAGGTTCCATATAATAGGGTTTCATAGGTGTGCATTGCCGTTCGAATTGCGTTTCATCGATGTGCGGGTTTGTAAATATAATATCCTTTACTATGTCACCAGAAACTACAATACATTTTTTACTTACTGGACTAATATTTAACATATTAGTGTACAGCAAGAATTAAGGGAAAAATTCCAAATCTGCACGCGGTACTTGGCAAGACTATTATTTTTTTAACACTGAACCCATTTTCATCCCACATTCATATTTTCTGAGATGATTAACATGTGTATAAACTATTTCTAGTATTAATTTGAAAATTTTCAAAATTTATTTTCCCCTTGACCTATGTTGTATAGCATATCATTGTAAAGATAATTAAATAAGTTGTAAAATGATACCTCTATCTCAATTAAGAGATCTTCCAGATTAATTCAAAAGTTTTGTGTAGAGTCGATTTGGGGCGTTTTGTTTAAAATGTACATTGTTGTAACTTCGAAACGGGTAGAAATTTTACAACAATACTTGATACTTTTCTTAATCTATATGATGGCTACCTGCGTATAAAATTTTATCAAAATCTGAGAGGGTTAACTTTAGATCCCGTGTTGATTTGACATGAAATGACCCTAAATGCATGTGGTATACTTCATAATATTCTACCCGTTCCTCCTCAAGTCCATTTGCATCTCTTTAAGGCACATATCAAATAGGTGAAACGTATTCAACTTCATACCTATCTGCCCCTCTTTTTAAGGAACTACCGGCTTTTTACTTCTCAACGAGCATCCCGCATTCCTACTCTGGCACTTTCCTCTTAGACGTCTTCCTTACTCTTTGTCTTGTCATCCAGATCAGCGCTGTCCAGCTTATCAGCGCTAGTCCAACTTACTATGGCGCGAGGGCCATTTTCTATACATTTTCAATCAATCGAGCCTACACGATATGGGATTTGGCAAAATGTTTCCCTCTGAATAAAAATGATGTATCATATTAATTTATTTGTATCGCAATTTTTTTCTGATCAACAAATTTGCATTATTTCAAACAGGAAAATTTAAAAAAATTATTTTTTTATTTTCAAAAATAATGTTTAAAATTTAGTATTTTAATAAAATGTTTTAATTTTGAAATGCATAACGGGGTAATTCCGAACACAGATTTTTATTTTCTCTCACCGAACATGCCACGTCAAATTTTAATTCTAACACATTGTTGTGCCCCTCAACGGTGGATGAAAAATTGATGTAAAATGTACTATAATTCGCGGACCGTAAAAAAGTTTCGCGAACTAGTCTAACTAATCTAGATAGTCAAACGAAAAATTAATAAAATAAAATTAATAATTCTCTCCTTGGAAGAAAAAAAAATGTGTCCAAGCCAACAGCCTTGCAGTAATACCAGTCACACTCCTTTATATGGAAGGTCCCATTGACGTGCAAAAAAGGAATACTTGTATTAAAAGTATTTTATTTTGCAAGTTAAAACTATGGGGTCGTGTGCACAAAGCTGCAACACGGACCGATGCAACATAGGGACACATGTTCCGACACGAAAGCCGATCCTCAACCCAATTGTACCCCTTCCTATCCTGCAGAGTTCGCGAATTACTTTCAAACGTAATAAGGCTTGATAAAAGTATTCTGGGATTTCGAGAAGAAAAAAGGTTTCTTACGATTATCCCCTACGAATTAGAATATGAAAACATGTATCAAGAAGTTATCTAATTCACAAGACTCCTAAAACAATGAACTAAAAATCGGCAGTAAAAACAAGAACGCAACGCATAGCACCATTGAATTTGAAACGACGCGGCACGAGGGTCCCAACGACTGCCCCACCAGCGAAAATGACGCAACGAATGAAGAGATCCCCTTTATTTGAGAGAGCAGCTGCCGCGACACAACCACCCATCCCCTTCTTTTTCCCTCTCGTTCTCCCTGTTCCCCTGGAAATGTGATGGCGAGGCCGTTGCGGAGCTCGTAGACACAACCTCTTCAAGGCCAAGGTCAAATAACTTCGGATGGAAATGAGAGAATGAAGCGAGAACATAGAAAGCGAAAATTGTTCCGACCCAGTTTTAGTCCAGAGAAGGGTCAGTTATTTGAAAGTAAATAATGTGAGTCATTTTTACCGTTCTTACTTAAGGTTCTCTCCCTTTAAAACTGAACGCGATTTCGCTTTAGGAAGGAACTTTAAAACATTGGATGTTCTATTTTCATTAGACAGCTGGATGAAATCTTAAAAAGGATGAACTCCAATTTTAAATGCTTTCTGAGTGAAATCAAATCAACGGATTACTGAAATTCTATTTTAAAGTAATAAATAATTATATTTTAATATTAAAGTTAAGTGTTTCAATTTTGAATATTTTTATTGAAAGATATTTTTACATTTTACTGATTTGCACAAGAAGATGGAAAAAAATATTAAGATGTTTACGACTTTTAATTAGTTTGGATAACATATTTCATTCATTAATGTACGACAAAAATTTCCTTGACACCCTTAGAAAGCAAAAAAACAACATTGTATCTGAAATCCAAATTGAAATATTAACCTGCATTTTTGTAATTGTAATTTTCATGTTTCAATAATCATTCTTAAGTATCGGTTAGCAACATAATCAACATAAAACATTTTTCCTCCCCTGTCCAAGCCAACGCCTCCTAGACCAAGTGGCGGTGGTTGAGCTAGGACTAAATCTAACTTCACGGTATCTCATGCTACAAATCAAGTATCAGTATTAATGTTTCTAGATAATAAAAGTTTAACGAAATTTATTTCAAGGTTGAATTGCGACAAATAAGCTTTTGACTTTCGGACTAAATGTTTTTAAGTAATTGCGCCATTACACGGATAAGATACAAAACAACCTTAGATTTTCAAAATATGGAAAGGCAATACATAATTTTAAATTTTCAAACTGAGAATTTAACTTTAGGTTATTTTCTTATGGCTCTAAGCATCCGTGCACACAATAAGGACATGAATTCTCTGAAGAATATTCTCAATATATTCCATTCACTTACCATGTTCATTCAGTGAGATGCGTCACGAATATGAATAATCCACTATTCGTACCAGGGACATTAAATAATTCCTGAATGATTCAAGTTATTTCATTTTTATTTGTACAATTAAAAATAATCATTCGGTTTGGGTCGATTTGTAAGAACCAATTTTGAAACATCGTCACTTAGAATATTTATCTAAAATACATTTGTTGATCTACATTACTTCACTTCCATATTAATATAAAATTCATTGTTTTCACTGTTTTAAAGATAAAAGCTTCAAATCCATAAGTTTTTCACGTAGACATTCACTGTTTCCGGGATACAAAACTCAAAATCTCGTATAATGTAAGAATTTTCTCCCAATCTGAACTAATTTTCGGATTTATGAACTGTTGCACACGAGAATCACACAAACACACACTCGCCAATGTAAAACAAGGTATCCCATCTTGTGAGTGCCGTGAACTACTGAACTCTGTTCGAGAGCTGTAACGAACATCGGCTCAAAAGAATCTCACCCCTTACTCTTCATCACAGTCAGTCCCCTTTCGCTTTTCTCTCTTTTGTCCGCACGCACGTCAGTCGGACGGTTCAGCAGCTGCGTACAGGAAAGAAGAAGCTTGCGTTGATGGGGTAGATGAGGCAGGGTGAGGAGTGTTTCAACAGGAATGCGAGTTTCTTCCATTCGCGTCCTCAAAGGATTCGAGATGCGCGTCATCGCAGAATGAAACTGGAGTTTCTATCAAGCTACTTTTGAATTATAAGAGGGAGCATCATTTCTCTAGTTCTTTCATGACTATTTCTGAACGAGTGTGCGACTAAAATTGTGAAGACTATTTGAAAGTATTACTACGTCATGGCAGATCTCACGCACTTCAATTGTATTTTCATCACTATTCGCGATTCACGCACACAATTCCCATGCTCCATTTTGTACACAAAACAAAGAATGGCTATTAATTAGAAGGTCTACTTGGTAATTGTGGAGCGTTAGCAACATTATCAAATAATTATAAATTAAAAGTCGTTTGTATGTTGCTCATTGTTTTAATGTTAAAAAATGTTTTAATGTTAGAAGGTGTAGAATTGTTAAGTTTCTCTTCCGTTAAATGAAGAAGGGAAAGTTCAGTACTTCAGTACGGTCACCTTTATCCAATCATTCAATGATTCACGTTATTTCATTTTTATTTGTACAATTTAAAATAATCATTCGGTTTGGGTCGATTTGTAAGAACCAATTTTGAAACATACTAAGTTGCTGTTGGTAACTATTCTTCATACGTGGAGCTACTTTCTAATTTTATGTTCTACAGCTATCCATAACTCATCGAATTATACAGAAAACAATATATTTTTTCGCTCAATGATAAGCGCCATACTTTCTACATTTACAATTCTAGAAATGAGAAGAGTATGCTTTGAGTATAAGATATCGCATGATGAATCTTCGCTTTTCCTTTTAGAGAGTAAGTGATAAAAAAGAAACATAAAATAATGAATTTATTATATTCTGATTTGTTTCTCGTATGTTTTATATTAAATAATTTAAAAAAGGTGTAATTTACAAACTGCTTTTGACAACATGTGTTTATACTTATCATAGTTTATGTTTCTTTACCTCAATGCACGCGGCATTACTTGTTTGAATTATGTGATTCTAATAATAATTTTGTTTGGATCCACATATAAAAATGGAACATCAAAACCCTCAAAAATGAGTATTTAGATATTTGAATTATCAACGTTTACAATTAACATGATATCTCAATTAGTTCGTGAGATTCGAAAATTCCAATTTATCTCTCTAAAACCAGAATTCGTCCTTACTCAATAAATCTCTACAATACGAAAGTAACATTGTTTCAAAAATTAAAGATACCATCCGTAAAAGTTTCTCTCTATGTTGATGAATCAGTTACGACAAATTTGCGTTGATAAACGTAGAGAAGTTGGGTAGTGTCAATTATGCAGGATCCGACTAGTTACTGGAGTCTACCGTACTAGACTCATTCCGAGTTTGTATGCCGAGAGTGGCGGACCATCTCTTTACCTCCGGCGGCAACTACTCATGCTACGACACTTTTTCCATGTGTTTACTTTACCCAACAATCTGGTACACAACACAGTATTTCATCCATCCTCTTCTTCCATCCGTTTCTACAACAGACTGAGAGCAACCAAACCATTTGGATTTCGCTCCAAACAATTTTTGGAAACCTTGATTATACGCACACCTAACGTCTTAAATCAAGGTTTCAGTAAGACTCCTCCTTGGACTTTGCACAAGCCGAATATTAATTTCGCTTTTCTGCATCATGACAGGAAGAACACTTCAGCTGCGACGTTCCGCGATGTTGTACTTCCACCTAATCCTCGACAAACACCGGGTCAATATTCCTGTGCTTACAGACGGATCGAAGCAGGCTGATGGTGTCGACTGGTCCGTGATGTTCCCCCTGTGGCTACCGACTTGGCGACCTGTGCAGCGTTTACACCGCTGAGTGCTACGCCATATCGAGAGCACTGCGATCAACAAAGTGCTCCCGCGGATCATATTTCCGATTTGCTCTGATTCTGTAAGTGCCCTTCAAGCAATTCAGACTATGTATCCAGCTGATCCAGAACATCCAAAATGTGCTTTTCTCCCTCCAAAGTGACGGAAAGAACATAATATTTTGCTGGATTCCCAGACACGTGGGAATTAGAGGAAATGAGGAAGCAGACGTTTCCGCGAAGGTGGAATGCCTCAAAAATCGCGTGGATTTCTTCACGATTTCAATAAGGGATCTCGTACATTCCATCAAGACAAGGATTTTGAGTGAATGGAACAATGAGTGGTTGGCTGTTTAAGGGAATAAGCTCCGACTTGTCAAATCCTCTGTTAAGTCATGGAGCAGTTCCTGTTGGTCAGCCCGGCGCGACGAGGTCTTGCTGACCCGCCTGCGCATAAGACTTTGTCCTCTCACTCATCGATATCTCCTGCTACTTGATGATGAACCCGTTTGTGAGGAGTGTAGCTCTTCTCTGACAGTGCATCAACTACTGACTGATTGCAGAAAATACACGAGAATACGGAGAGAAATCGGACTGACTGCACATTTACCAATAATTCTCGGAAATGAGGCGGCTGATGTTAAATAACTATTGAATTTTATAAGCAGATCGGGGATCCACAAGTTCTCGGGAGGGTTTAAATTTGCACTCTTCTTTCCTCTTCCCTTCCTTCTTTCCTTTTATTCTTCCTTTCCGTAGTTTGAAAATAATAAATTTCAGAATTTATTTCATTTTTGATATAATGAATTGGGCAACTGTTTCCTTTTCTTTTCTCTCATCTTTGTATTTAGATATTTGTTGAATTCAGGACGGGTTTTAGTGGATATGGTCGAGATATTCCCTATGTCACTACGGCTCTTCCCTATGGTGCGAAACTGCATTTTTCCCCAACTTCAAGGGCTCTAATGACCCTGGTGAACCCTAAAGCCCCACAAAAAGAAACATAGAGCAACGAAATGTTTAACAGTGGTTATTTTAAATATATGGAAACAGGTTGCTGAGTTTTTTGATGTGCTAGTTTTTAAAGGGCCAAAAGGGGCAGATTTTTCAGGTTTTTGTCGATCGCGCTGAGGACATGGTATATTCTATTTACAGCATTTCACGAAATAATTGATGTATCATCCGGGTATTTTGTACGTGAATCTATCTAAATAAAATCTCTAAGAAATTTCATGTAATTTTCAATATCTGGCTTTTCAGTGGGTAAAAATATTTAGTGTAATGTTCTGACCGACGGACACTCAATGCATGGAGAAAAATATTAAAGAAAGCAACTTAAAATGTTGATAGAAATTTTGTTGCGTTTGCATTTAAAAACAGGACAGTAAGATTTTGTTTGTTGAAATTCTGATTTTCAAAGGGCGATTTAAGATGAAATGTTTTTATTAATATTTTGTTATCACACGAATTGCGAAAGGTTAAAACCAATCACATCAATTATGTGAAACCAGATCGGTGAAAGTCCATTCTTTTAAGTAATTATTGTATAAATGTTAAATATTTTTGTTTTGTTTCGAGTAAAGATTATTTTCTTAAATTCAGAGTTTTTTCCTCAAAGTAGTTTGGGGTTGTGGCAGCAAACTGTAACCAGATAGAAACGTTACACCGGGTCGGCTAGTTGTGCATATTTTAGATCATTATTTATGTAAATTTAATCTCATTTTTTATGATTTCAACGCGTAAAATGTTCATATCTCTATTGTATATAAATGAAACTGTGCCTTAAATTTGATAGTTAATCCATGCCTCCCTTGGCTGATCTGGGTGACGTTCTTTACGTTACATACTCCGGTTAACTTCAATCAAAATTCTATCACCCGATTCATGTGGTCAGGCGTGAAATAAATTAAATACCTAGATGTTGTATATACTGTCAAGAATTTATCGGTTAAGTGTGAAACAAAAGATTAGATACTATTCGGTAATTTTCCATAAAATACCTAAAAGGCTAGAACTAATCACGCAAAATATGAAAATATTTTGTCTTAAATTGTATTTTATTAGTCAGAATGTCCCAGAACTCCACGTAAAAGAATGGAGGGGTGAAAATATGAGGGGCGAAATAGGAAATATTGGAGGGGTCTAAGGAAAATTTTAGACAGTAAGAACACAAGACAAAAAAGTGTGTAAAGCGCTTGATTTAGGAAATTAAGAAAGACAAAGATGATAAATTAAAAGTCGTTTCTATGTTGCTCATTTTTTTATTATTGGTATTAGAAAGCTTTTTCGGCTACATAGCAACCATCGTCAGTAACATACACTGGAAAATATAAATGTACATAAGATGACAATAATAAAATAATAAAA
>NNCF01127626.1:157390-194245 GCA_002313205.1 Laupala kohalensis
ATGTGTAAAATTTCTAATTTGATCCGGGGCCAAAATCTATTTTCTACTTCTAAAATATAAAAATCCTTTTCAATGTTAAATGTGTGTGTGTTTTCTACTAGGTGGTTGGCGAAGTGTGAGACTGTTGTGTTATTTTTCCATGCATTTACGTGTTCCTGTATCCTTTGTTTGAATGTTCGTCCAGACTGTCCGACATACACGGAGGGACAATCACTACATGTGAGAGCGTAGACTCCACTTCGGAGGAGATGGGGATTGGGGTCCTTAGTGAATGATAAGGTTGTGTTAAGTGTTTGTGGAGAGAAGAAGGTAGTGTAAATGTTTAAATGTTTTAGTCTTCTGCCGCCAGTATTTTTTTAATTTTATTATTGTCATCTTATGTACATTTATATTTTCCAGTGTATGTTACTGTCGATGGTTGCTATGCAGCCGAAAAAGCTTTCTAATACCAATAATAAAAAAATGAGCAACATAGAAACGACTTTTAATTTATCATGCTTTGATAATGTTGCTAAAGCACCACAATTACCAAGTNTACCAAGCCAAAGACAAAGATGTTCAGATGACAACTGATGTACAACAGATGTTCAAATTTAGGTCCATTAGCAGCGATAGATGTCTGGTACCGCGGGGATATGCGAGACTCCAGGCAGAACATACTGTCTATCCATGCAACGTTTTTGCGAGACCTGAATTGCTGGTAATGATAAGAACTTCAAGCGCCTGTTGCAATTTGTTGTTGTTGTTGAATTTTTACAAATAGACAGATTTCATATAAAACATTTAAAAGATATCCGGAAAATCGTCACTCTGGGGTCAACAGTTCATCTTAGCAGAAAGAATACTGTCGAACTCAAACCATGGATCCTATGAGTCCCAAATATAGGTTAAAGAGGAAATTAATACGAGTACATTATACAGAGACGTCCCGTTCTCAAGATATAAAAAAGTAAAAATATGTCATGATTCAGTGTAAAGAATGAAAGAAAATGTTATAAAAATATTTTTCAATAACATTTCGTTTTATCCTGAAAAACTGAATTTCTGCAATATTAAAATTTATGGCTTTTACCAAAATCTGTGTAGAAAACAAAAGTAATCAATAAATTATTGTGTGAAAAATTCCATAAATATAGTTAAAAATTTCTGTTGTTCAATTTAATCTTTAGTTCTTTTATTTTGACGGAATACACTGACACAGCACAGTAGGAAATAACCGCAGAACTACTTTTCCAGCACCCTTAATTCTTAAAATGCATTCACATTAGTCTTGCGATAGAGTACCTCGACGCTTAGGTACGTAATACCTCTAAAAATGAATTAAATAAACTATTAATAATAAAATAATGGCAATAAATGATTCCCATCGAATTTCAACGGTCATTAAAGAAGCCGTTTTTTCATTTACGACTGCGAATGCTATCAGTTTTTGCACACTAGTATACTAGCGTATTTGCTATTATATGAAGGGGATGGAGAGTCCATTGTACGGGGACGCAAATTAAACTCCTGAAGATCGTGATGTACGTTAGGTCCAACTGGTTACGTTGATATATGTTTCCTTGGCGTCCAACAATCAAACGGAGAAAGTCGGGGTTACTGTCTTCTCTGCTTGAGTCTTTCAGAACGAGATATAAAACAAGTTCTGACTTCCAGTTCGTAGTCCACAAAACTATGTTTCCCGAGAATTAGAAGAAACAAAATTATTTTGGAATAAATTTCTAATTCGGGATATCTCTTTATGCAATTGTAAAAATACATTAAAGCTATCGACTGAATGCAAGGTATAAAAAATATGAAGAATAACACAAAATACAATTAAGGTATCGGAGAGTATCATGGTCCACCTAAGCTTTGGTAATTTTTTTTGCTTCCACTTTGGAAACAAAATTTATGGAAATAAAACTACATGATGTGTTACACTACATAACTGAGTAGAACAAAATAAACCTTCCACACGTTTTCCAATCATTTTTGTACCAGAATATTGATTGAATTACGTCTGGCCAATATAACCCCCACCTTATGGTAATATGACCCACTTTCTTTTATTCATGACAAAACTGCCATTGTATAAAACAATTAGATAAATAATACAAAAGTAAATAGAAAATACTCTGTTTTCAGATGTAATGATTGAGAAATCAAGTAAACGGTTGATAGTTTTATTTTGGATATCGGTGTTACTAAAAAGAATAGAAAGAAATGACATACTGTTGAAAGTGTGAATGTCAATCAGCCTCAATGTAAAGTATATAAACAAGAAGGTCTATAATGGTATCTTGAAGAGAAAGTAACGCTTCCTACATGTCGATATTGCTGACACGAGCTACAGAAGCCTCTTGTCAACATTTTGAAAGAAACCTTTCTAGCAAGTTCCTGGTCTACTCCACGCGCAAAAAACAACATTAGCCGATTCCACGACAAATAGAAACATAGTTTATAAATATTTTTAATTACTTCAGAGAAAAATTCAGACCAACCGATCTATCTCAATATGTTGACTACAGCAACACACAACATTCTGTTTGATATGCGACTACGTTCATGAGATAGCTCTGATTATGGGGGTTCCCACATGTTATCACTCTTGTGTAATTGCTGAAGTGAATGTAAGCAATATCGGTCGGTTTTCGAGTATATTAACCACTAGGGGTGGAGGATAGGCCGTACTCTGACACCTTACTTAAATATGATAGACAATTCAAAATTTTATAATAATTGTTGTTTTATTTTATATCATAACTTCATGTCTATGTAATTGTACTCTATGTTATCTTTCATCAGTTTAATTTTTTGTATTGAGGGCCTGACGATGATAAATATTCTATCAAAAGGACTCTCACTCTCAACAAAATAATCGACGATACTTCAATACTTAAGATAAGTTTCCATCAATCAGTTCTAGAGTATATTCTTCCTCTATCTGCATGAAGCATTCTTTCTTTTGGACTATCCCCAACTTTGCTTCTTTAAATTTTCCCCACTGACATATTTTTATTGGTGTTGCTTGAGACCACAATACTTTAATGGCATTTTCCCTCTTTTGGAATTTGTGTTTGTGATAAAGATGTTATCAATTAAAATGCCCTTTATTATTCCTTCCGTGTCTCTCAGTCCTCTATATTCTTCTTGATAGGTCAGCAGGCTTATTGGTATTTCAATACTTCCACACACTTGCACATTTTCATCTATACCTGCTCATTTTTATCTATTATGCTTCCATATTATTTGCATCTTTCACTTTGTTCATTTCAGCTCATTTTTCGAAATTCCACTCTGAGTCCATTTTCTTGGCCATAAACGTTTGATTGATTGCTTCAGATTGCACGTTGAAAAAAACATAAGTAGAAAGTGACGATGTTGCCTATTCAGTCTTTGTTAGAGAACCAAAATTGGCTTCATAAGGAATACAGATACCTTCTTGATGAACTTAGTTCTTATTAACATATTCGTCGCCTAACATTATTAAATAATTTCTATTATTGATCTATTTAAAAAGAAAATATGTGAGTATAATGGATATGAACTAAACAAACCTTAGGTCTTTACCCTGATGTGAAATTTCGTTTGTTTCAGCTCAAGTTGTCAAAATGTTCTCGGCGCCTTGATTTATACACTCAACAGGTCCTTGTGACTGACAGTATCTCAGCTATCCGTGAACTATTTCCAAACCACTACAAAATTGCACAAACGTCTTAAATAATGTGATTTTAGAATCCTAACCGTTGTTACAGATCTATGATCACCAAACAATAATGGACGAATAAGGATGAAATTACATGAAAAAAGAAGATTATACTGATACAAATAGTACAAATATAAATAAGTTTGGGTGACATCTTCTTTTCCTCTTAATAGCTGATAATTGCACAAACTTAGTAGCATGATCCATGTACACGAGAATGAACAAGAATTCACGTTACATCCATCAGAGGGACTAGGCTAAAAAAACGTTTCAAGTGATTGTTTGAACTATATTCTATCCAGTGCCGATAAATTGTTAAACCCTTACTCTAGAATATTGTTAATTATTTGACGTAAAATCGGTGTGGGATGGCATGGAAACTTGCACGGGCTTGTGTTTTTGAGATATTCTTACGCCAGTATCAAATTAGCTACAACACAACTAAAATACAGCGAATTACATAGGAACGTAATGGCGTTAAGATTTTCATATAAAACGTCGCATTTACAAGAAATATAAAAAATTCCTAATATGCAGTCCTACCGGAAATGTCACACGTATCATTGTATTGATAAAACGGCTGTTAAAAAAGGTAAAAGTAAAGAGATATAACATAGTTTCGTATGCGTATGATTTGACTCTATTTGTTCTAGGAAACTGAAGAAGATAAGTGGAAAACACAGGGAATAGGACACTGCAAATTTGTGAAACTTGGTGTACTAAAAATAATCTGGAATTCGCTGTGTAAAAAACTTGGAATTGTGTTTGGGATGCAAAATGTGGAAAAGAGGGAATGAAATTTTCGAATAAATGGACTAAGGATCAAAATTGAGATGGAAAATATGTACTTCTGCTTGATGTAGATTCAGAATTAAAATGGCTTGCAAATGTGAAATACCGAGAAATGAAAGTAAAAAACAACTTACTATCAACTATTACCAAAATTTAATGTAGAAAAACGTCATTTTATTCAGTTGTATAAAGGGTAATTGTATCAGTTGTAATGAATGGTTGTGAGACTTGGACAAAAGTATTGCGAAATGTTCATTTGCGTAACCGATTGGAAAGCATCCAGCGATTATGCTTTTGGCGATTTAGCAGGGCCTATTGTACTATATCAAATGATGCCTTGAACGTACTGTTGGGGTGATATCTGTCGAAATGAGCATGCAAAACTAGACCTTACGAATAGAAATGAAGCGAAGCAAAGAATTGCTGTTAGGTGGAGAGACAGTTAAAATAGAGGATACAATCTGAAGAAAAAAGCTAACCAAGATATTACTACATACACGGCAAATTTGACGGGGGAGGTCTGAGAATGGGAGAACAACGTTCAAGTTCATACCTAATGTAATGTTTTGTGTAATTGGGACTTTAGGGCTCCCCAACGTATAGATCATTAGATCCCTTGCAGATGGGGACAAAATGCAGTTTCGCACCACGGAAGAACCGACACGACTCTTCTCCGTGTGTGGAACCCGCCGAATACCTCGATCATACCCACTAAAAAACCTCCCGAATTCATCAAATATGTAAATACAAAGATGATAGAAAAGGACAGACAACAGTTGCCTAATACATTATACCAAAAAATAAGTAAATTGTCAAAACTAATTTTCCAAACAAAGAAAAAGGAAGAATGAAAGGAAACAAGAAAGGGAAAAGGAAAGAAGAATGAAAATTTAAACCCTTGCGAGAGGAGCCCCGAAATGATAATGAAATTCAATAATTTATTAACATAATCCGTTTCATTTCCGAAAATAGTTGGTAAATTTGCAGCCAGACCAATGTTTCTCCGTATTCTGGTGTATTTTCTACAATCAGTAGGTGACGCACTTTTAGGAAGAACTACACTCTTCATATATCCTCGCGCCTGGCTGACTTACAAGAGCTGCTCCATGACTTGACAACTTGATAAGTCGGAGCTTATAACCTTCAACAGTCAACCACTCATTGTTCCATTCACTCAGAATCCTTGTCTACATGGAATTTAAAATGTCCCCTTTTGAAATCGTGGAGAAATCCACGCGATTCTTGAGGCATGCCGCCTTTCCTGAGACGTCTGCTTCCTCATTTCCTCTGATTCCTACGTGTCTGGGAATCCAACAAAACATAACGTACATTCCGGATGTTCTGGATCGGCTTAGCGGCTGGATACATAGCCTGGATTGCTTGAAGGACACTCAGAGAATCAGAGCAAATTAAAAAAAATTGTCAGGTATATAGACCCGATGTTAGTCGAGGAATAGGTGGAAGTATACTCTCAACATCGCGGCTCGAGTGTTCCTCTTGTCATATTGCATTAGATCGAAATTAATCTTCGGTTTATGCAAATCCCAAGGAGGAGTCTTACTGAAACCTTGATTTAAGACATTGGATGTGCGAATATTCAAGGTTCCCAAAGATTGTTTGGAGCAATATCCAAACTGTATGGTTGCTTTCACTGTGTTGTTGTAGGAACGGATAGAAGAAGGATGAAATACCACGTTGTGTACCAGATTGACGGGTAAAGTACGCACATGAGAAAAGTGACGTAACAAGAGTAGTTGCCGCCGGAGTAAAATATGGTTCGCATCTCTCGTCTAACAATCTGGGAATGGGACTAGTACGGTAGGCTTCTGTATCTAGTCGAATTCCTGCATGATGGACACCATCAAAGTTTTTTAAATAGTTTGCACGATCAGTGCTATATACAACGCAGCCATCATCGAGCCGAGATCATATGAATGCTCGATAAAACTGGAGCAAGGAGAAGCGATCAGGACTCCATTCCCTGCTACTCGGGCACTTCAGAAGATTCAGAGACTTTAGTGTTCTAGCTCTTGTTGGTAAGATGTTCAATCCAATTTAGTCTCTGATCAGAGATGAAACCTAAGAACTTTACTGAGGATAGAATTTGAGTATGTTGTCCCCTAGGGCAAGATGAAGTTCTGGCAGGAGTCTTGTTTCTCCAGCGGAGAAACGAAAGCCAGTCGTCTCTGACCATTAGTTAAATGTTTGGGGACGAGTTGTATTTATTTTGTAACACTCAGCGTTGACAAAAAGATGACAAAGACATTGACAAAAGGAGAGTGTTGGGCAAGATTCCTGACAGCAGATGTTATGCTGTTAATGGCCACTGCAAATAAAGTCACACTGAAAACTGAGGCCTGAGGGACACCGTTCTTTGAAGAAGGTGATCCGAGGTGTCTCTTCCAATGCTGTAATGGAAGGAACGCTTATCCATAAAGGACTGTAACATCAGGGGAAGATGTCCTCTAAAACCCCAGGCATAGAGTTTTGGTAATATGCCATGACGCGAAGTAGCATCGTAAACCTTTTCGATATCAAAAAAATATTTCGACGTTATCTTCGGACGAACGCATCTTGAATTGCTGTTTCTAGTAAAAGTAAGTTGTCCATGGTGGAATGGAACATCCTGAAACCACACTGAGATTGACTCAGCAGGTTATGCCTATCAGGATACCGGACGAAACGTCGGTTATAATCCTCTCTAGAGCTTTACCAACGCAACTCATCAAGGCGATACTTCGGTAACTACTGAAGGTTATGTTGTCCTTTCCGCGTTTTAATAGAGGTATTAGCATCCACGAATTAGGGAATACTCCCTCGTATCATGAAAGATAAAATATACCGAGAAGATATTCTAATGTAATGTAAAGTAAAGAAAGTGGTTTCAACCAAGTTATAGATTGGCTGAAGTACTCACATGACATGGAGATTTTAAATATTATTTAAAACGGTTTGGAAAGGTATATGATGAGACATGTAGATGTGGCATTGCTCCCGAAACTGTTGAGCATTTATTATGGGAATGTGAATGTTACGGTGAAGAAAGGGCGAGATATCTGAAGCAGATGAAGAGAACTTAATGTTGAGGGTGTATCACATCCCATGATACATATTAAAGAATGATACGAGGTACTTCTCTCCTTTATAGATGTGATATATGATATTAAAGAAGCACTGGAAATGTAGACAGTCGAGTACCTGAGCGGGACTTTTGAAACAGTAAACAAGATATTAGGTGGCAGAAAGAGCACACACAATTCTCCAGACGATAGTGATGTAGTGTTGCTTGTGATGTAATCATGACTGGATAAATAAATAAATGAAAAAAAATAAAAAGACGAATCACGCGACCGAAGATAATTTGATTCTTATCTAACCAAGAGTCAAACAAAGATCTAAATTTATTACACGAATCATATGTTGTAGAAATCCTGTAACTACCATTGACATATAAAGCGTCTCCAATTTGCATATTCCGTCATCTAGTTATTGGAGTAAGTTAGCTAAGAAAGATTTATGGTCTATTTCGAATGATAAACAATTTATTAAGATATTATTCAAGCAACCTCGAAGCAAAAAAACCACCTATATTTATATTTAATTTATTAATTAAGTAAAAAAATTTATTTGATATTCAAAAAAGTTAATAATTGAAAAAAGATATTCAAAAAAGAACACTGATCAGATATACAATCAGCTATGGGGCGGAAATGAGAGTGTCTTTTGATTATTTTCCCTTTATCTCGTACAGCTTCTTATATTTATGGTTGCGGATCGTTCTATGTTTAGAATAATTTCTTTCATGAAAATTTTTCTAATAATGTAAATGTTAGTCATTTAACAACAAATTCTGTAGCATACTGCTACATTAGATATATCCTCCAAGGAATAAAAATCCTCTTGCCTTCGAAGTATTTTTTTAAATGTCATTTTGTATACTCGTGGAAAACCATCTCACGCATCAAATTAAATAGAAATATAGAAATATCCATAAGCTCACTATAGAAATATCACACAAAGCTTTCCCGCCAATAGCAACATTGACAATCAGCAAAACACGACAAATGAAGTATGTGATCTGTAACTTTCCTCAGAAAAAGATCGCATTCTCGCAAATAAATACAGAAGTTATAAATTATTTTACTGCATGTATTCCAAACTTTCATGTGAAATACCGCTAATGCGGATGTAATGCATACTAATTGTAAGAAAAATTAAGCAAAATCGTTGTCTTCTTTTTGACTTTTGCACTTTTGAAAAACGTACAAAAGAGTACTTTGGCCCTCATGTGACGTACCATTTCTATTAGAGTAAAACAAAATTTAGACCACGTGCATCGACAACAAATAAATTCTACCCAAAATACGAAATGTGAATTAAATGTACATGCGTTTTACATGTAAATTTACATTATTTAAGAATCGCTCTGCACAAATGAATAGACGTCATGCCAAAAACTCCTTTTTCGATATGAGCGAGCACCAAAACTGATATTTTCGTCAAAATCTCGCTTTCGAGTTTGTCACGAATACAATACGTCCTATATACCAGACTATTTCTCAACACTTCTTATATAAGAAACTGTAATATTCTTTTATGACTCAACAGTGAATAACAAAAAGTTGTTATTTTAGATTCAGTATAAAAATAATAGTTACTAGATATTCAATGAATAGTGTATGTTAAGTTATTTTACTACTTGGAGTGAAATTAATAACGAAGGACAAAGTTATTCTTTCATTTGATGTGTGATGATAGAAATTCTAGTGGTATGCTGCCACAAGTAATGGATATAATTCGCTTTTTAATTCTGAGCATTAAACAAACCTTATTCCTTTATGGTAGTATTTTTATTATACTTAGTATATTATCTAATCAATAATACAACGAGTAACCAATAAAATTATTCTTTTTGATATGGTTAGGAATACCTAATTCGAATGTAGATGAATAGTGTAGGTTGGTCTGGCAAACAAGCATACAAAACGTATCGACAGTTTTTTCTTCGTGGATTCTCTTTCTAACAGTACACATTTATCACAATCTGTACACTGCCGTCTTAGAAAACACTCAAAAGGTGGAGGAGAGGAGGAGAAATCTCTTAAGGTTCTTTTGTTTACCAAGTAGTGAATATATATGAAAATATTAGACGAATTCATTATTATCTTCCAAAGTTCATTTTCCAAATCTGCATAATATATAGACATGCTACAGTCTATGTAAAAATGATATTTTTAGTGGGAAATGCATTTGATGATCAAATAAAATTACTCAAGATTTTCGAATTTTGAGGAACCTATTTATGCATTAAAACTCTGAGTCATGTCGAATAAAAACATTTTGACTTGACATCTTAACTTCATTTTATTACACCCATATACTAGATTATGACAAATAATGATTTTCAAGCTATGCTATATGAAAAAATTGAAAAAGAAAACGACTTGTTTGTTATTGTATCATCTTTAATTAATTTTAAGTTTTTTAAAAATTGCGAATCTTAATAAATAAGAATTAGCTTCTGCCAAGGACCACATAAATGGGAGGAAGCTTACGTTTGTCTGCACCGTGGCTTGTTTGATAAAGAAATTACTTTTGTATTTAAAAACAAAGATCTCTTTTAAAAAAATTATAAATTGATTAAAGGTTAAATACTAAAATAATTCGTATTTTCTCTTCAGGGACCCATTACCGCATATCATAGGATATGCTGGTTGTGGTAATGGGCGATTAAAAACTATTAAGTGAAATAGGTCAGTATATTGTACTCAGGATTGGCAATATTCTTATTCAGGGAAGAAACGATGAAAAATACAAAAATCATTATTAAACGCAGTAACAATAACGAATAAAAATATTAGTTTATTTGACGAACATTAATTGACGAATAACGAGTTATTCTTTTATTGGACGTAATAACATAACGAAAAGCAAGTTATTCTTGTATTTGACTAACATATATTGACGAATGACAAGGTGTTCTTTTATTTGATGCAAATAAATAACGAACACAAGGAATATATTTTATTCGATATTCATTCATTGACGATAAAAAGCTATTCTTTTATTTGAAGTAAATGAATGACGAATAACAAGTTATTCTTTTCTTTAACTTAAAATGAGTGACGAATAACAAGTTATTCTCTCACTGTGTTGCAATAAATAAAAGATAACAATGTATTATTTTATTTGGATCCTTTATTCTTAGTACAATGAATAAAACAAAAAGCAATACTTATTGTAATGCAAGAAATAATTTATTCATATAACAATTGTAGTGGCATGTACTTACAACGAGAATGCACTGCGAGGACTGCGAAGAAAATTCGGAATGTGTGGATTCTGAACAGAAAATTGTTATACTGTGAATAACAATTTTCAAGTTATATATCGATATTAATAATAATAATAGTAGTAGTAGTATATAATATACATATGCATGTCGAATGGTATACGAGTGGGCATAATGTGAAGGCATGGTGTGTGTCGAACGCAACGATACAAAATCGGTGTAAATGAAGAAACCGCTTCCCGATCTTTCGCTAAGATCAAAGTGAAGTTAAAGTGTATATGTGTGAAGTACATACGAATCCTGTTTAGTGCCTTCCTGTTTCCAATTTATGATCAGATGTGGATGGAAGATTAGGAGGCTTCTTCCTCTCCTCCACTGTACGCCGCAGAATAGATGTGCCACTGCAGAAACTTATTTTACCATGTAAATTCAAAAGTTTGGCAAATTGCACATGTACACATATACAGCCATGATAATATGTTCAGCTGTCACATGTTAATAATTATTTTCCAGTATCCTAATATTAGGCAGGGAGCGTGTATATGAATGTTTTTACATTTTTCCTGCTTGACATAGTGCAAAGAAGGGAGTTATTGACTGTTACTTCTCGACGTCTTACGATTGGATGTTCCGGTTACCAATGTGTAAAATGATAAAAACGAAAATAACTATTGTTTACTTGTACCACACACATAAAAGGAAAATAAGTTTACCGGTAATCGTATTATTACACAACACTCAACTAATTTCATTTTGCAAGAAAGGTTTCAGGTATATCCCAATATCTGATCAAGTTCTTGGCTACACAGATTTATGATATTCAAGATTAATTGGAACATCGATAGAAAAGTATCACATACTCGTGCATTACATCATTTACATTGGAGGTAGTTATTCCTTCTAAATTAGAAGAATGAATTATTATTCATTGTACCAGTTATAGGAATACCACAAGAAAAATGTTTTTGTATTTTAACGACAAAAATAACTTTTCATTCCTTATCCACGTCAAAGAAGTGAATTACTATATATTCACATTCAGTTATATCAAATAAAAGAATCATTGGTTATTTATTTACGTCAAATAAAAGAATAACTTTTTATTCGTTGTAAATTTGAGTTAAATAAAAGAATTACTTTTTATTCGTTATTTATTTGCGTAATAGTGTAATAGTAAACTTCGCCAATATCGTAATATAATTATTTCCAAAGCAGACAAAAGTTTCACTGTTGTATTTATGAATTTGCCTGATTTATTCGGAGATGCTCACCGCCAACTTATGATACCAAATTTTTATCGGAAAACAATCCGAATGGGAAGTTTTTCTACGTTATTGATGATGGTGACATCCAAAATGTCTCATATATATATTTATTTATTTATTTATGGGATAGGTATATGTTTGTGTGTGGTAAAAATGATCTCCGTGAAAGATTTAAGTACAGACAAAGTACGAATAATTTATATTATTCAATATTTTACATCGCATTATGTTTCTTTTATACATTCCGTTTTATAGAGAAGATTTTATAAACACATTAGGAATTAGAAGTCTTTTTCTACATAAAAAAGTAGACTCATGAAGAACAGGGAATTTTCATAGAACTTCGTTTTTCGGTCTCTAAATTCTCTATTTACACGACCTATAACTTTTCAAAAGATAAAGATCTCAATTATCAGAAGCACTTTTGGACATATAGGGAACATGTTCTTCACATGCAAGTTGTCATCAGTAATTAAAGAAAGCAAAAAGATGATTAGATAAAATATGTATTTGAATATTTCAATAATCGTAAAATGTATTCTCTTGAATAAGTTATGCTCAACAGAATATTACCATCTACTATTTTAAAGTTCACAATATTATATTAATTAATTTAATTCAATTTTTATTTTACAAATATTGCATTCTTACATAAATTAACTATATTGAATGTGATTTACAAAGTTTGAATACTCACCTCCAAATATATGGAGATGCATGTTTGGATATTTGTCCTCTGTTTAAATCTATACCATTCGATGGATACATACGAAACTTGAAATTCTTTGAAACGACGTACAAGAAGGTGATATTTTAAATCTTCATGTGTCACACGAAAGGAAAATCACACGATTTTTGTGGAAGTCCTTTGTTTTTACTGCGCTACAAAAAAGGGGAAACAAATAAAACACTATCTCCAAGCATATTTATAAATAACGAACATTATGTAGTTTACGGTGTCGAATGCATTGGTGTACATTAAAAAGTAAATACGTTATTGTCGCAGTGTGATGTACATTTTAGTGTAGATATGACCAGTCTTAAAAGGAAACATAAATTTATTGTCAAAATCAAGAGTCAAACTGGGTAACGAGAAAGTAGGTGAATGATATGAACGGTACGAGTATTTACTGCGTAAAATCACCAAAGCAAAGAATGATTATGAGATGAGAGAAAAATAGTTTGAATAATACATCAAAATATATGTACCAATCAATCTCTCTTTATTTTTATCTCATATTCTATACGTGGAAATTGACAGAGAATTAAGAAGGATTATTTTTACAAAAATCTTAACATTGCCAGGTGCGTAACTACGGAAATAAATTTGGTAGTTGCAAGTTAATAGATATTTCTGTGGAAACGGATGTCTCATGTTATGGAAGTTTTATCAATAAATCGACTTAGAAAAATATTTCATCGTAATAACCTACGGTATTTAGTTAACAAATGTAAAATATTTACAAGAGTACCTTAAACAATATAAATATGTATGCTTTACATACTTAACGAAATTTACGCAGAACACTATCCAATGTTGATAATTTAAAAAAATGCATCCCATCATTGTCGTGTTGTTTCTATAATTTCAATAATACCGAATATTTTTAATTCACATAATATAATGAGTACAAATTTCGCTGACATGTATTTCATTAACTTCCTTACATGTAGCATCGCATTCACGAATCAACCTACAATGGTCCCTCTACAATATAATTTACTCAACTGTTATGGACATTTCATAATTTTTATGTACACGATTTGGGTATGACATTAGATTTTTTCATTTGTATATATCTAAATATGTCTAAATGTTGTTAATAATGACCTTAAATGAAAAGAAAAAGAATCAGTTTAGCTAGATATAGAAAATATTTTCTTCGTTGCGATTTTTTATGGTTTTTATTCCAATAACATCTATTTTTGGCACATGTGGAAAATTTCCATTGTTGGTACAATTCGAGAATTGGCGACATATTTCATTTGTATTTAATGGTGGTATTGTGGCTAATCAATTCTACATCCGTTTTCATTGGCATTTAGCTTAGACAATTTTAGAGAGTGGGAAAAATGGTCCAGATTTTCGATAAAAATTAAAATACATAGAAGTAATATTTTCTTTCACGATACACAATTTTAACCCATGAAGAGTATAGTTGGGAGTACATTTATCTAAAAACTAACACATTTTCCTCTTCTGTTAAACACCTTCTTGGAAAAACAAAATATGTCATTCCAAGTTTTTTTCAATCGAGTTTTTATTGTTGATCACAATGATATTTGTGCGTCTGTGAACAGTTCATAATTACGAACAGCACTATTGTCGAGTAACGAAAATGGACGCTGAGGGATGGATTAGTCGATAATGTACAATGGATTAGTCGTCAGTGTAGTTTCCACAGTATTGATTATCATTTCAAAGGTTTGCTCTTATAATAACATCAATTTTTGTGGGGTATTCCTAATTTTTTAATTGGCCCAGAGGAAATATACATGCCAAATATTAATACTTTCAAGCTGCGTGGAAGACATACCTTTTTCAAAAATAACCTTAGGGGCCGCCAGTAGCGAGAGTTAACCTACGAACGTGATTGGCCAGCAGGTGCGCATGCGCTGATGCGCTTTTTCTTATGACGAGTTCCAAGGAAGGGGAGGGACACGCGCGCCCCTCCTTCCCGCTTGGAAGCGCGCCTAATTCAAACACGCGTTTTTACCGTCTCGCAATTGCTGAAGCAGATACGGTTGCGGCCACATCACCACATGGGGTGTTGAGGGGGTGGCAGAGGGAGGCAGTCAATGAGTAGGCCACACATCATGTGACAGGGAAGGGGTGTTCTATCCGCAGAGCTCGTTCGCATAGGGTCAAAGCTGAGCGAAGGCCAATAGTTCCATTTGAAGGTACGTGCCAAGCTATGGCTATGAGAGAAGCCATGAAATAGTATGGCTATGCCACAAACTAACTCTATTTATATCAAAGTATCCATTCTTGGACCATAACCACAGAACGATTAAATCAGAATAGCTACATTATACTTTTTTTTTCTTGGGGCTTCAGGGCTCGTCAACGTCAAGGTCATTAGTCTTTTACATTATACTGACCGATTCGTGTCCACGCATATGATGAAGTATGAAGTATAGATATGATTTAGCGACGTCATTCTCTATCAGGGATGAGATGATTTGAAAGTTACTTCTATGTACTTAGAACACATTTTCATTTTAGGTCTGAAACTTTTGGTATTTTAGAAATTGATTCATATATAAATANATATATATATATATATATATATATATATATATATATATATATATGAACCAGAAAGTCTACTACCTCCATACGCTGGAATCAGTATTCTACTATTAAGTTGCTAATTAAATGAATTTTATCCTTGTATGTTATGTAGTTAAGAAAATCATTATGTGCGAATTATGATATGAAGTCTACATAGAGTATGTGTACCCTTAATTCAAGATTGGTTTCAAATCTTATTTCACTAGTGACAATAGAGATGCCGAGGTATCAGTTTTGTATGGTGAATAGAGAGTTCTA
Source organism: Laupala kohalensis (assembly GCA_002313205.1). Classification (NCBI taxonomy): domain Eukaryota; kingdom Metazoa; phylum Arthropoda; class Insecta; order Orthoptera; family Trigonidiidae; genus Laupala; species Laupala kohalensis. The sequence goes on from NNCF01127626.1 coordinate 172,981, forward strand.
CGAATATGTAAATATGATTGTGTATATTTGAGACGCATTCTTGTCTCACTTGTTAATAATAAATTTAGCAGTCAAAAAAGCAGTTACAAACTGCGTATGACCATGTGGAGGACAATATACATGTTATTGTCAAAATTATTCGATTTTAAAATTCCGATTTTAATTTCATATTTTTTATCTTAATTCCATATTTTTAACATCAATTCTCGGTTTCAAATTTCAATCCGATTCTTTAAACCAAGTTTCCATATAATAACTATATAATTACCATTTAAAGAAAAGTTGCATTATTGCGTCAATAGCACTTATTTAATCTGTCGGTAACATTTTTCTTTTTATTATGTGTTTAAGTCAAATTCATTGTTTGTTTATGTCTAGCAACTATTATTTTCATTTAATGCGCTGAAATACAAAATTATCGAAGCTCAAAAGCAATTTATTTCCTTTACCCATTTTGACATTCCTTTATCTGCTTGGTATTACATTTCATGCATATTGCGTTTTAGCAGAAGTATACGAACAATTTAACCTACCAGTACTTGGAAAAATATCTTCGAACCACTACCTGGAACAATGATTCTGCAATCAATTACATATATCCTTTCATTCGAAATTGTCATAGAAAATTATTCGGTCTAAAAATGTAATAAAAAACCTGTTCAACTATTTTTCTTCTTTAGCTATTGACTTGGGTGTGATGTGTAATTCGAGATGTATTGTATTACGTCTTGAATCTTTCTTTGGTAGTTTTATTCAACAGTGAACAGAAGATACTTCATAACTAAAAAAGTAATGAAGGCACCCGGATTTCAAAATATACAATGTCTTCGCTAGCTTTTGATGTGATGTAAATGTAAAGACCATCTTATTGAAAATGAGAACAAAAAAAGAACGTTTGACATATTCTGATGTTTTTCGAGCCCGAAAAGAATAATTAAACACGAACTGACTAAGTAAATGTTTTTTCTCATAACAGAGAAATATATTAAGTAAAAATTTCTAGAAACAACATTATAAATAGAAAAGTGAAATAACGTATATAGATTTAAAAAATATTATTGTAATTAATATATTTAAAATATATAATTGTATATAATAAATTTAAAATATGTAAATGTCATTTGATTTAAAATATATAATTGTAAACATTAAGTAGATAAAAAGAATAGATCCCACTACGGCAGATTAAGGGAAGTTATGAAATTCGAACTCCTTTTTCAAAAGATCTGAATGATTTATTAATTGGGTTTTACTAAGCTGAGATAAAGGAAAGCAAATATTCTAGTAATACTTAAATTTTACTTTATTTATTCATTTTTAGTATTATTCATCTCTCAGCACCACTTTGCTTTTCTAAATACATATTTCTATTTGCGGATTGATGGCATTCAAAAGACATTGTTTAATTTCATAAAGCAACTTCTATTGTGTACACGTTGTTTTGAGCTTTTCTATGTCACTCGATACAAGTTTTGACCAAATACTTGTCTCTCAACATCTCATCCGTACATAATTACCAACTAGGAAAGACAAATCCTCGTGGGGAGCCTCCAATAACTTCGTACCTCCTTGCGCCTAGAAAATGTCGTATAAAATCTTTTGTGTGTGTGTAAGTATTCTTTCGTTAAATATAAACGTCTCAATAGACAGAACTACCAACATCTTGCTGTGGCCTTCTTCAGGGCAATGTCAGAGTCGTACAGTCTCTGAGAGTTCGACAGCAACTAAGGTATAGTAGCGACAGAACATAAATGTTACAATAGTCATGAATGCAACGATATAATATCTAACAGAAAAAATAAAAACAATAAAAAAAATACAACCATAAACAGAATATAACTTTTTGCATGAGATTTCGAATCACTACGATAATCGCGCTTTTCTTGCTTTTCTATAGAAGAGAAAGAACACTGTCTTCATTCTAGTTCGTAAAAGACAAATTCATGTCCTATTCACGTCACTTGAAAAAGAATTTTGCTATTTCTTTAAAATTTCTTGACGATCAAAAGAAGTGAAAGAAAACTGTCGAGTTATGTATTCAAAACCACCCTCACCTCCTTTCCCCAACCCTTAGAGAAGAATTTTGGTGCTTAGTGATGATATTTTCCCCCATTTAGGTGTAAAATCAGAGAATGGTTTCTGTCTATAATTGCGTTTGACTCAAAACAGTCCTCATCGTAACATCCTTAAGGGTAGCTATCACCTCGAAGAGTGTGATATTAAAAATAATTGGTTTTCGTGGCGATTCAATAGACGTTCAGCCTTTATGGTGGTAAGACACGTCGAGAAACCTTAATGGAGGAGAGAGAAGAAAGTGACATAAAAGAAATCGATAACAATCGATATGAATGTCGAATTAATGAGACTTCCGATATAGTTTAATTACAAACTGTACCCCTTTGACGGAAAACACCGTTGCGTCCGTATGGGAGAAGTGGAGTTGTTCTGCTCATTGGTCACGATACTGTCTTGTAACTGTTGAAACAATTCATACTGTCGGGAAACGCCGTGTTAATTCACATAGTCTAATATATTAATATGAATGATTGTATGTTTAATATGCCGGTGTACAAATCTAAACCGTGCGATGGATCAAATTTGGTGAATTTTTTTGAAATTGCTGAGACGAAAGACCTAGATATTTTAAACATTTAAATGAATATTCTCTTGTACTGCCGTACTAATACAAGTTAAGAATCGCTCTAACTGCTAGTCAAATTCATCACATAACTTTTTGAGGTCTTTTAACTCGTAGAATGAATTTGGTTAATACACTTATGATTAATTTACACTTTATGAAACATGCAGCCTGTAGAACAAATGAGACCGACAGTATGAAATGCTGTGTACAAATACACAGTCATATGGGTTCGCGTCCACCTAATATTTTTTTATAATTTGGAATTAAAGTACTTTATCCGTTTAAATTATTAATTGTAGTGAATTGAACAATCGAACATATTAAAAATACATAAAGAACGAATCACTTTTAAGTAAGCATCAATAAACTTTTGATAAAAAGTTTGCCTCTCCTCTCACTGGTACGCGATTATCTAAATGCAAGAAAAACGACAAAACCAAGTTAGCACTCATATAATTCAGTCTTGAATGTGTCGGGTGAATACCACTCAAATAGGTATGAAAGAGGTTTCTCAAAGAATCTTTAATGTGTTCAGAAGTATATAGTTATATTTTTGGAATGAATGGTAACTCAAAATTTACGATTAGATTCCTACGCAAGGCCCTCCATAGCGCTATGAACATGCACTGGTGCGCACTTGGCGTATTCATTGCGTGGCAGTGATTAGCGACAGCAAGGTAAAAAGCGTGTTGTGTCATTCACCGTAATTGGAAGGAAGTACGCGCGCTTGCAGTCTTTGATATATGTGTTAGCGGTTGTCAGAAATAGTTTCAAACTCGAATATACTCGTGTCATTTGAGCGCTGTCAGTACTTTAGCGGCTTTATCAGGTCATTTATCGTTTAAATCGTGAATGTGTGCATCAGTGAGGTTGAAAGGTGGCTTGGGAAATGAAGAGAGCTATTGGACTGGTGATTTTTGGCCAAGGAAACATTTGGTGGCGGTGGAACTTTTATAAATGAACTTGGCTCTGTTGGAACTTGGGATGTTTACTCTGGTGACCTCAATCTTGTTGAGAGCATTTTTATTATATTAAATCTTATTTTTAGAAAGTTTACAGCGCAATTTATATTTTGAAAGGACTTGTTGAGAAGGGTTTCGCCAAAAACTTGGAAATATCTAATTAAATTGACTCAAATAGTAAATTTCACAAATAGATAAACGTTAGTTTCTCAATATAGGTTATGTTTAATAAATCATAAAAAACACTTTGAGTATATATCTTTATATTCAATTAGTTTTGCAAAAGCAATGAACAATTAAAAGAACCGATTATTGTTTTCCGTACAAGTGTTACGGATTTGATCCTTTTTGGCATTTATTTTTGACATTATTTGTGATAAAAACTACAAACACTATTTTATATTAAAAATGCTTCATGTCATCAAATGCATATTTTTGAAAATCGCAAATGACTGCATGAAAACCTGACGAGAAGACTTTATATTTTGGGGAGATAAATAGTTCCAGTAAGGGTAAACAGTGTATAAGCTACGCAGAAGATTAAAATAATACAGTAAAAAAGAAGTAAAATGTATAAACGTTTTAGAACAATTGTCCAGAAAATACTTCTCACTTTTCTAATGAGTGAATTTCTTTTGTTACGAGACTTTTACTCAAGTGATACCTGTATGAAAGTATATAGTACCTCTTGTCCTCGGACACCAGTGCTGTTATTTTGCGACAATGCAAGCAGCTCTGACGTGTAGTCAGGGCTTGGAAGCGCCCAATTGTTCAGCACGAGAACCGGTCGTGTGCATGGCGACGACGTTAGGGGATGAGCGGCTTGGGTCACACACCAGCCGCACAGGAACCATGACATGCCTGAGCGCTTGCACGAGACTCCCAGCGGGCAGCTGCTACACAGGGTTCACTACGCGCCTCCACTGTACGCAAGAAACATTCTTCGGCACATCGTCAGAAAGGGCAGGCAGAAAGTGGATGTGTCTGGTCAGGATAATTTAAAAGCACTCAGACATCCTGAAAAAATGCTCACATTCTTTACTTTTGATACCAAACAACTGAATAAAACTTATCATCTTTATATATGTCATAATCACACTGTTTTTCTTTTAATTACACCGTGATCCCATAGTCAATTAACATTTTGAGAAATGACGCGTTTTTTCTCTGAATCACTCTAATACTTAACCATTTTTATGACACATCTTTTACATACATTCCTTTTTCATAATTACAGGATAGGACCGGAACACCGAAATCTTCTTAAGATTAAGATAATTCAATTTTATCGAGGGTTAACATTCGTGATTTATTTGTATTTTAATTGTATAACTTCAACTGAGTTGTTACTTATTGAACATTATCCTTTTCCTCTTCTACAAGTCTCATGAACATGAATATGTCACCACTTAGACTTTAGATTAATTATAAAGAATTGAAAAATTCAATTTTCATATTCGTGAAAGGATATACTGTTAGACAATGAAATTAATTTAATCATCGGACAGCTTTGTTGTCTCTTCCCAAAAACTAGTATTTAACATTTTTTAATACTCAATTCTCATGTATTTTCACATGTATGTAGTTCTTAAAAAGTTCAATATAGGCGTTTTGCGGGTCACGAATGTCGAAAGGTGAGCATTCATTGCGATCTTGGAACAACATTTAGACCAACAATAAATGTATATCCCCCGTTAGAATAAATAATTAATTATTAAGTTGAAGAAATTTTGAAATATTTCCTTAAGTGTTCTTATAATGTACTATTTACGATTGTGTTACAAAAATAATGTCGCCAATTCTTGAATGCTGAGAATAATGAATGCAAGACGTGTCAATAACGACCATTGAATAAGTTAAAGCGTTATTTTATTCCTTTTCCACTCTTTCTTTGTGCCTTGGGGTTCTGCGTTGTGGAACTATAATTCCATTCTAGAGGAATAGTCTCAATATTTAGATCACATCCCCGTTCAATATATATCATTTACTGTTTAGTTACTGTTCAAAACATTTTTCTGTTAATTATTCGTCTGCTTTCCATCTATTGCCTTCGTAGAGAAAAAAGTTCGACCTTCCAATTTAACCCGTCAGACAAAATCGTCTATTTCCAAAGACTGGAGTTGGTATTGAATTTTGACTGCTCCAAAGAGTCTTGAGAGACTCTAAAGAATTATGACAATAGTACAGTTTTACTGAGACGAGGTACTTCAAAGCTAAGAAGAACGTTCTCGTGTCCCAACTAAGAGAGCAAGAAATAAAAACTTTGCCAATGAAAAAATAAACCCATATAGAATAAACTTTAATTTACGTGCGTACAATTGTTTGCAATTCTAAGAAAACACTCTAGTGAAATTTAATTTAGAACTTAGTCTTGATTTCCCATAAACGTCGGAAATGTATTATCCATTTAGAGTTCATTAACAAGCATTACAATTTCTTTGTAGTTGCACGACGCGTTCTCGAGATAATAGTTTCTGTAATTAATCTGCAAGAACGGTACGTGAAAAAAATTGACACTTTTTATCTTCTTACAGTATTAAAAACGTAAATTTAAAAACACAATTTTACCCTTATGTACAGAAAAAATACAACAAAATAAATTACTCGTCTATGATTGGCTTCTCAATGACTCTTATTGACAATGAGGAGGAACAATTGTTGTATGTAACGACACTAAGTACTCAATAAACTACGTTGAGTCACTCCGAGTTCAATTCCCGGCAGGGCCAGAAAAATATAGAGTAGCTTTTCATATTAATGTCCCAGTTCATATGGCTGTGACAATTGAAAAGCGAACCCTCCTTCTTCTATCAACGTCCTACTACTCTTAGTATTACAAACTCTTACTATTATTAACTACTTCTAACACCTCCACGTGGGACAAACTTGTTGGTAAATCCAGCTAACCGACCCACCTACTAACAATAGACATACCACCCATCTTCTATCAACCCATGTAGATACGCCATGTAGCACACATTTCCCGTTTACAAATACTACAATAAAAACTACATTATAGTTTCAAATGAAACAATTTCGTGTTGAATACATTATATTCTTCCCAAAATATACAAAACTAATGAATTTGATGAACTTTCTTCTTAAGTACATACTAGCTGAACTCGAGTGAATGATAGTTGAGGAACATACATAGTTGAAGAACGGAAAATATTCAGAGTTTATTGAAGTTTGGATGCAACCAAATATTCAGTAAAAGTTTGCTAGTAAAAATCCACACACAAGTAGTAATAGAACTTCCGACTTCCAAAACAATACTTGACAAAATCTGTTTACTTCAGTTAAGTTGGTAGTTTCATTCGTTCTTTAGTTTGAATCTGTTTACTTCAGTAAGCGCCGATCTTCGATTTGAAAAGGAATTTATTTTTGTTGTCCTTAGTGTATTGTTCTGGTGTCTTATTTATACTTCATTTACATGCATGCTTACTTGGAGAATTTTGAAGCTCCGTAATTGCAGAATACATGCAAACACCGTAACGCTGACGAACATTTAAAATATAGAACAAACACTTTAATTGTTCATACTTTTACATAACGTTTCGGGGATGTATGTTCCCCCTCTTCAGATGTATTTTATATTTTCTACAAAAAACATATAGAAATTATCAGGTATATCTCATCACTAATCTCCAGTACATTGTTACAAATATTCAACTTACATATGTGAGAAAGTACAAACCTGAATGTTCTTATGCATGAATCTCTTTGTACTTTCTCACATATGTAAGTTGAATATTTGTAACAATGTACTGGAGATTAGTGATGAGATATACCTGATAATTTCTATATGTTTTTTGTAGAAAATATAAAATACATCTGAAGAGGGGGAACATACATCCCCGAAACGTTATGTAAAAGTATGAACAATTAAAGTGTTTGTTCTATATTTTAAATGTTCGTCAGCGTTACGGTGTTTGCNAGTGAACGACAACATTACTCTTATCTAATGTAAAATATAGGGATACAATGTTTACTATATATCTTTTCTCTTTTGCAATACTCTCATTCGATAAGACAAAGGAATATGAGTTGAGTGTCATCTGAAAGTTTGTTTATGAACTTAAAACATTTCGAATATAATTTGCATTTTAAATCAAATTACTACATAGTGACGGAACATAGTGACAATGTGAGATCTGATTCTAAAGTGCAGCAAATTATCTCTGTAATACTTTTTTTTCTGATTTTCAGGAATGCTTGATTCACGTTATCTGTGAGTAAAGATTGTTTAATTCGTGATGTGCTTCTGGTGTATATTGTGTTAATTTTAATTTTGGTTCATAATGTCATTATATATTTATTTTTACTGTTTAAATTTATGTCAAATTTCATATTAATTAATTTATTTGGTCATTTGTGCAGCCACATATTGATCAATTTCTTTACTTGTTCCCAAGCCTTTCTTGTTTAATGTTTCAGGCGAAAAAAAATTGTATTTTTAAATTCAACAAATATTTCTTTATTTGAAGTCAATGGAAGCTGGAAGCAACTCATGACACCATGAGTCTACGATTAATAATTGAAAAGCCAGTGAGCATTTTTTTTTTTTTTGCGTTTCAATTTCTCAAAAATATTTTATAGATTTTATCGCTCCTTTATGGTCGAACTGATCGTCAGAGATTTCCGCGGAGAGACGTATGGTCGGCGGTCCACGCACAGCATGAGCATATAAACTATTATAGTGACCAGGATAATTTCATTTTGCAGTTAAAATTAATGAGATGCGAAGATGGTTCCAGACAGACTAGCATGAAATTGTACACATTTATTTCACTCAGTCAAAGCTGAAAGGTTTTCTATCATGCATAGAATGTCAAGCCGTTGAAATTCAAATACGTAATCGTAAGACGAAAATTCCGGACCGAACAGCACATTAGACAACGTAAAAATTTTAAGTATGTACTTTCAGTCAGACAGGAACTGGCATAAAGCAAAGCGTTATTTAATCATATCATATATCCTTTCATTCGTTCTTTAATTTGAATCACTCTTAACAATATTATTTAGTTGTGAGACGAAAATTTCCCGACTAACATCAACCCAAGAGTTATCAAGATTTTAAACCTGTATTTTCAAGCACCCCGAAATGGCATAAAATTTAATAATATCGCATGTGGTCTGAAATGTCATAATGATGTCAAATCTAATTTTTTTAAACTTGTTATTTAAACGACTATAAACTATATTATATTGTTTGCGAATGGAAATACTTCGACTATCACTACCCCAAACTTCATGAAAAAAAGGTATATTTGGAATGATCGCCAAACTTCGAAAATTCACTTCCCCGTTCGCACAAACTTTAAGAGATCTCAAAACAACTTTGAGAGTTTGTCCCCCTGATCATAAAAAGCTTAAAAGATGTCAAAATATATGTTTCAGATTACGTAACTCTCTTCATAGGTTAGATGAATCATCGAAAAGAAAAGTTTGTTATGTGAACTGAAATCAATTTAAAGAGTTTGGAATTAAGCCATCGGTTCCTTCGTCCCCATGATATGCCTATAATTACAAAAAAATGTAACAATTGTTGTCGATATAAAACAAAATTTCAACTTGTTTCATATGATGAAAAGTATTTTTAATTACTAACTATATGGACTAAAATTGTTATACACAAAGCACTTCATATTTTTTTCTTTTTTTACTATTTATTATGTTGAATCTACTAAACACCTACAAAAACTACTAATCTACTACATTATTAAATAAATTTTTCATAAAATTATCAAATTTTAATTTATTCAACTCTAAACGTTTCCCCAAAGAACTTATTATTCTAATTTCTCAAACATGAAACGAGTTGGTATGTTACTATAGTTCAATAAACAGGGAATTTATTTTATCTAACATGATTACTGTTGTAGATCTTGATCTAGGCATCATCTATACATCTGTAACTCTGCATTCAAAGAACACAGCATTAAAAATGTTCGATAAATCAGAATGTATACACCTACATATCATCTGAGCATAGCATAGATTAAAAAAAAAGTGTATATGCTTCTCAATAAGACTGATATACCAAGAGTGATGTAACAAGATTGATATTTGAACATAAAATTATTTTCAATAATAAACTAATACATGAGTCAAAACACTAATTTACACGGGTTATCTATTACCTACGAAGTGTTTGTAGAAGTGTAATACTTATATTCCGTTGGATCACTAATCTGAGGAACCTTCATCTTAAATTAACTTGAAAGATTTTATCGGGACACATCTGTCCTCTTTCACATTTTATCTCAATCAAATCTGTATAAACATCAACCCATATTAACTTGTAAAAGTTGATATTGCCTTTCAGATATATTCATTTGTTCCTTGTAGTAAATAATTAGTCCACTTCTATTGGAACGTTCTTTTAAAATCTTTAACAATTCCCCTTACCATAATGCGCAACACATTACAGTTATCTACACTAAATTTTATCATGTTATGATATAATGGTTGTATAAAACGTCACTATGTTCCTGTCATTAAATACTTAAAAAAGACAAGGATTTTCTTTTCTTAATATTATTCAGTTGTACATTGGCCGCTCTGGTGGCACAGGTGGTAGCATTCTTGCTCTTCACAAAGTCTTCCCTGGTTCAATTCCCGATGGAACTAGAAAAATTTGTAGCTATTCACATGAATGCCCTAGTTCAAATAGCAGTGACTACTCCAGAGAAAACCCTCCTTCCTCTGTTCACCTCCTGCTAGTATCCATTACTCTGTTCTACTACTTGATGGTACCTACTAACAATAACCTTCTACCCAACTCCTATCGTTCCATGTAGATGAAATTTAATAGCACGCTACATTTCCCATTTACAAATACTACAATTAAAGTTGTATATGATTGTCAAATAATCTTAATTTTTCTTTTACTATTTTCCTTCATCATCATTACACAAATTATTCTACATTCATTTTTAAGCGTATCTAAGTATACATTTTTAAAATTTCTATTTAGGAAGCTTCATTTTTAATACCAAGAGACGGAAAGAATAATGAGTTGAATTCCTCCATTAAAATGGTTTTTGGTTGTCTACATGTGCCCTATGTTTTCACTGTATTGGAAACTATATTCCAAATTAATAAAAGTTTAATGTTGAACATAACACAGGTGACTAAGAGATAGCGGTCAGAATAACATATGCAAATGTTTCTTTGCTTGTAAATCATTGAGTTCTTGTGTCAGAGTTATGTATTTTCTTTTCTATATTATATAGTTATAAAAACATAAGAGTTTATATGCGTATACAAAAATTCAAAGTAAAAATGATGATAATAAATTTTTCTCATAGGTTTATCTTAAGTTTTAAAATTAGGAACGAAACTGATTTCTTTCTAAATGCATCTTTCCATTTATTTCCTTGGTACATTCAACGATGAATTTGTAATTTATGAAATAAATACTCATCTTGTTGATGGAACTTGAACCTTCATTTACATGTATACAACTTGACTTCAAAGAAGATTATTTAGAGGTACATGATATATTATACAAGTATACACTGAAAAAGAATGGAAAAGTTAATGATATTAATTTTTTTAATTGTGAAATTGATCTCAGAACACTCGGAATGAAATTCAGAATAACTTCTCTTAGTACTCATCTGAAACAGTTGACTAGTAGATTTCACATAGACAAAATGATCCGTCTCCATTCAATTACCAACAACTCTAGCATAATGGAAAATACTTCTCGTCTTACAATGTTTTAAGTTTTTGACATTTTGGAGTTTTATCCATTAATTTTATGTTATTAACTTCTTGAATATAGATTTCACTGTTTCTATATAATTTAGTTACTACTACTATGGTAAATAAACAATAAATAAATAAATAAACTTTATTGTCAAAAAAAGCAGTTGCAAACTACGTATGACCACGTGGGGGATAATAAACTAAGTTACTCTTCGGAAACAAGCAAGGGACCACCCCATTAATTCCGATCAAGGGTCCAAGGGCAGTGGCGGATTTAATACTTATATAAAAAATTAATTTGGTTATCTAATATTTCCTAGTCTGTTTCTGGTAACAAAAAAGAATCGATTTTGGCAATATTTTAGGGTTCAATGCCTTTTGTTACACCAAATGTAATACATTTCGGTATTCTGTTATGAAAATTTCTTTCTTGCTTCTTACATGACTCGATTCATAATAAAACTGATTTCGGAAATTACTGATGACATTTAGAAATAAGATCTGTTAAAATAATAGTCAATTCATTACGTAGAATACGTCTGGTGAAATTAGAGTCTAATCCTTTACGCAAAACAAGATTTAAGGAACTAAAATCAAGGATAATATTACATTAAATGTTTTGATGTGCTTAAAAGATTGTGTAACTTCTGTATAAGAAGCAAAAATGTCATTCATGTAGGAAATATCTTTCGCTCTATTCCTTCTTTTGCTGAATGATTTATTCCAGGTCGGAGCATCAGTTTCTTTTTCCGTTTCGATTTCAACGCAGAGCACTATTTCACTCTCAGTAATCTCTTGTCTCTCTCCACAATGTGAGGTAAACTTTGTGCGCAACTGTGTAAACCAATGCCATATTCGTCATAGCCCCCACATTCCACGAAGTAACGTACACCTGAAGGTAGCTTGGAGCAGAACACATCTCGTGCGTGTGTACCTGAACAGTCACCCCACTCCACCTCCGCAAGAGCAGTAAACGGACTTGGTGGCTCCCTGCTGTCAGATGGCGTCGTGACGAGCGGAGGATAGGCGCGTTGCTTGCTTGCTGATGCACTCTCGCCCTCCTCACCCCCCCCCATTCCCCCTTCACCTGACGTCGCGCGCCTAGCAGATGCGACGGGCGCACGGCGGGCGTTGCGGAGCGCGCGGCGGGCGCGGACGCTCGGTTAAATTACGGAGCAATTAGCCCGTCTCCCGGGCAGGGCATCTCGCGTATTTCGGAGATGCGGCTGCGAGGCCACGCCGGCGTCCACTGATACCAGCCACGAAACAGATTTTGATTTAATAATAATTGTAGGTAGAGCAACAACTGTACTGGTTGAAGCGACGAGCTGATCAGTTATGGTAACGACTCTTCAGATATATTATTGTGTGTTGACAGTGTTTGTAGTACTTATTACACGGCTTCCTTGTCTAAACCTTATTCTAAAAATTTAATAAATGCTTTTAGCAAGAATAAAATTTAAGAAACACCGGAATAGGGAACGTAGAGTGATATTTAGAATTTTTTCAAAATTAATTTTTGTAATGTATCAATATAATTCAGAAAACGGAATTACTGGATCGTTCTGTTACCTAAATTAAGAAAATATTTTTAATTATATGTTAAATTGTTTCATTTTAACTTAAAAGACACATCAGACTGGTTGTATTCAAAATAAATGAATAAAAATACTCTGAAAAATATTTTCATGTCTTCGCACAAGCTGTTCAAACAAATCTTGTGAGGGGTAACAATTACTTACATTACTCGAACACTGAATTGTTTCTTCGTTTTAAATTATAACATTACGTTCATATTGACATGTACTCATAACAAAATTGAGGATTCCTTCAAGTAAACTAAAGAGGATCGAATAACGTAGAGAGGTGTCCAACAGAACTCTAAAAGAAGTCATTGTTCCTGTATTTCACATGAACTCCTTTTACAAAACTCTACTTCCGCGTTATTTTTTTTTTAAATCAATAGTCACACAAGAACTCAAATTTTTTGGTCTAGTTTCATAATATGATTATCTATAATTTAATTCCTGAGGAGCAAATAGATGACGTAATGGCTGGGAGAGCAAATTAAATTTGGATACATGCAAAAACAAAAAGAAAGAGGCACAATATGACGATTCCCTTCATTCTGCTGAGTGACATTGAAAGTATTTAACTGTTCCACGTAGAAGAAGCAATGTAAATGGATAATATGCTATTTCTGTCGAATGGGAAGAAACATGAGCAAAACTTGGTGGAACAGGTAGATACACGTGCCACGAAAATACACTGATTTGACGTCCGAGTCATAGATCCCAATGATAAGCTCTAATTTCTCATTATGTATTTACTTTAGGTTTAATTTCTCAATTTATTCTAAAGTTTAGAGATTTAAGTAGGGGAGACTGGGGAAAACTGACTACTATAAGGAAAACCGTTTCTCAGTGAATTTATTAAAAGAAAAATACAAAAAATATTTAATATGTATACAATTTGGTGTCTGTCNATATTTAATATGTATACAATTTGGTGTAGAATTAATAACCATCAATAACCCAACAACATCTTGGAAGATATTTTTGAAAGTTTTGTTTTTTCCAACCCTTGCAAAGTAGCCTCTTTTCCCAAAAATTTGGGGTAAAGTGACCAGGAAAAATTTTAATGATAAATACGCATGCACACCTAACTCGAACTATATTTTTGGTATTTATCATTATAAATCAACATTAATGCTGCATATACAATATATGAATATGAAGTAATGTTCTTTTTTTGGTAAAAAGTAATTGTCGTTTTCTTAGAAACTCAAATTATACAAATATTATTTAAGTGAAAATATGCTTCAATAAATCGAAAAAATATTTGTCATCGTGTACCTGTGCGTTGATGCGATCTAAACCTACGTAGACCTACGGAAATTCGTTGCCTTCGTGTTAGCTAGTAGGACGCCCATCTTGCTCAGTTTTTTGTTTTATTGTCTTTCCTATTATCTCAAAGCTAAATTGCATGGAACAAGACATCTTAAAAGATGACAAGAATGAAATGAAATTTTAAAAGTCTTTTTTAAATTTGTAAACGTATTTAATTTTACAAGTATTAAAATTTTCAAATTCAAGGGAATTAAAACTGGTTACAAATAATTCTTTTGATATTGTAAATACAAAATAGTTCAAGACAAACTCTTGGCCTACAGTTCATACATCTAAAAATGTATAAATAAGCAAACAATTCAACTTAAGAAGTGATTGGAGGCCCTGGCCACATTTGCCCCGTTACCTGGCTACTGTGCCCCATCATAATCCAGGCCATTTTACCCCGTTGGTCCCCATTTCACTGAATTACAACTACCTTTATCACCGAACATTATATTTCACCATGAGCTATATTATTTTAAGTGTAATAAATCTGAGTTTCCAGCAATGTCACTATACAAATTGGATCAGTAATAAAAAAACAACAAATAAAGAGAAAATAACAGAACATTTATCTTACATCAGTAGTAGAAAAAATAGAAAAAAAAAGTGAAAACATGAGAAATCTTATTAACTATCGCACACGCTGTCACAGAACTCTAATGGCTCTACTACAAGTTAGTTCACTGTTTCGTCACCAAATTGGAGTAGTTTTCAGTGAGTATAAGCAAATGGCCATATTATCCCGACTGGTCACTTTACCCCAGTTACCCCAGTTTTCCCTGTGCATAAATTTCTCGTCTTATTTAATACAAAAACTTAAATTGCAATGGCATATGAAAGGTTCTTTGCAGCCTATGTTGAAGGTTGCAATTACATTTTCAAGATCGCAACCTTCAACGCCATTTTTGTCCCGTAAAATTGTCATTATAACAATAATAATTTAGAATTGATAAAATAATAACTTTAGATCCAAAAATAAACGTCCACTTCCAATTTAAAACACAGCGAACAACAAAAATTTAAAAAATATCAAGTACTTACGCAGAAATTCAAATGATATGGGTTCAAAATGGAGTAATAAATATTCCCTTATAATTCCAGCAAGTGATGTCATTTGCAAAACACTAAAAGGACAAGAAATATATTTCCGCAATTGCAGGAATCTGTAATATTGAAAACCAGCTACCTTTCTAAGAAATTCCTTAGTCTTCACTAAAGTTTACTTCCGGCTTGGCATGTAAGCCCACCCCAAAAACCTGGTTCAACAGAGTAAGTATGATGACACAGCAACACAACACAATAATTTCATTAATTACACTGTCAGTACCGGAATAAAAAGCCATCATATCAAATAAAGGATGTCTAGCCCAGGGCTGGATGCTATGCAGTAACAAGCTCTATTATCAAGTTACGTTGTGATTCATTGGTTCATAAATACAACAATAAATAAAGGATTTAATTTCTTAGAGCAAATAAATTCTTACATACTCGTAGTCGCAAGGTACTTGACATCATGTCGACATCCTGCGCCTAATTCGCAAAGCTCAAGAGAACCTAAAAACATGTTTGGAACAACTGAATTGTTTTATCTACTTCTATTCGGATAGTAATAAATTGATAAATAATGTCACAGTTTTTCTTAGTTCTGTAGTTTCCGAGGTAAAAAGAGTTTCCCAGAAATGATTAAGCAAAAATTTTGAAACGTATTTTTTCCATATTTCTTCCCCAAGTACTTCAAAAAAGAATTAGAAATCGACCAAATTTATAAACCGCTGAGAAGGAATACCGCTCTTTGCGAACAGCACGCCTTTCTTCCACCTGGGAAGGGTCTGACGAAACTCATTCCCTTTGCAGAGCATTGCTGGCATCACCTTCTTCAGAGGAAAGGAAAGACCAGCTCCAGTAATAATAACTGACCTGACGTAAATAATGATTCAATGAACGAAAACGCTTCTGTCTGACACATCTCTTATTATTATGAAGCTAGAGTGATAACATGTAGCATATTATGCTCAGATCGTTTCAGAAAGACCTTGCTCTAACTTATTGCAAGATAAATGTATACCCCTACATTTTTCAAAAAACGTTAATTATTTTAACGATTACTGTATTAGAATGTACTCAAATTTACTGAAAATCGTGTCCAAAATCGACCACAATACGACACACCATCTATACTGATAAAAGTTAATGCCTGTGGCCTGGAAATCGGAAAAAGTAATCGGGGAATTATTTGAAATTTCAAAGAACATTTTTTACCGTTATTGCTATTAAAATACAAAGTATTGTTAATTTTGATGAAGAACAGAAAAAAAATAGAACTAGGCTGCTAATCAGTAGATGTAAACCTTCCCTCGCATGTCTGTTGACTGCGAAGCTTACAAATGTGTCCTCCATAGTTCGATTGCGTTACGTGAGGCGGAAAATCCACTGAATGTATGATCTACGTGACCGAATGTTAGATGCAAAATAATATTAAATCTTTGAGGGACATTGTTTTCAAGTACACAACATAAAAGTGAAACGAAAACCAAATAAACCAGAAGTCCTCATGAACTATATTTATTTCTGTGTAAAGTGTATTTTCCTTCTGCGTGGATTTTAAAATAATTTGTAATTATGTATATATTAGCATACAATACTGAAAACTACATGCATTTTTGTAAGTTTTCATCGTGGTATTTAATTTTCTTCGCTGTATTGAACAAAAGTGAAAATTTAATATAACAAAAGTAGACAAATATATAAACTTACTTATGAATTTAAAATATTATCTAAAACTCTCAGGTAACACCTAGCAAAATGAGCTACAAAATTCTAGTCACGTTGACGGGAGTTTTAATACTCTCTTTGGGTAAAATATATCTATTCTCAGTACTACAAAATTTTGTTTGAATGCTCTTGTAATTTTTTATGTTTGTCTAAGGATATAAATAAATATTTTTTTGTTTTATTTGTGAACTGTTTTACTATTTTGAATTCTGTTAAGATTGTTCTAAATTTCTTTTTAAATTCCGGGCAACACCGGGTAGTTTTGTTAGTAAACTATAACACTCAATAATTTGTGCATTATTCATTTATAACGAAATAAACGGTATTTAATATGTCCGCGACCTTGAGTCACGTCCCCTTCACAAGCTGGAAGTGCTGAATGAAAAAAATGAGACCCAGTTAAAGATTGATTCACAAAACATAGATTAACTATTTATTGCCATTGTTTGACGACATAACGTAACAAAATCGTCCATAAAAACCGTAATAAATAGTTTACTGCATTTTTATGTTAAAATTGATTTTTAGTATTTTTCATAATATTAGTAGGTAGTCTTATTGTACGGTTAGAACTGCCAATGCGATTGAAATAATATTTTCTTAAACTCCAAATATACTGGTATATGATGCAGAACCATATAGTTTCAAGTAGGAAATACAGGCATTGTCAACATTTCGTTGGCAAATTGAATAATGCTTGGAACTGTGAGGTAAAGTAGGAAATATTAATAGATTTTTCCGCTTTGCCTAGATATCGTGCATAATACCTATGAATTCTAGACATTGCCTGACGAAAGACTGATAAAACTAGTTTGGCGAAATATTATTATTTCTATATATTATATAAAACATGATTATTTCTTCAATTTCTCTGTATTGTTCTTAATATTTTCACCAATACACAATATTGACTTCGACCCGTTTAAATTATTATTATTAACTGAAAAAATTGCAAAATATCTGATCGTTTACATAAAAAATATTCTGCTTTAATATTCATACTCTGGAATACCTTAAACCAATACAGTTGATCGCAGATTTACCTTCATGGAGATACAAAATACAAAACGCTTATTGTAATGGTTCAACCCGTTTGAATGTACATCTATATAAATTCTATACAGAGAGCCCTTAAACATCTCAACATTATATGTTTGAATTGATTTGGAAACTCTCTACATTGAAAAAAAAAGAAAGAAGATTTTATTGAAAAATGTAAGGACATGCTTTTTATCTTGCAATGTCTCATAGTAAGGACATTCTGAAACGATCTGAGCATAATGTGCTACGTGTTATCACTCTAACTTCATAATAATAAGAGATGTGTCTGTCAGAGGCGTTCATTGAACTATTATTTCCGTCAGACCAATCATTATTTGTGGAGATGGTTTTTCATTTCCTCTGAAGAAAATTTCCGGAGGGGAAATATTTTCGTCAGACCCTTCGAAGTAGAAAAAAGTTCTGTCCGCCTACAATTCATATTAGCAGAGGGCCGTGTCCAAGAACAAATTTTCGTACTCCAAGAACAAATCAGAAGCCTGAATTACATTTGAACATGACTTGAACACTTTTTGAACAGTTTTGTTGTATTTTTCTTAAGTCTGATTTTATCACACGCTATCGTGGAAAGGACGATATTTGCTCACCAAAGAAATCGAAAAATATAAATATCAAAGCGTACATGAGTGAGCAAAACTCATAAACGGATTCCATTGAACAGACGTGAACAATTCAAAACACAACTAGTCTTGGTACATGTCTTGGTGACGAAGAGCTTTCTAATAATTTAAGTACTGTGGAAAATACCGTTCAAGATCTTTATTTATAGGCTATGTATTTTATTATATATTTCTGAAACTCGTACGAACTTGTAGAAAAAACTTGACGGGTTTCATTGAACAGACTTGAAAAATTGTAAACACAACCTCGATTCTTCTGACGATTTCTTCCCTCACAATTCTGTGGAAATGTCACATTGAAGACAAAAATGTTGCCCACGATACCCCACATTTGTCCTGCCTCGTGCGCAGCCCCCAGTTTGTGTTTACGAAGTACAGACTCAGTAGGAGGAAGGAGGTGCAGCTTATGCTGCTGTTCAAATTTAAGTTGGCGTTTTTTGTCTATGGGCATTGGGATCTCCATCTGTCGCTGAGCTGCTTGGAAGCAAACAGGCGGGCTTACGAATTGCTACAGCTTTTTCATCATCGGGTGCGCAGTTGATGGAATGCGAAGGGATATATCGGACTATTCCCCTATCCAACTCGTTCCTCAATGACCTTCAAGATGTCTGACAGCCAAGTTCTATGTATTACGTCACTAGCACTTCCCATTATTTCACCCTTAAAAGAAAGGGCTTGCTTGAATTGTGAATACCTTTTGGATAGGGGATATGTCGCAGGCCCTGTTGCCACTAAGCAGTTTATTGATATTTGAACAGGAACATAAACTGTACCTCATTCCCCATACTGAAACTGTGTTTCGTGAACACAAATTGTGAGCATCGTACGAGGCAGGTCAAATATGGAGCTTCGTGGGCACCACTTTTGACTCCAATGTTCCCCCTATACACATGTTGGATGGAAGAAAACTCCCGACTGTTCCTGGTCTCCAGACTGGAGAGATTTGTCGCGTATCTGGGAAGATTGACGCGAGATAGACGCCAAATAAGTCTGAATAATACCGTGCGATACAATGATATGTTTGTGAAACAAGTCTGGAGAACCCTGTTTCCCTAGTTGGACTAGCTGCCATGGAAATGGCTCACATGAAGAGAGCATACTTAAGTGTAACAAATGCAAGCATGTAGGATTTGAATTCCAATTCAAGTCAAGAAAAATTAATGGTAAAACAGCTTTTTCTTAGTATCTTCTTTGTTTCCTTTCACATATCTAGGGTTGGCCTCGGAGGATGACAACTATAGAAATAGGAAGTTTAGGAGTAGCCATGAAACACTATAACTTATTAATGAAGCATATTTTACGATGTTGTTGTATAAAATATATCTTAAATTTATCTTTTACTTTATATTTAATCGTAGATTATTCAGAAACGATTCCCTACATGACATGTTTCGAATTCCAAATCTGTATTCCAAACTGTCTATGTCTGTTCAATGGAATCTGTTCAAGGTTTATGCTCACTCATGCATGATTTTGATATTGATATATCCCTGGTGACCAAATATCGTCCTTTCCACGATTGTGTGTGATAAAATCTGATTTAAGAAAAATACAACAAAACTGTTCAAAAAGTGTTCAAGTCATGTTCAAATGTAATTCAGACTTCTGATTTGTTCATGGAGTACGAAATTCATGCGGAAACGACTCCAAGATCTCCCCTGTAGCTTGAATAGTATTATTGGGAAACTTTGGAAAAATATTCCTAAGGGGGTGATCAAATAAAAAATTTCGAGTTTCCTGCGGAGTTTCAAATCGCTTAAATTTGTTGAAAGATTAATTGTACGAAACGAAAAATTTATATCATAATATGCAACATATTTTCAGTTGCTGCACGCACCATGACTGCTTACGTGGTGACTAGACGGTCAGGACGCATGCTACATCTTCTTGCTTACATCCCTATCCCGAGCGTTAGAATCTCACATAAATACATACAAATTGGTATCAATATATAAATAAATTTATAAATAAATAAATTTTATTGTCAAAAAACAGTACAAACTGCGTATGACCACGTGGAGGACAATAAACTAATTTACTCTCCGGAAGCAAGCAAGGGACCATCCCATCAATTCCGATCAAGGGCCCTAAGGCAGAGGCGGATTCAAAAATTTCAGCAAAAGTTCCTAGATAAGATAAAAAGTTAGCTGCGAGTTATAATACATATATAATGTCAATATGTTTGTAATTTAACGCAAATATGTTTGTAAATTTACATGTACAAGTTATTATCGAACTATAGATTATTCTGAGTATAGTGTTTAAAAATCATAAGAGTTGAAAAAACACTAAATTCACGATTTATTGTTACAATAAACACGCCCCTAGACAAAGCCTAGAGAACCTGTATAAGAAATCCTCCTCTAACCGAAGAAAAACCGGAGAAAAACCCGGGCCAGGATGGAGCTACAGAATTTATGTACAGAACCGTGCCAAAGTTGAGTACACATAAAACTAAATTAATATGAGCCGTACGGCAACACTATCATGCAAGAAAATAGTTTTTGAAATTGTTTAAGTTATTTAAAAAGTGCTACAGCAATGGCGTGATAAAGTACAAGACGGATTTAACTTTTATTAAAATCAATAAATTCTTTTACA
>NNCF01127626.1:194444-274619 GCA_002313205.1 Laupala kohalensis
GATCTGTAATTCGGTCATAAAAAACACCACCATTTCATAAATATAAATGCAGGGAAGTGTTAAGATATTTAATTCCTTGAATAAAGGTTTACAAGAGTTTCGGGGGTGGGATTTACAAATTATCCGAACTATCCTCTTCTGAATTCTGAAAGTTTGTATGCTCTGACCGGAATTACCCCAGACGGTAATGCCGTAACGTAAATAGGAGTGAACGTTTGCAAAATAATCGCAACGGGAAATACGTGGACTAACTGCGTTAACTAAGTTTCGGAATGCGTAACANATTCCATTTGAGGTTGTCTTGAATATGGAGAACTAAGAATTTTGTATTCGTAACAGTTTTTAATTGTGTTCCGTTTAAAGAAAGAGAAACATGGGGTAAAGATTTTTTGATACTATTGTGAAATGACATACACTGTTTTGTCAGTGTTTACAATGAGACGATTTGCATGGAACCAAGTCGAAAGGTTAGACTTGGTATACAAAGAGTCTTGGGATATAACTTTTTAGAGAAGATTTTTTCCATATAATTTCACATATAAAATATATATTACAAAAAACAAAAATATTGTAGCCTATGTAATAATCAATAAAACGAAAAATATTTGAACTCAATCTGATCTTTAGTAACGAAGATACTGAATTTTCCGCAAATTTTTACATTTTACAACTTTGAGGGGGGCTGTGGGGTTAAACTCCAGGGGGATTCTTAGAGACTTTTGTGAAAATGACCCTTGGGAATTTTTCTATCAGCGGGGGAAAATTAAGCTTTACGCCAATCTTTACGCAAAATCGATGTTTTTGGATCCGTATTGACTGGACTATCTGAGAAGAGCAACATTTCTAATCTCAAGTATAACTACGTCAGTTACGCATTTTGTTGAGACGTGTCACATGTTTTCACAGCTGCACCTATCTTCGTCATAGATTTGTTTCAAGAAATCATAGCTAAGTAGTCGTATTTATGCGTTGCCATCACGATTCATATTAGACACGCAGAAAATAATTCACATCACATTATCATGCCACAAATTTGGCTGACCATAAAAAGTTTTCAGAGAAGAGGGTTGGTATATTTTTTCTAATCGATGTTAACAACAGTTTAATTGTAATTGTAATACAATACTTATAAGCATATTACAGAATTTTGGAAGATATATCAGTTTTAGTCATCGAGCAAGTTGAGGTCGCAGCGAGTTGAATCACTTTCGCTGAGTAATGTGTTTCCTCAATCTTTGTGATTCAAAAACCTGTCAGTTTACTTATTCCACGTTGAGAAACAATCAATTGTCGAAGAAATACAAAGCGTACAAAATGATATTGTTGCTTTACTCAACATTCATATTACATTCTAGTTAATCAATAACATGATTACTATTTTTAATTGTATGTATTTATTAATTTAATGATGTGGCGAGGTTCAAGCCAGCGGGTGTACTTTTCCACTTAACCATATGATTTGGGTGAAGAAGTTGGGAAGGAGGGATGTTGAGTAGTCGGGGAATTAAAGGTAGCAAACTGACGTTGGACTGGAGTAGGTGAGGAAAATCCCAACTGAAAACCTCACCCAATTTACCCGAGTGGTGGAGAGAACCAACTCTCTCCTTCTAGGAAATGCTTAGGGAGTGTACACGCTGCTACGTCATGGCTATCGGCTTTAATTTAAATTTATTCTTCCAGTCTTGGCGCTCCTACCTTCAATTGCAAGAAATTAAAGGTATCCAACGGCGATCCCTCTTGCGTTTTTCACAGAGAAAACGAATTTCGCACATTTGGGAACTTCCTAGATTACTCCCAAATATTATTTTCCTGTAGAATTTAATTTAAAATTTAAAAAAGGTTTTCGAGAAAAAGTATTGCTTCTCGTGCTCACCCAGTAACACCCAATTTATCATTCTCATCCGCACTCATATAAGTATCTCGTACTAACCCGGTATTCGATGCAATTGAAAAGAAATGACAAATAACTTTATATATCTATGGGTAAATTATGTACGAGTTAGTAAAAAAAATCCACGAACTTTGGAATTACTCTTCTAGTACTAAGAAAAGAGTTGTTCTGAACTTTACACAGATTTTTCCGAAATAGAGAAAAACTTGCAAACTTATGCACCAATTACGTAGAATTTCTTATGTGATTCTTACATCTGATTCTTACATCTGCATTAGGAAGTCAGGTTTAGTGGAATGTATCGGTTCCGTTCTAGATACAAGAAATGTCTTTTTAATAAGCACCAATTGTAATTTAGGGAACATTTTATTCAAAATTAAACATGCAAAAAGTGTGTTGTTTTGAATGTCAATCACATTAGTTTATCTTGAAACTAACGTGACCACGAAACACTACAATCATCGTCATATAATGCTCTTTCTGAATTTTCCCCACTCCAATCAATACAGTAGTTTTGTTTGAATAAAACGTCAATGTAGAAATTGAAAATACATTGCAAATAACTGTTGTTCATTACTACCATAAGCTTTCAACGACAAAATGTACATATTTGTGGATTTGTTAGATTTGACACGATTTATACAGTTTTTCAGAAAACCATAATAAATGTGTTAATATGATGAATTTTAAACTCCAAATGATTGATCTCCAGATGCTTAACTGGAGTGATCAAATACTTTTGTTTACTAAAACTATAAATTATTTTTATTTGCATAATGATTGTTTCCGTTACTGAAATAACTTCAAATACAAACATATAAATTACATAATTTAAATAAATAAATGATAAAGGAATAGTAAAAAATGTAGCTACAAACTATTTTTGTTCAATATTTAAAATTATTCTATTACGGTGTGAACACTGATGGAATCTTTCGGAAAATATAATGAAGATATCGTTTTAATATATATTTGTATGTTTTTCATGCTGTGAGTTCTTGGTAAGTTTGACTCTTGTTTGCATTTTACACGAGCTTTGAAAGTCAACGTTTCTTTATTGGTATTAATAAAAAACCTTCTTTGTTGACACAGGAACCTATTTAGAAAATAAATTGGCAGATTTTCTGTTATGTGAGTTGAAAGAACATAAGTTGACCTAAGTAGACTTAAGACATCTTTGGTGCATGTAGTTTCTTCGATGAATAGAAAACAAATATATTACTCCTTGTTCACATCCTGAATTTTTCATTGTGTCATCATATATCTTTTGATTGCAAGTAATTTTTGTAATGAAGAATCAGCCACCGATTCTATAGATTGCCAACAATTCAATTAGATCTTAGATCAGTGAACGATTCTATAGATTGGTACAGATAATGTAAATTATTACACAAAAATGAAGTGGTGACTAGTTTCGGATTCTGAATCTCTGAGGACGACAAATGGCTACTTGCGGAACCCGGGCGAATAATAATTTACTCCGATAATTAAAGAAGGAAAAATATTAAGAAAGTATAAATGTGCAAAATTTCTCGTAAACTTTTTGTTATTCAGTCTTCCAGTTCAATGTTTGACCAAACTTTCTTTCTTCAGATAAATACTTAAACTTCTTTGTTCGAATTTATCTGTGTTTCAAATAGAACTTTCTTTTAGTTCTTCATTCCATGGATGATTCTGTCGTCTTATTTAAACGACGTTCTCTTTTTCGAACAATTTGAAGGTCCGTAATTAAAAAATCCATACAAAAAATATATATTTATAAAATGCGTCTCTAAAACAATATTTATAATGATTTGATGGCACCCAACAAAGCAAGTGGAAGCGGTATAATGAAAACCAGCAATGTGTTTCGAAGGAACCGGAGCAATTTAATGATGGAAAAATTATGATGTCTGCATTAATTTTCATGATTGTGTTGAGTTTTGGATGGGTCTTCTATCAAGATGATTGCAAGTGTACTGTATATTAACACGGACGCCAATTTTGACACTATTAATATAATTAAGTATCCTTGGGATTGAAGGAAATGGTAAAGATGATCCGTGGAATTGTGAAGAAATGGAATGTATAACACCGTTAAGTAATACGGTACAAGTTAAGGTACATGGTATATTACCGTTTATGTGATAATCTGTTAGTATGTATAAAACCTGGTTACTTAACAAAATAACCAAGACTCTTGATTAAAGTGATAAAATGTTCGAATCATTATTTTACCTTTTTAATTTTTATATCTTATCAAACTGTCTGACTTTGAGAACAATTGGGGAAAATATTGCTATGAGAAAATACAAAATAGTTGATGGAATTCGGGTTTTAGTGTTAATGTTTTGTTGCCATCATTTTAAGGGCAGGAAATATCTACTAGAATACTACAAGAACATAAAAATTGTTGTATAAAGCCACATTTAGCAGAAAGTTACTTTATCTTGTTGGAATGTACTATCCACCGGTAATCGCTAATATCGTAGCACACGCGGTAAAAGACAAAATTACATCTGGACCTACCCCTAGTTAAATGAAAGTCTCCTAACAAATGATTATCGATTTCACGAAAAATTGTAAGCAAACTATCTTAATTTGCAGTTCGTCTCAAGTAGTTCCTTATCAGAGTCTAACCAGAAACACGATAACTCAAATTTCTAATTTGCCCAACTAATTTTTATTGTTATTAATCTATACGTTTACACATTTAGTATCTTCATTCTATTTTACCTTTTTTTAACTTCATGTCCATTGTATGTTTAACTTCTTTGTCACAGTTTATAAATCGATGTACGTTTGGATTATTAGTGTACTCTTCATTTCATTACAACTGTATCCTATGTATATGTTGCACTCCAGTGAGTGGGTCGGTGCTAATTATTATGCAATAAAATTGCTCCTTTTGTTCTTCATAGTGAATCATGCCATAGATGTGCACATTTACACCCATAACGAATTAAAAAAAGACATTCATCAACGTGTAATTAAACTGGGTTTTTTGCTCATGTATTTGTTATAATTCCATAATATCCAGATATAGTGAAAACTATTTATGTATAAGTAGCATACACATTCAACTAGAGAACAAAACCTTAAAAAGAGCACTTACATTATACATTGCAAAATTTTCTTAATCTTCCTTCATCCTGCCACGATGAAACTTCCAGTTCCCAATGTATATTTGTTTTATTATATTTTTTTGAAATTTCAAAATGATAGATTACCAATCCACGACAACGAATACCTAGTGAATTGCTATTTTCTTCCGACATTTCCATGGCCGTATTTAAATTATTTGTTTCGGATTTCTCACGGAGGATATTTGTCTGCTCATTTACAACATGACCTGAAAATGCTACTCGAACTATGATTTCATATATATTGTTTATTCTACTGATGTTGCTCAAAGTACACTTATGGCATACCAGCATCTGGAGCATACATTCCATCAATAGAACTAGTTATGCAAATTCATTGCGCATTCTTTCTATTGCACGTTTATGTATTCACTACAGAAACAAAATTTATAATGAAAAGTAATATTTTAACTAATTTTCAAATGTCACAAATATATTTTCATGAAGAAAAAAAAAACTTTACCCCAAGAATGTTTAATAATTCACAAGCAGAAGTGTTCCAGAAAGTACATGTAAAAATGGTGTACTACGATTAGTTTTCGAATTCAAAAGTGACACAAATATTCAAACGTTCATAAAAAAACAGAAAAGGACGTTTTTCAAAAACCCATTTTTAAGTAAATCGCCCATATATACACTATATTTTGTATCTTTAATGTAAAGGGGTGTGTATGAATGTATGTATGTATGTGTAATACACACTTTCTTGCGTAACACAAAACAAAAAACGGAGTAGTTTACAACTTGTAGAGAACGCATATCCACTATAAACAACATCCTCTCAAAATATCAGAGAAACGCGATTACTCCGAGAAAACGATGCCACATACCTCATTTTGACCACCACTACAAATTTGCCTAGGATATCCCGGGTCAGAACCTCTAAAAGGAGAAGGCAAGTACACTGACCACTACACGCCGGGTTACTAATTTATTAACGAATTAACAATAAATGTTTAGCACTACCTATGTAATAATAGCCAAAAACGTATGTTATCATCAGTATATTAATAGCCATGCCTTCACACAATTTGACCAAATTACAGAAATACAATTTTCTTGACCCAGTTGATACAAGAAAAAAAAAAACAATTCGTTAAGTGGAAAAAAATAGGAATTTTATACGATTTTACAAGCTTTTATATAACTTCACTTGTTAGTTCGTATGTTTGGGCCATATCTTGCAACTGAATTTTAAACCACTTCCCCTCAACACACATGCAAACCATGTACAATGCAATATGTCTATTTCAAATAAAAACTTTTAAAAAGTTTTATTTAAATAACTATTTTATTCCGAGATAACTCGCGGCGAATTATTTCCGGGAAGGTTGCCCTGAAATACAATTTGTTTCTCTCATACAAGTAAGTATAACTCATTGGAAAGCCTACGCTTTTCGTTTTAACTTATTATCTTATCAGCACGATCGTTTCTCAAAACATGTTTATGATATCGGAAGGTGTATCTCATGGATGCTATATCATGTATTCTATTTATTTATATTAATACAAGTTTGTGTTTAAAAGGCATTTTAGTATTATAAATGAACTAGCAAGGTTATATATTAAGACAAATAAATAAACAAATTCTTATACTTCTTCTTTACCTTAACTCCCTATTCCTTAGGGGTCGGAGATGATATGACGCCTCTTACTTTGATTTGACGGGGGAATTTCTACGGTGCCGGATGCCCTTCCTGCCGCACCTTTCCGAGGTGGGTGATTCATGAATGACATGGGGGTGATGAGTGAATGTTGAAGTGGATTGATAGACAGGGAACCCCGAAACCTGCCGCGAACACCGCTACATTCACCACCTACAATTCCACTTGGAACGGGCCGGGTTTGTATCCGCGTCCAGAGGTAGAAGGTGAGTGCGTTAGGTACTATGCCACGGGTCGCCACAAGTCCTTATTTTTGGTGAAAGATCTACGCTTTTACAAAGTTGTAGAAATGAAACGAAAGATTGCTAGATTCATTTTGTAGTGGTCAGTGTAAAATTGTGTTTAGAATACAAGAAAAAGTACATTCAATTGATACACCAATAGCGTTTTTCAAAACATGAGTATTTGTGTTCACATTTATTGAAACTTTATATAATATCACTTATGTCATGAGCGAAGCCAGGAAAATCAAATAGTAACATATAAAACATATGACTACTGGTGTTAGTGCAACGTACAGATTTAAAACTGTACAACACTTTTTTATAATGTCTGTTTATACACTTATAATAATAAAATCATATAATTTAAGAAACGTATAGCACCTGCTTACGAGTTGGGGAGTAGACTCACTAATATAGAAAATTTGTTCGGGGTTTCAAATATTTCAACAACGATTTAGTAACCTTTGATGAAATATTATTTTGAGAAAACGACGCACAAGTTGAAAAAATTGAATCATAAAATGGGAACAGAGTCAATTACCCTATCTCCTAAAAAGCATTGTTCATAACTTTATTTCATGATGAGTACAAACATTTTGCTATATAAATCGTACAAACGTGTAGATTTGAGCTCCATATCTCGGTAAATTTTTGAAAAATTGTGACAACTTGTTTATAATTGGTTTATTAACATCTCATCTGAATGAAGTCATTCAAAACAAAATTTCGTAATGTATTCTCTATCAGATGACACTTGTAGTTGACGTAGTCATGAACAGGGGACTGCAGAGAGGTACTTTTACTCCTAAAATCGAATTGTTTATCATTTGTATTCCATGTGAGGCAGAGAATTTTTTTTGTTTCAAATTTGTAGTACAAAATCCTTAGATTCTATTCCATAAGATTGCTGTCTGCTCCTCTCTGAATGTGGATACTGACTACAATTACCTTCACTTCTCAAATTTAAATTGTTTATAACGTGTTTAAAGGAGGGGTACAATTTTTGTAGGGTGCAAGAAAATTGTGTTCAATTTATCATAGATGTGTTTTACAAGAATGTGGAGACGGGCGACCTGGGCTAGTAGTGACGTGAATTACTTCAATTATCGACTCTTTTCAATCAAGCTTTCCCTTCCCCCCAGTATGAGAATTCCTCTATGAGAATGATTTTTCTCTTTACTTGGAGACTTTTCATATTCATATTTTCATTATAGTAATATAACAAATTTCCGGAAAATATTAATTTGGAGATGCAATCTCCTTGTCCACCAATTTTGTTGCGCGTTTCCTGAAAATGGAAACGTGGCGAATTGTTGGAAGAAGGGGTACTTTAGTGTAGATGCGAAGATAGTGGTAGGGAAGTGACATGATACGAGGGAAATGCGTGAGTTAGAAAGGAAGGGAAGGGAAATGTGAAGTGAAGTGCCCCAAAGCGGTGTATCAAATGTTCGGGTGATCCGACATAAAATGTGCAATATGTAATTATTAATTTTGTTGTTGTTTCGGCGTCACATATTTTTAGAATTTAATCTAGTTTAATCATTTATTTAACAATTTTAAATTTCAGTTCTTTGTAATATGTATTTTGTATATGTTATTGTATTTCCTTATATTCTGCCACCGGATAAGATCTGCCCATTTGCAGTTAATAAATATTATTATAACACTTGTATTAAGATATTGTATCAGGTGTGATCATTAATATTTGAGGAGAATAATCTGTATTGAAAGGAGAATCATAATTTATTCGGATTACTTTATTACCACTTACCACAACATACTTCTTTTGTATATCTACGCTAATATAATCGTATATGAATTTATTTGTGATGCACTTCATATATTTGCCCTTTACATCCGATCTTTCCAAAATAGTACTGTATGTATAAATTTATACTCAAATTCGAAAAATATGAACTATTGTTAAATTTGGAAAGTACTACCATTTCAATTCAAATGTGAAGATGTACTTATAACCGTGATATAAGGACGATGATTCAATGACATTTGTAAAAATATCATTACTTGTATGAAAAAGTAACTGTTATAGCTTATTTCAACTGCTTCATAACATTCATGGAGAAAAAATATTCTATCATTAGGAAAAATTATTCTATCTTCATCATTCTATCCTAATATAAAATTAGAGGTTATTGGAAGATACTGAGTAACTGATTTAGAGATAATATTTTACATGAAGTTCTGCTTGAGATTTTTAAGAATAAGGTAAGTATTTCAATATCTCTGTTTTTTTGGTGCACAATAATTTATGAAATTATTCATTGATAAATCTATTACTTTACTATTACTTTGACCCATGTGTATATTATGTGTCTATCAAAAATATTTGATTCAAATTTAGGAATACCTATAATTAAATCGGTTTAGATGGTATATGCATTTTCTGGAGGTACATTCACTAGATTGTAGAATATCGTGTGAATTGGGTGACAGGATCAATAAAGATCGTAGAAAGATAAATGATATTGCAAGTTTTGCATCTAGGTTTTTCACAGCGTTTTGTGCCGGGTGAGAAAATGAGAGGGGAATGACTGAATTCTTTGTAGATACTTAATAATTTTTGGAGGTTAGGGAGTTGGTCATAGACAAGTAGAGGGATTTTATTGAAGTTTATGGAAAAATAGATTTGATTCTAGGCTATGATTTGATACAACTCTATGAGAAGTTTAAATATTTTAATATCAGGGGAAAAGTTGTACATAATGCAGAGGACTGAGAAGATTGTGTGTTAATGTATTTAGATTCATAGTTTGAGCTCGGAAGAAAAATTCTCTTTTTCAATAAATCAGTGCTATAATGGCGTTTAGTAACGATGACATGTAGTTTGGTAAGGTATTGTTGGAGATCTGAAGGATTATTGCAGATTCTGTGCCCATGGATAGTTTGGGTACAAGTATGAGAGTGTTTAACATGATGTGGGTGGCAAGTACCGAAATAAATTTATTGTTGTGAGTTGGTTGGTTTTATGTGTACTTTAGATGGGGTGGTGATGAGCTGAGTGAGTGTGATGCTCATGTCGAGGAAATTTATTGATTTGTGGGAGATACTCCAGGTGAACGTTACTGTGTATGAAGAATTTATTCAATGAGAAAATTGTGAAAAGTAGCATGTCCATGAGGAAATAGAGGGAAATATTTCATCTATGTATGTCACCCATAGAAGTGGACATACAGTTTTTGAGAAAGAAAATCATTTTCAAGGAACCCCATAAATAAATTAGCATGTGAGGGAGACCATGGCGGTACTGCCAACCTGAACGAAAAATTCATTATTGAATTTGAAAGCATTAAATGTCAGAACAAGATTTGCTAGTTCTAAAGAAATTTGAAGAGGGTTGCAGGGTGAAGTTCCTAAAGAAAGAAAATATTTTAATGCAACCAAACCCGCTTAATATAGAATAGAAGTGTAAAGAAAGATTACATCTACTCTGGCTAAAAGTATATTTTGATTTTTAGGTACTTCAGTATTTCTAAGAATGTCGAAGAAATCAATAGAGTAGTGGATGCGAGATGATAACTTTTTTTACTGTAGGCTGCAATTAAAAATCTTCAAAAGCTGAAATACATTCAATAGGACTATTGATGTAAGATGCAATGGGATGACCTGGATTGTTTTTTTATGAATTGTAAGTAGAAGATAAAATTGAGGAGTTTGGTAATTGATGAAAGAATTTTGATGTTTTGATCTGTGAACCTTTTCTGTGGACTTAAGAAATATTTGAATTTTTTCTTGAATGTCCGGAGTAGAATCAGAACTGAGAGACTGGTAATATTTACTGTCATTATGTTGGCGGAGAGCTTCATAACTGTAATTCTACAAATTCATAATAACAACAGTAAAGTTTTTATCAGCTTTTGTAATAATTATGTCACAATAGCTGAAAATTATTTAGAAGTTAGATTTCGACTAAGAATAAATGAATTAAAGAATGTTTTTTGTAGCAGTTGATTGCAGGTTCATCTGGTCTCAAGAGCTTTCCTGGTTTAAATAGACAACAGTTTATTCTTCTAAATTCTCTTAAATTCAATTTTCCCTCCTACTTTTCTTTCTTTTCATCTAATTTTCGGTCAACGGAAACCGAGGCGTGAAGATTCGGTTCATTATCACCGTGACTGACGATGACTGAAGCCGAAACTGTTTCGTCTAATGTGCAATTGTTTTTTATGTGTTTTCTCTCGATTATATAAATTGAAATTAAAATAGGAATAGCACTGATATTAAAATCAACTTATTTTCAATTATATAAAGTAATCAAGTAGACGGATATCCTATGGGACTCTTGGATTTGGTTAAAAGCAAGTTTAGAAAAATTGGATTTCCCACCAAAAATATATGTTTGATAAATGGATGATATACACTACACAAAAAATATGTATATTTCTATTACAAACTTACAACAACTATAATTCTAAAAGTGTTTTCGCAATCAATTAAAAATTAAAATCATAATTTTAGGACATACCTATCACATGTAATGAGAATAATAATTTAATTGATATAGGAAATATAATCATTCTGGTAGAGTGAAAAATTTCTTCAAATGTTCACAATAAAAGCACTGATTTACATATTCACGGATACATCCATAGAACTATCCAATGAAAAAATCAGATATTCCATTAAACACGTTGTTAAAAATAAACTTTTGGCAAATTTTTACTCCCTTAAAATTTATGAATAAAAATATTATAGAAAACTGCACTACAAGGAACATGTACAAGACAACCTCCAGAAAAGAGAAGAAATACTCGTACATGATGCAATTTTTCTTGTAACAATTATATATTCACCCAAATGTAAAGGGTGCTTAAAACCAGAAAAGTATCGAAATTCGAAACGTATGAATAAACCAATAAATATATCCATTAAATGAAAGGATAAAAAGGAAGTTTTGAATGAATGTAATTTTCAATAATGTAGAAAATATGATGTAAAATTTGAAATGCTAGTAATATAGGTTAGACGCCCTAAAAAATAATTAAACCTACTGCTTCAGATAGTCCTAAAAATTTTAAATTTGCTACGAAGAATAATCCTTCCTGATCTAATAAAATACAAGAAAGGTTTTATCAACTCATTTAACTATTATATTCCACGGCATGTTGTAGAAGAACTATAAAATAATGTTGTGAGTTATAAAATAATGTGTCCCGTTCAATAGAATTTGCTGTTAATCGGAGAAATGATGTTGTGTAAATTGTGAATTGACATTTTGTTTAGAATACTCGCCTCAAATTACTTTGAGCACGTTTCATTGATATTAACAACACAATTAATTCTAAGATTTTACTTGAGTTTTTCAAAAGGTTCATTAAATCTATTATAACGTGTCTTAAATGTTAATAATATTACTGCTTTTTGTCATTCATGCCTTTCATTCATGTCAATTTTTAAGAAATAATCACTTAATTTTGAGAAATAGTGAATTGTATCTTTAAAAAATGCCAAAATTCAAGGAGTTCTCATTTTATACAGATTTCAATTACAGATGGAATAACAAGCATGTATATTTGAAATATGACAATACATTAATAATTGTTAGTTCCTGAAGAATAAATATAATAATTTTTGTGAATCGTGACACACATCTCATATTTTACTTGTTGTATTAAAGTATTTTGCACGAGAAACATATTATTTCACTCAAATCATACTCGTATCTAAATATTATTTCTGAAGTTTCTATATTGAGAGTTAGCAACAACATCCTGCAGTAAGAAAATGGCCGGAGACAAGAGCACTGAATCTGTCATTATGACAAGAAATTCGACGATAGTAATTTAATTTTCATGGAAATATAACTATTATTCTCAATTATACGTTGTATTTGTATTTTCAACCTTTATTGATGGATTGCAGTTCCAAACGTTCCCGATAGTTAATATCCATATTACAAAATAAACTTTACCGTACTCACTTGGGTATCCGCCAAAATTTATCTTTTGGAAGCATTTATAGTGACATGGTGTGTACGAACTTTGTTCTAAAGAATGCAAAATCTGCTTTAAGGCAACTATTCCAGATTACACTTTATAATAAGAATTAACGAGGTCCTCGCAAAAATGGCATTATTTCAAATTGTCATCTCTTCTTATACAGACATGTCTGGAAATATACATTTACTAGTTCAGAGAAAACGCGACTTCGCTTCCCTGAAATAAGGAATTATTCACGAGTTACATTTGTGTGACGAATAAATGTAAAATAAAGTTGCATTCCTTTGCCACGAGAATCCTTATATTCAGCACTGAAGATGGTCGCTACGCG
Source organism: Laupala kohalensis (assembly GCA_002313205.1). NCBI lineage: Eukaryota > Metazoa > Arthropoda > Insecta > Orthoptera > Trigonidiidae > Laupala > Laupala kohalensis. The sequence goes on from NNCF01127626.1 coordinate 207,634, forward strand.
GTCGAAAAAGCTTTCTGATGAAATAAATAATTTAGAAAGAGACACAATATTTTCCTCAATTGAAAACACTTTCAACACCTCACCGTCACCTAATATACTAATATACGTAAAACTAATATTAACCTAGACGGAAAGGTGAAAATTTAAACTAATTTCTATTGTTTGCTATTTAACCCTGCATTATTGTTGCACAGACAAAAAGAGTACGCTTTTATATGAATAATCCCATTATCAATTAATTTGTGAGATGACGAAAATTCAAAACAATCACTTTTCATCCTGCTTTAGTATTCTCGTTTTTATTCTCATCCATAATTTCATTATTAGTAAGACGGTATTAAACTTTATGCTATTTTTTAAGTTTTGTAAGTGTTCTACACCCAAAATATGGGAAGAAAACAATCGAGGAAAAATAGTTTTCACTGAATTAATATATATTTCAATCGGTTCCATTTTAAAGCGAGTTGATATTCCTAAATTTGTTTAATAGAAAATACGGTATAGATACGATAACAAATATATTTTATTGTTATTATTTTATTTTCATTACATGCGAGGAACTATCGAGTAAAATGGATAGACAATATACAGATATTTTCTGCATGCAATACTATACTATATTCTTCGTGTAAACTATAACGTATCAGAACATTATTTCACATTGAAAATGACTAAAATAAATGTCTAGATTTTTTATAAATTCAACCCTTGGTAGGAATAAAAAAGTACAATTGTGTATAAGCGATGAGTTAGGAATATGTAACATACAAGTACGAAGACAATGAACAAGGTTATGATTCCATTTTTTTAAAGAAAAAGAATATTTACTAAATAGGAAGCATCACATTCCATCTTAAAATGTAATCAGAAAATAATTTCTTAAGTTAGTTGTGCTGACTGAAATTCTTAATGACTGAAATGACTCAAGTAGTCAAGAATAGCAACAGTGTTAGAGATGTCTTTTTGAAAACTGGTTTCTCAAATGTCACTTTATTTTTCTTAATCTATGTAGACGTTGTAAACGTTTCTCGTCATCATGACCTTAAGACACAATTTTTTTTATTTTCTGTGAATCGTTTTCCGTCTTGGTCGTGCGCAGGTGATAGATGATGACACAGATGGTTTTAATGGTGGTTCTTTTAATATTAATTTCATTGCATTGTGTTTATATTCATTTAAGACTAAGCATTCAACCTGGAGTACCGAAGGGTATTTTTCATTTCCGTCATAAAACCTGCAACAATGATTGGTTTAAATGATTTAAAAACTGAGATATGAATAAATAGAAGAGCTCTTGGGTTCTCAAGTCTTTTTTTGACCTCTTATAACCTATCCTATCCTATCTTATATCCTAAACTATCCGTGACATTTTGTTATTTTAGTAAAAAAATAATAATAATAAACGCGCAAACCAAAAAAAGGAACAACAAAAAATTAAAATGATAACTCTGAAGTTGCTCTCATTGGAACTCACTTCCAACTTTATTTATCTCAATTTCTACAGAAATAGATATTTTCAAATACGTGGCACATCAATGCAATGCGATTTAAATCGCACACACACAGTTGGAATGTTTATTAAAAAATATATTTTTGGTGTCCTGAAAATTGAAAATGCTGCTTACGGAACGGAGGATCATGATAAATAGAAAGAATATTGGTGATATAATGATTGAATTACTTTAAATAATTTAGAGAGAGATAATAAATATCACATCATTGCTGCCGGAATAGAGGATTTTTCTACATCAGAATTATATAACAACATCATAATTCAACTACATTGTTCTCACTACAGTGAGACCTTCACTTTCTCGAAATATGAATATCCTGAGGTTTGACATAACGCTCGAATAATATTAGTGTCGAAACTAGGTTCCTATTAACCCAACATTCTCTTTGGCAATATCTAGGACTCATAAGATTTGTTTATAAGTAAGTTCCAGGAATGACAAAATATTTATTTATTGCTTTAAAAAGGTTTTTGCCTACCATAATTGACTGCCATAAAAATATTTTTATTAAACTATAACTCTTTTATTAGAAAATAAATATCAGCATTTAACAAATAAAGTAGTTTCATATTACTGTTTATTAAATTTAAGAAACCTTAAGACGATACCCAAGTAAGAATATTTAATTTTAAATTTTGTAATTGCATTAATATATTTTTTATTGAAAACACTGGTTGTCGAAATTATCGAAGTAGTTTACAAGAAAAAAGGTTTTAATAATTATTTTTTCCCATTATAATTCTTTGTCAAAAATATCTAAAATACATATTAAATTACTGGTGGTGCAATAAGAGTATTCATATATAATTTGATAAATATTTTTGAATCTATTATTCAAAATTATTCTTCTATTAACTATTATTCTTTATATCACACATTTCGAAGACTTTAGTGCCTTTCTTGTCGGTATTTTGCGACTACGGTCGCACGTCTTTATTTACTATTAAATTGGAAACTTGCATGGAATATTTGTAATAATACCTGTTCTGATTTCCTTGCCAATCCAACTTGTCTTTCAGTATTCCACATCTTTATCCGACGATTTTTAAACAACGGCTTCAGTAGGATCAGATGATAAAAAGTCAATTTACCCTAGATTTTCGCGAAACATTGTTCATTCACTTTATCATTTAAAATAATCATTTTCGCGATTTCTTACCAATAAACCACCCCTCGCCACCTCTAGGGCCAAAATTGTCTTAGCTGGATTTGAGTTATTGGGTACATTGATGGAGCAATGGAAAGAACATCAATTCCTTAACCTCCCGTGAAAATTATGATGATTTTTGGCGGGAAATCCGATTTTTTACTGTGTCTCAACATTCAACTACAATATGTTCACATTTCCTAAATAGATACAAAATTGTTTTTCTTTCATTTTGAATTGTTTTTGAAATAGTTCAAATATTTTCACGTGCGAGTAAAAATGAAAATTTCACAATCGTATTCAGTAGGGTAAAGATATACTCTGAGCTAGGTTTAACGTTGGTACGACTCCAGTCGGAGTCACAAGTTATAACAGAAGGGGTTGTTACTATATTGTTATATATATATATTAATCAAAGATGCAGATTTTTTCCCTGTTCTTTAGACGAAAAAATAAAATAATTCAAAAGCAAACTACTGTATTAAGATTGAAGATGTTAAAGAATGATTTTTTTCATTGTTTCAGTCATATTACTAGTTAAAGTTGCAGTTTATATTAGCTCTTATTAGTTATATTAAACATAATATTATTGATCCCTCCTTTCTTGTAGTACTTTATGGCACATGATTAATTTCACATGCCCTAAAATAGTTGGAACTCTTATTACTGAGAATCTTTTTCATCGATGGGAAAAATAATTTATTGTAGTAACTTATGATTATTTAATTCATTATTGCTATTTAATAGTTTGAATATACCTTCATGTGATTTTGTTGGTTAGTTTTATTCGGTTGCGGTTCTGAAATTTTGAGAAAACGATTAAACCAATTTTGACACAAAGCGGAAATGGAATTAAATTTTTGTTCTGAATATTAATCAAAATTTACTATTGTATTCATTTAAAAATAATTAGCTTGCATTTATTTTAAAAATAAAGATAGTCCATTTTACAAAAATTTGGCTTATTACAAGAAAATTGATAAACATTTTATTCTACGCTTAAACTTCGTTAGTTACTTTCAGAAACTGTGTTTTATAATTTGACTTTGTATATTTTGCTGACAATTTTAAATTAATAAATTACTTTGGGAAATTTCCGCTCTTGCTTCTGCCCCTTTGATATGTTTACTTTTAAACCTAAAAAAACTGTTAATTTTTAATAAAACATCAATAAGTGTATTTTTGTTTGTTGTAGTTTCAATGAAACAATTCAACAAAAAATAAAAATGTTAAGTGTGGATGGAAAGAGAAACTAAGCTAATTTTAAATTTAGGAATAAAGGTAGAAATATATTGCTTAAAAAACGTTTTAAAGCATAACACTTCTTTTTGTTCATTCCTTCACTAAGATATTCACTAATCATTGAGATGATCTTCAAACACGAACATCAGGAGTCCCTCGCATTTTGGATCTTAGACAATTGTTGTCCCTCCGTTGGTCAGTCCATGGGATTTAGAAAAATTATAAAGTAGAATCTCGTCTGTATTTTTCCCAAACTGCTAAGAGAATGAATGCATTGACATCTTTTTATTTTTCTGTTTACCGGGACAGCCATTTCTAAATTCTTGATCTAAATTCTTTGCGAATTTTGACAAAATGTTACACTTTTTGAGACAGTATTATCGATTTCTATGTCAGACTTTGTAAAATGGCTTTCCTCAATGCAATATTTTACAACCTTGTTGATTAAACGTTCGGGAAATAATAATTCAACTGCATTTTGTAATCTGGAAGTGTCAACCTAGTAATAATTTCTGATATTCATTACTCGCTGATTTCCAGTTACCAGTTACTAGCTTATGAGTTTCCCTATCCATGTATATTTCTTGATGTAAAACTTACCTTCCTACCATCTGTAGAAACTGTCGGGTAGATTGATGAAGAATAAAAAACCCTAAAAAATAATGTTAAAAACGTTATAGGTGAGCTATCTTTATCATGTTCCCAATAACATGGAGTCTAAGCAGAATAGAAGTATACCCGTTATTAGGCACCAAAAGATCGACAAAGACTAATACCAATAAACATTACCATTACTTGGTACATCTGAACTTTCACCAAATGCAATTCATTCGAGTAATTCAAAGATAGAATTATTTTGTTTTCATCTAAATCTTAACTCATTTTCCCGTTATTTTATTTTAACTTGTTCTGTTTATTTTAAAAGCTCTGGAAGGTCTTTCAACTCATTTTATGGTACGTACATTATCTTACATGTGAAAATGTTTCTCTTTGGTTTCCTACGAAAATTCATTTCGATGAGATTCAGCCATCAATCAGTATTGAGCTAACCTGCAGGCAAACTAAAAATTATGAAATTTTTACAAAGCAAAATTGTTCCTTGTCTTAATTCTTCAAATTTTATCTATGCATAGCTGAATTTAATTCACTACTTGGTTCTGTACTCATAGTGGACTAGGATAAGATGTATTCCATATATTTCTTGCCTTTTCTTTTGGAATGATTTTCTTAAAATATTCCTAAGAGAATAAAGTTTTTACTACAGAGATGCGTACAAGAATCTCAAAAATTTTAAAATTTCCACACCTTTGAAAGTCACCGTAAGTTCCAATGTAGCCGTTATGTTGGTAGTTTACAGAATTATTTAGATAAATTTCATTACTCTTATTGCTTAATATAATTAACTTTCGCAGTATAGATAAGATAGATACAAGGTAAAGTTATACGAGTATAACACCAAATCTGGGAACATACCTTCATAACACCTTGACATTTACCAACTAGATAATTTTGTTTTACTCGGGTTAATTACTACTGAGATAGTCTAGAATTTTTACAACTCAGAGCATCTCATCTCCTAACATTGGGAATCATTATGACTTCTAATACGGACACAAATATGAAGGGGTAATAATTTCTTTTGTCTATAATATGCTAGCATATAAAAGATAAAGTTGGTAAAATATTCATTCTTGCTTCTCATTCGTGAGACAAAAGTTCATTTTATTTTAAAATTACTACAACTCAGAGCACTATTTACAAATCTATGTAATTATGCTGACTTAAGAGAATGGTATAAGTAACTCAATATTTGAATAATGCTCCCAGAGTTGGATTGAATAATAAAATAATGCTAGTAGAATTTTAAATTAGGTTCCCGAATGTAATTGATAGCCCTTTGAGTATTTATATGAATGTATTATTTTGATACAGCTACTCATTTATGTCATTCATATCTTGATTGTCCCTAAAATTCATCTTGAGATACGAGAAGAAGTAATACGAAATAAACAGCATTGAACACTTTACTTTCATGGTATGATATCATACAAGAAAAATGGTCAAACGTAATGGACAGAAAATTAGTTAATTCTGAATCTGATTTGTTTTTTTAATGTTTCTCCAATTTATGGATGTAAAACCCTATATCAATTACGTATATTGCGTGAAATCCTATAGTATCATTTTGTCTCAAAGTGTGTAATACAACTTCACCAACTTTACATCGTGTAGATTTAAGAAATCAATAGAAGTGTTTGAACTATTTATTCTGATCACTAAACGTCTAGGTATCTTTTGATGTATGTTCGTAGATCGCGAGTGTATCTCTAGAACGCTCTTGAATTCTATGAAATGACTCTTGTTTACTCATAAAATACGTACTGTTATCTGTGTAGAGCTAACTCCTCTAGCCGTCCGATCAATAAGTCTATTTCATCAATAAACACGTGTGGTTTATCTCATACGTAAAAAGGTGTAGTGAGAGGGCATATTTTCACTATGGATTGATCCCTGTCGTGCGCACAAACGTTCCCCTGTTCACGTTGAGCGTGTTGGCACGCCCGCCGCGCTGCGCCGTGCCGTGCGACCGGTCGGTCGGTCGGTCGGTCGGTCGGTCGGTCGCGCCCTTGCCTGCGTGTTAGAAGAACGCGCGTTTTCAAACCTGCCTCACTTTTATTCTGGCCACGCGATCGTCGTATCCACGGTCGTGACGTCACAGCGACGCGTGCGCGTTTGGAGGACGCATGCGCCGTGAGTGTAGGAGGTGGATGAGTCTTTGTGAAGGCCACGAGGCTCCACGTCCGAATCAACGCGCAAGCGCAGACCATGCGAGGATGGCGGCCATCGCGGATGCACCAGGGAAGGGATATAGATGGACACGTCAAATGAACAGCGGAGGGGTGGCCGAATGCAGTACAGGGTGCTTCGAAAAAAACGAGACTTAGGGCTGGGTTGCAAGCTGCTTTCGATTTACACATTGTGATGTAACTATGCGCTCTAGTTAATTCAAAGGCATTATTTAAATTAACCTCCATGTACTGTCTTTTAGTGATTTTCTTTCATAGATGTTTTTTCTTTTATGGTTTAACTGATTTAATGATATATCTTTGCAAACGATATTCCTTTCTCCGGATTAAAGTACTATAATAAAATAAACGCACCAATCCTACGAGCCGGCAACATTGTTTCATGCATATTTTTTACCACCACTTCCTGTTTCATGTCAAATAATTTCTTCGCTTATTTAAATTAGTTGATGTTAGTTTTTATCACTATTGTACAAATATATGTCCCAACGTATGAAACTGCAAAATCGAAACTTTGTGGTCTAAGGTAAAACACGAGCTGAATTATTCACATATTACGTTTGTATGTAAATAAGACATATTTGCATAATACAATCTTCAGAATTACATATATAAATTCTTAAGAACATTGCAAGTCTGAATTCCACTTGGCAACAGCAATTTCTCTTTTCGTTATCAAAATAATGAGATAGTAAAGACACATTTGTTACACACACATGCAAGGGGAAGAAATCTCCAAATCTTTTGTTCAAAACTATTGTGATGTTATTTATCTGCAACATTTATAACTAATTAATAAAACAGGACCTAAATATCGAAAAGGCATTCTATTATATTTCCCCATTCGAGGTGTCTCCTTTCTGTTAAAAATTGAATAAATTTTCAATAGAATTCAGTTGATTTCTCTTCCCATTCTTATTTACTTATTTATTTATTATTTACTTAATTCATTTATTATTTATGTAATTATTTACTGAGTGCGAATATTGCACGACGGAGAAAGTATATTCAGAATATTTTTGTTGATAGTAAAAGACCGATCCTAGCTTTGGTACACAAGCTGTTCTTTAATTTGACCCAACAATATTCAATTTAATAAAACTGTACTAATTATTTATACTATTACAACTAGTTTCTAAACATTCCCATATTAAAAGTATTATGTTGAATACTTAGAAATTTTATAACATGAGAATTTGATGAAAACTAAAACCAATATATTGCGTCTCGATTTGTTATGAGCAGGACTAGGAAGACGGTGACTCGAATATAAGTTATTATATTACAAATGCCGAGATTTATTTTGTAATGCGAATCGTTTCTTTGAATTTTTATCATTCACACTATGATTGAATAATGTATTGGTCATAGAAGTTGATGAAGCTTAATGAATATACGTATATGTTATTTGTTCGTGCAATGCAATACAATAAAATACTTTTAAATTGTTATACATTCAGGATGTCTTTTTATAGGTAGATTATTCAGCCTAATTTTTGGTATTACCGATCCATTCCTCAGCTTAAACGCATAAGGAAGAATTTATCTGGGGACATTATGATTTAAAAAAACATAACGTAAGATCCGCCTCCTCCCATCGAAGTTTGTAGAGTTGAGTGTTCTTATTCGTAGGTAATGTAACAGATAGGTAATGCATACTTCAAGCACCTTGCGCTTGCTGTTCCAAACATAGAAGAGAAGAGAGAAACAGAAGAGAGAGTGAGAGGAAGAGCAAAGGAGAGATTTTTCGATGCACACTGTTGTGCAGCGACTACCCCTTGGTCGTGGCGCTTGGGGCGAGGGTCTTCCTCCCTCCACGTATTGGGGGAGGTGGCTTAAAAATCATGGCCAACGCCATGTGCGAAGGTTCAGACGTTTCGGCGCGAAAAACAAAATTTGACTATGCTACCACGTGGCAAAAGGATCATGTGGTCTCCACATAACCTCCGAGAATGAGAGAGCTTATGAGGTCGTAGCTTCTGTGGCTCAAGGCGTCACCGTTAATACGTGTGTGTTACGTCTGTGAGGTGAGCAGAACCATTATTACAAAAACAAAACAGAACAACAAAATAATATATAGTTAATTAGTTGCTAATAATTAATAGTTGCGAAGAGAAAAAAATGTGTAGCTCTTCATTTAAGAACAAATCACGCCTGATTTCGCTTATTCAAATGTGGAGCATTTTTGGCGATTCGGATAAAAAGCAAAGCGTTTTGACCACCCGTCTTTCTAGGAAAATAGTTTTTTCAGTTTCATCAAAAATTCTTTTTGCTCACAAATACCAAGATGAATGGGTCAGTTGATTTTACTTTTCATTTTCTTGTAATACAACACTGACTTCATCGGACTTCTATAACATACAATACAGTTAGTAAATTAAATCTTACTAACAATTCATTAGTTAGTACATTACATCATTAGAAAATTATCTACGTAAGTGATTAAGTCGAAAGCTGAAACGATTTCTCTAAATATGTGAATGATTTTTCTGTTGTTTTTTTTCATTATCTATAAATTTGTGGGTGAAAAGAATTTTTGAAAAATGCTTTAAAAAGAACTAAAGTATTTTCCAATTTGGTCCAAAATCCAGCGAAACAATTTTGGACACGGCCGTGTACCTGCGATTAGTGCTCCGGTCGAAGGAGAAATACAGAAGGTAAGGAAATCTTATATTACGCAAAAAGGTTCTGAGTGTTGTCTTCTCTTGGTCGAGAATCCCGCGCCGAAGTATGTTTCCAACCGGCACTAGGATAAAATTCATTCTGTCGCAGAAAGTAATGAAACCGATGGATTTATAAAAATGGCGAATCATCCACAGACCACTATTTTGCAAGTTGATCTTAATCTGGATTATGATAAGCCGAGTTCCTCAGACCTTGCAGGGGACACTTCCCGAATGGCACACATTAATGCATAGTATGTGATAATAGTGTGCATATGTTCCCACAGTACTCAAAATTTGTAGGTGGAGAAGAAGAAGAAGAAGAAGAAGGATACGGGGAACGAAGAATATGTATCTTTGCCCCTCAACAGAAATTTTAACGAAAAATATTACCGATTATGAATTTGAAAATTGGAGTGGGTTTGGAGATAAAAACGGAAAAAAGGGTCGAAATACTTTATTTGTTGGTAAAAACCGATATTCTAAAGAATTCCATGTAGCAAAGCCAAATTCCTATTTTAGAAAACGGAAACCTGCTTAAGTTAAAATTGATAAAAGTAAACCACGGAAACTTCACATTTGCTAATACGTGTGCATTTGATTGCATTATTCAAATACTCCTCGTAATAGATATTGATCATCCGCCTTTGAAAATTTACAAGTATGAAAAGGAAGGCAATGTCACATTTCGAGTTGGAATAGACACAATGGAAAAAAAATGTTATTCTCTAAGAGGATAATTTTTATTAAAAATATTCAATGGACTTACGAAAATAAAATTTAGTTCACAGACAACTCATTTTTGTGAGAAATGTTCATGAAATATTTCTTCAGGCACACTCCAAGTGTTGCTGAAAATATGTATGTGAAAATAACACCTGTAAACCATGAAACATAACGCATTCAACATGCACATTGGAGCAAAAATGTTCTAATGAGTGACAATGTTCAAAACGATTCAAAAGAAATATGTATCGAAGAATCGCCGTTTATCGACGAAATTAGTAAAAACTGAAATAGGTAAGTCACATTTCACATAGGATAAGTATCAATGAAATATGATATTTTTCAAATTACTATTGGAAACACCGTCAATAAGGAAATTGTGTTTTACCGAAAGCATTTTCAATGTCTGACGTATAATTTGCTTATCATAGTTATATTTAGTATTTTCATATTTTCTTGAGGTAAAATATTTCCTGATTACATATTGTGACAAAAATTTTGAACGGAGTTAATAGATTCCCTAAATTTCAATATCAACCGAGAATATACATTTTCTACTTATGTTATCCGGTATCCATTCATTCTATATTCTTATCCATTTTAGTACTTCGCTGTTAATGCATTATTATAATTCAATTTTTGTAGAATATAATGTTAGCTATCAGCGAAATACATTCTTTTAACTTTTCAGTAACGTATAAAAAACTTATAATGTAATTTGTTCTCATAGATTTGGCAATTTGATCACAATGAAAAAGAAAGAGTTTTGTAAACAAAATGTGTTCAATAACTAAAAAAACATTTTTTTCGTTGGAGGCAAAATTGTTGCATTCGACTTTGGCGGTGTGAAAACTACACCTCTAGAAAATATTTCAACGTCTTTTGAAAACACAACATCTTACCAAAATGTACTCTCTCTGGAATTATTGAATTCACCTGAAGTGATAGGAAAATACAATATGAAATAAATGAAAGAAAGTTGGGTCATTACACTGCAATTTGTAGAAGAGCACCTCTCAAGATCTGCGCGATAAGCCAATAAACCTTGAGAACAATTACAAATGATTCACAATTATGTTCATATATTTATTGAATTAAGCAAATCTAGTGAAATTAAAAAAAAAATATTTTCAGCATTTAATGCATTATGGTTATTCAACCTCCCTTTCCATCGTTATTCCTAAGACATCATCTTCTCAGAGACAAATAAGTATTATCATAATATTTTGCTGTTTCAATTATTAAAATTATAATTTTGAGTTCATTAATTTCTGTATTGCATCATTTAATTAATATCTCTCAGAATCGTTAAAAGCGTATGATATTTTAATTATTATTGTTTAAAAATAACCACAAATATGCAACAAAGTTGTTTTGCTGAGTACCATTTATAAAAACAAGTATTTTTATTGAGACTGAGCCCTGGAATAACTAATTGAGAAACTCCACTGGCGATAGAAATAAGATTCCAAAAGGTGTTTCAATACATGACGATAATGAGCGATGATACATGACGTGTATAAATATGATTTGGAGCTAAACTACCTCTGGTTTATCCAAAAACTTAAACGAAAGAGTAGCCTATGAAAACTAAACCGTCCAATGAGTTGTCAAAAACGAATAAAATTTAATTCATTATTAAGTGTTGTTTACGTATGCCGTGTCCTTCATTATAGCAATCTCTTGCTGAATAACTGGTAGAAAAGGAGGAGAATTATTCAAATTCAATTCAATAGGGCTATATTTTAACAACAACAAAAATATACAGTATATATGACGGGGCTTAATACCCGTGCGCCTTACAGAGTCCCTAAAATGTACCGTGGTCTGTGCATATATTCACTCTCAATGAACTGAAACAGTAACTAAAATTAGAGGTATTAAAATATTTCGATTATTTGGAAAGTAAATGATATCAGTAGAGGAAAAAGAAATTAATAAATGTTAATAAGTTATAATAAGAAATTTTTTTTACTGTCATGGCTATTTTTAATAGAATATAATAATAGGAGAATTTTAATATAATAATAGGAGAATTATATATTGTATTAAAGTAGTGTTGACTCATAGTATTACCTTAAATATTAATTCACTCTTTTACACAATTAGATTCGACATTAATATGTGATTATTTTGTTTTTCAGCTTATTTCGTAAATTCTTTTCTACCTTTATCACATTTTACTTTCGTGTGTGTCAACGATATCAGTAAATTATTCCTTTCCCAAGAAATTAAAGTATATTTTAATACGATTTAAACACCAAACTCCATCTAAAATAAATTTCAGATTTTCGTACAACAAAATATACGAAAATATTTCGACTTTATTGGATAAATAAGAAAAAATATTGAAGTGTATTCAAAAATTTGAAACATCAAGGTTTACAATACAAATTTGGGAAATATTAACATTAATAATGATTGTTAGACAACTTTATCAAAGTGTGAAACTCTGATGAATCTTAAGAATGAATCGGTGATGAAACTTAACGCTTGCAACGCCAACAGCCAACAGCCAGGTGAAAATTGCGACGGACCGGGACTCGAACCCGGGACCTCCTGATCTGGCCGTAGGTATGCTATCCACTACAGGTGGATTGTGCAGTGTATGGTACACCTGCGGTCAAAGCAGGACTCGTAGGTTCGAGTCCCAGTCTGTCGCAATTTTCACCTGGCTTTTGGCGTTGCAAACACGCCTCCACGAGTAGGTACTCGAAACTTAACGCTTATCACCATATAACCATGCATACGAATAATTCACTTAAGAAATAACTAAAAATAATGTATAATTGCAAATATAGGAAAAACTAGCTTCGTTTCAAAACATTTTAATAAACTAACAGATTCTGTCCAATTTTGTCGAGAGTTTTTGTTGTGATAAATTTTCCCTTTGTTATAACTTAGTGCAGACAAAATAGTATGTTTTCATACAAAAACTCTAATGATATTGTATAATATTGTTCATGATATTTCGCGAAAATTTGGAAAAACTTAATTTACTTTAATTTATTTCTTTGTAATTGGAATTCTGGAAACTTCTTTCCTACTGAGCCATTACAATGCACAAGCAACAATTTAGTATCTCAAGAATTATTTTCTTTTTCCAAGAATTTGATAAAAAGTCAGTCATTCAAGACAGCGCAGAAACGTTATCAATCCTTTCACCCCACACTCATTGAAATACTGAAAAATCCAGAACTTTTCTTTTAGATATTTGATTTAACTATTTTTGCATACCAAGACGACATATAGAAAAAGTAATATACGTCGTTAATTTTGCACGTACCCCTTTAATATCAGAATTTCAAACTTTCTTTTTTCAGCGCGTTTTAACAAAACAGAAGCGAAACTCCATCAAAATATAAATTTCCAATCTGTAATAGTAATAGCGAAGTAGTTTTACGATNATATGAAAAAAATTCTTTGAATTTTCACTCTGTGAATGCGAAATGAAATATCACAGAGCAATCGTGGAATTTTTAAAAATTTTGATGGAAAAGTATTACTACATAGTTTTAATCAAGGATGATTTTAAAAAATGTGGGTTTTTATGTTACTACTAGTTCATTACATTGGTGATTCTTTAAATTTAAATTATGACTTATATAGAAAAAATCACTTATTGCTACATAGTAAATTGAATGACTCTTATAACTGCCAAGTATGTTGTTCTTAATTTTGATAAATTTTGCGTGAATATTTCAAACCGTTTGGAATTTATAACTATGTAGGAATTAAACAAAACATCCGAAAACTTTCTAAACAAGAACAAATCTACACAAAACTCTTGAATTTTTTCAGTCTCTCCTATAAATAATCTCTTTTCATGTTTACATTTTAAATTATGTAAGACTTGTAAATTGGGTAAGTTCCTGCTACATGAGTCATTTCCTCATGGGGGCTTATATAAGAAAGGAAAGTAAATTCGCTATGACTTTGCTGGAATATCAGTCTTTAATTGATTACTAGTCAAGCATCAAATATTCACAACAGCAAACTCCAATTTTCAATGTCATAATTAAATGCCGTGGTCTCGAATAATTCACGGAGTAGTTTTTGTTTCCTAACCGTGAACTTCTACTTTTTTCTATTCCCATTGCGGTTGTTATTTGTTATTGCTTCTTATATTTTACTTAAAGTCATAAACTGTAACGTTACAAAACTTTTTTTAACGATATCTTACTCCACAATGGGGTTAAAATTTTCTGGGCAAAAAGGCATCATACGAAAAGTGTTAAAATATTTCTGGGCCTCCTAGGAAAAGTGTCACCGTGACATGTTGGAGCTATTTGTCTTGTACTGTGATTCTTTTATCGAACCTTTTCAAATCTATTTACAGAATTGAGTGTTTCAATGTATCGAACTGAGAACTGTAATGTCAGCAATATAGTTCACTCACCCATGTCTCATCGACCATGGCGTATGTTGAAGAGGGCAGATGCACCGTGAAGTTGTGGAACCGGTCTCTAGCCGGTCATCTTTCGAGTTTTCTTTCTGTCGTCCATTCCCCATTGCAACCGAACAGGGTGAGAGTTCGCAGTTATTTGCGTGAATGTGCGTGCGTTAAACTCGCCGTTTTACCGGTCACTAGTTTTTTGTACTTAGATATCATCATTGGGTTTGAATAAGAAGGCAGATAAAAATCTTGTTGAACCGTCGATCTTCGATGCGTGTTTTAGTACGAGAAAGATATTAAAAACATATCTCGAAGGTAAATCAAGCGTCTCATGCATTTCTATTTATATCGTCCGTCTATGAAATATTGCACATTATCTTGTAGGCACAATGACATGTCCAGGTCCACTTTATGAATGATAATGTTATATGTTCGTCCAAATTTAATCAGTTTAAGAAAAATTACAAAAAGAAAATTAGAGGTTAACATCTCCAATATGCTTTGTTTTAGGGAAATGGTTAAACATTTAAATGTCTCCAGAAATAATTTT
Organism: Laupala kohalensis; assembly: GCA_002313205.1. Lineage (NCBI taxonomy): Eukaryota > Metazoa > Arthropoda > Insecta > Orthoptera > Trigonidiidae > Laupala > Laupala kohalensis. The sequence continues at coordinate 222,679 of NNCF01127626.1, forward strand.
GGCATAGGTAATAGCAGAAATTGTTTTTATTATTTTTTTAAACTATTTGATTTTGCTTAGTATTGGTTTACATTAAGTTTGCAAACTAATAAGACTTTGAATGAACTTATGTATTGTTAGAAAAAATATATGTTTGTTTACAGAGAACCGAGAGTAAATAACCAATAGAAATGAATTAATATACTGCAAGTATCAATGAATAATTCAATCAAGAACTATTTGTCTTCAATGTGCCCAGAACAGCGCGCGTTCTAAAGTAATACACACAATTGTCTACGAAGAGTCATATTTATTTTGTTACACGTGTGATTTTCAAGCACATCTCTGAAGTTAATTGATGGTATTAAGTCAATAGCAATAGAAAATATAACGAAATCTTACAAAGTAACATTCTTTCAAAAAACCCAAAAGAATTTTCACAAAATTCTAAACTCATCAACTGTGTTCGATAAATGGTTAATAAATAATTGTATTTTAAGTCTCTAATTTATTAGATTACTCAGTGGGTACTTGTTTTGGTTCTTAACAATTGCTAGTATTAAATAGAACACTTAAATAAAACCAATTATGCAAGAGATCCCAATTTTTATCTAAGAGTAGACGAAAGGTCATCTGCGATGTATTTTGTAATATTTAATTTAGTGGTAAAAGACCATGTTTTAATGCATTTTGTCACACGTTACTAGACTATACTTCAATTAGCCGACTATGCTGGACATCTCACAGGAGTTTCTAGTTTTGAGATATAGATTACCCTTTGTTCTTAACTTGTGCTCATCATCGATTAATTCATTATAATTTTTCACGAAAATGACAAGCATTAATTTTTGTTGACAAAATAGCACGTTCACATACAAAATTCGTTATGTCACCTTAATCATTTCGTGATATTTACTGTAAATTCGAAGAACACTTTTAAAAACGTTTCACCCTAAATCTCCCCTTTGAAATTGGAATTCACAATTATGATTACTTTTACAACACATAAGTAACATGCCATCAAAATTTCAAGTTTATATCTTTAATGTTTCTCTCTCTACCTTTATGTATTAATTAGTCATTTAGGACATCTTCATATCCTTCTACTTACTGAAAATTGAAACATTGAAAATTCGAGAACTTAATTTGTAGATATTTAATTTAACGTGCAAAACGTACATCTTAATATAAAAAACCGAGATGGTCTGAATAGTTTGTGAAATATAGTGAACGTAGTTTACCATGTAGTTATTGCTTAGTATTAACTCCCGTAAAAAAATTGCACTTTACATCTACAGAAATTCAAACTGATAAAACTTCAGAAACCCGTTTCTGGATTCAAGAATTAACAACGTTTACAAACAAAACCCGTGATTACATAATTGTTAATTATTAATATGCTATCTATCGTAAAAATAGTAAAACATAGTAAAAATCAAAAATATGAAAAACATTTCATACTTAATTATCCCTTTAAGATCGGAATTTTGGAAAAAAACTTTTTCTTGTTTTTACAATAAAAAATGAAAAGTCTTATCCAACTTTTAAGTTCTAATCTTTAAAAGGTCTACATTTATTAATGCTCAGTAAGGATCACGCTCAAAGTATGTAAAAACACTTTCAGTAATTTTAAAGTGAATTATTGAAAATTCCATAAATTAGTTTTTAGATATTTTATTTAGCAACATTCAAGTACAAAAATCGTGTTAATAACTCAATTATTTCGTGATATATAGCGAAAAGATTATATCTTACCGTTAGCGCGAATGACAAAAACAAGAAAATAATTTTAAAACAAGAAAATATATCTAACACATATGAAAAAACTAAGTACCGAATAAACCAAATACCCACATTAAATTAGAACCAAATACCCACATTAAATACATAAACCAAGATGATATTTCAATTAGTTCGTTAAATATAGTAAAATAACGGGGACATCAAAAAAAATTCACAGCAATCCATTTTATCCGCCCCCCTCCAAAAAGAACCAACTATAAATGTACCATGAAAAGAAATCGAACAAAAATAATAGCCAACTTCCTTAGTTACAGTACAATTTCTTATAAAATATAGAATTTATCTTGATGTACACAAAGGTCTCGACATAGTACCATTAAGATAAAATTTTATTTAGATTTAGATTTTTAATTGTTTCTTATATTTTCTTATTATTGGAACTTTAATGGATTATATAGATACATAAATGAGAAGTGGACAGCACCTCGGTGTTTGTACCTGTATTTAATTGGTTCGGTTTTTTTCATTCTTTTATCATTGGTTTTTCTTGCTGTTCACTTAAAAACCAGCTGAAAGGCATCTCTTGGCTCATAAGCGGCTCCTTATTTGAATAAATACTTTTGAAATATTTTTTGAAAGTTGTTACATTTTGACTGATTTGTTATGTAATTGAGTGTAATATTATTACAAATAATAAAAATAATATGTCGTAATAGTAAACAAAATGTTAATATTACATTAAATTGTCATATTTTGATTATAATTTATTGAAACCTAATTCGTGAGAACAATATTCCAGATAATTGTAATAATTATAGTTATAATACATTTTGTCCGACGCCAAATGTATGTCGGCGAAATTAGTATATTGGCTATAAAACGGGCAATAACAATGTTATACCTAAGCTACAAATTGTTAAATTCCAGGAAAAGGTGTAATTCCAGTTAAAGGAAAATATATATTGTTGTATTTGTGAATGGGAAATGAAGCTACTGAAGCTTATCTACATGGAGCGATAGGAGTTAGGAGTTGGGTGGGCCGCTGAGATTCCACGAGGACATGTCATAGTGTATTAATTTATTAAGAAATTTTTCGTTGTTATATTTCATCTTTTTTATTGTTGTATTTGTAAATGTGAAATGTAGCGTGCTATTGAAGCTTATCTACATGGAGCGATAGGAGTTAGGAGTTGGGTGATAGGCTATTGTTAGAAGGTGGGCCGCTTAGCTGGGTTTACCAACAACTTGGCCCACGTGGAGGGGTTAGTAGAAGTGGTTAGTAATAGTTAGTTATTGATACTAGGAGAAGCTGGGGGGAGGAAGAAAGGTTTGCTTTTCAGTAGTCACAGCTATATGAACTGGGACATTAATGTGAAAAGCTACAAGTTTTCTGGCCCCATCGGGAATCGAACCTGGGATGACTTGGTGCTGAGCGACAACACTACCACATGAGCCACGGCTGGGGCAAGGAAAATATCAAATTGTAATTCTATGTGAAGCGGTCCAAATAAAATAAATTGGTCGCTTGACCAATAAAAAACTATATTTTCCTTGTTTCTTTTGAACCGTTTACGTGTGGCGGCCATGTTTATCCTCCCGCGCGCACCTAATTTCGCGTTTGTTAGCATATATATTACCGCTTATATCTTATAAAATATATATCCTATAAAGCTCAAAGAAAAACCATTGCAAAGATCAACGTTCGTTGTACTTGCTTGATTCAGTGAGTATTTTTTATACTTATTTTATTTCCATGAGAAAAGTTCATCTAAACTTGGATATCAAAGTCGATAAACTTTCACTTTTTATGAACTTATTGTAAAAAAAAGTGCGATATATATATATATATATATATATATATATATATATATATATATATATGTATTTTTGTGGGTGTAGATACATATTAGTAGCATTACCTAAATAAATATCAACGTTCTTACTTTTATCTTTCATGATTTTTTGAAGTATGAGATATTATTTTTCCTTTAATTTTTTTTCTTCATATTTAAGGTACTGTAACTGTTTTTACTAGGTTTGGTTTTCATGAACCTCTCACAAAATACTGCTAGATGTGTTATTTCCAGAATTTTATCGTCAGCCACATTGAAGATATTTAAGCCCAAACTTGAAAAAGTTGTATTTGAAATATTTTTCAAAAAAAAAAAAAAAAATGGTCGAGTGCCCACCTCTGTTCCGTTTCGTGTTGAATGACCCAAGAGCGATTGTCTAATTCAAGGCATATTTTTGCAACAGTCAGATGGGAAATGTAATTTCTAGGAGTGTTTTAAATGTTGAAAAATTAGCGATACTGAAATTATCGTGAAATTCATAAAAATAAATTCAGTTAAATATTCTATGTTACTTCTTTCATCTAATTTTCATGATCTCCATATCTCGCGAGTGAAATGGCTGTATTGACCGAAAAACGACGCAAAAGATATGACGTCTGCATCGTCTCCACGAACTTACGGTAACTCGAGGCCAGTATATTATAAGTAATGAACTTCTTCACTTGCTGACTACGTAACCTGCGGTTGCCGCTAGATTGCAGTCTTTTAAAACTTCAGATTCTTACGGATTTCAAGTCTCGAACTCAGCTTATTTGTGATTTCGGCTATTTGTCTTTCATGAGGAAAAATTATTTTCCGCTTTAATGTCATTATCTCCCAAATACACGAACATGCAAGGAAAACAAAGATAATAACATTATAGGAGCCCAACATTATATATTATAAAGATTACTTTATCATTTTAATAATTGTGTAGTAATTATTGTACGAACGTTAGAGTTGCATTGCAATATAATATTAAATAGATTCGGTATTTGTTTGTGTAAAAAGTGTTTGTGCGCAAATATTGTTTCCTTTTGCTTATATGTATTTGGATTTAGGTTAAATTGCATCAGATGGAATAAATCATTTACACAAAAAATTGTTAACACATAAAATAATTTTAGTATACTATCTTTAATTTAAAATACTATACAATATGCGTACATAAATAGTGAGTTACACGTCGCACAAAGTTTTGACTGTATTTTGGATTTCTTCGGGTGATAATCATTCAAAAACTGCATGTAAATAGGATAAGTGAACATGATATCATCCATGATTATTCCCCAGCTCTCTTCGCATATTTGGATCAAATGACGCTGTTGCCTTTTGTTGAATTTGAGTGAAGTGTATCTTTCTGCAAGTGGAGATATGAAACTTTCAAAACCCATGTCTTTGAATTACGTCATTTAGACTGAACTCAAATACTTTCATGTATTGGAAAATGTTTTTCTCATGATTCTTGGTAAACATACGTACTTAATTATTTATAATCCTTTAGAGGTGATAGCTTTTACTTCAAACATCAGAACACCTTACAAAAGACATACACCCAAATACTTTGGAAATAACACAGCAACAAGACATGTATTTTTAAAGATTTGCAATAGAGTACTTTTTTGAGATATCAGATTCATTTGATACCCAACAAATTAGTCGTAAAAGCAAAGAAATATAATAAAATTTTAAAACACCCATATCTTGGTTTCATTTTAATCCGAAATTGAAGAAATGTTTTGGAATCACATCAATAATGATTCAAAAGACATTTAATTGGGGCTTGAAAGATGTGCATTGAATTGAGAATTTTCTTATTGCCTGAAAACTATCTCCTGTTTTTTTAATTGTTTACTTTATAGAATTATCGAAAAGTGTATCAAGAAACCTACAATCTTTACTCGAATGAATGTATCTAAATAAAACATATCACGATGTATGATACACTTTAGTAGTACATATAGAAAAATTAAACCTCATTTCTTCGCCTCATCGTGTACCTGCACCTTGAAGAACATTGTAGTACTACCACCAGTGGATGTTGCGTCAGTCACCAATTCCAACTTTGCTGTTATTATCAAGAACAAGCTTCATAAAATGACATGGGCACTTTCAGGGAATGTAGCTTCGGGGAATACATGACTCTTATCTCGTATTTTCTGAAAATATTTATGATTTTATAAAACGTTGAGTCTGTCACTTTGATCGTGTTGATATTCCTATATTCGTGAAACACATTCTAAAAATACCATAAAGTATTCCTTTATCTTCTTTTTTGATGTGTGTGCAAATTAAATTTTTGAAAGTCTTAAACATGCCTCGCGTACTATGTTCTAATTTCCAGAGCAATGTGTAGTATTTTCGGTATCTTGACTAATTATATATAAATAAATAATTTATTACTAGTTACGTACATTCAAAATGTTAAGCATTTTTTTAATTAGTCAAGATTGATGGTAACGTCTTGACGACTGACGAGACGCGTGTAATTAATGGCTGAAATTGAAGTTGTTGCGAAGCTGTGGAAATATCGACTACGAAGTGTACGAATTTTCGAATGAACTCTTTATAGTTTTCTCTGCGAATTATGTTCTTCATGTTGTAGTTTTTACCTTAACTTCAATAACTAAGCGACCAGACCGAATGTTGAAAATTATGATTCCATCCTTACAATGGTGTCTCCCACACTGCCCGTTCTTTATACAGTACAATCGTCAAGACCATGCGATGAACAAAAAATATATGCGCTGTAAGGTTTTAAACAAGAATATTAATAAGAATGTTCTTCTGAAATTATAAAAACGATGCAGTTTAAATTATTTTTCACTCCTATATAAATCTTATGTTACTTATTCTGAATGCATTTCGGAGCATAATAATAAAATAGTGAAGGGTATTCATTCGTCCTAAACTTTGGAAAGGAGTTAATTCAACGGAAACAGCCTTTTTAATAATAACAGGGGGACATCAACCATGTCATGTAATTGGATTTTTGCATGTCTATGTTTCCACACGTCACTTTCTCAGCGTATTATATCATATTGAATATGAAGTAAAATTTATTTTGTGGAAAAATAGCAATTCGTTAATTATTCTTCATCGGAACTCATTTCCAAAGGATCTGAGAAGTCTTGCGTAGACCAGGCAATGGGGAATCTACCCAATAATAAAGTATTGGTCGTATGATAACAGCGGAAGATATAACTTAAATTGTTTAGAACCAAAAATTCCCCCTTTTATATTAAATACAGAAGTGCTATTATCAACCAATCCTTTGTAAATTATATAGGGACAAACTATAGGGTCTCCCAAATGATTTCCACCTTTGTTCAGGACATTGCAACCATTTTTGACATAATGCGACAAATGTTTACAGAAATGTATGAATAAATAATGAAACGTATCTCAGCAACTAATTAGCATACAGCACACAAATTAATAACACAACAAAGACACAAGGTAATGTTTCTTTTTTCGTAAGTTGAATTTCTCGAAGCAAAGTTAGATGACTTTTACTTTATATGCCTTTTAATAGATCTTTTATTATATATATATATATATATATATATATATATATATATATATATATATATNATCTTCCTTGTCTTTCGGTCTAAAACCCTGATTTCTTTCTTTGTCCATCTAACAATGCCAGTATTACCAAGCTTCCCAATGCTAAAATCTTATTTTTGTTCTTTAATTCCGTTCCCAAAATCATTCCGAGCCCCTCCTCCGAGGTATTACTTGGTTATTTTATCTTTCATATTTTCATCGCACATTCTATTGTTTTCTTCAATTCCTAAGTATTTGTAGCTTCTATGTGGTTCTATTTCCTTGATAGTGCTTTCTTGATCAATTTCCAAGGATTCCGTTCATTTCTAGCTTTTGCACATTTGTCAATTCCTAATTGCATCTCAAGATCGTCTGTATACTTATTTTACTGTATACATCTGTATATCTTTATCTGAAGTTTCCTCGTGAGGTGGCATGTTTGCAATATAACAGATTTCTGCATTTCTGGCAGTACATTTCTAGTCAATGGCAATCTTGCGAGATACCCTTTCAGTGTTGTACAAATGATTCCAGTTGCCGAAATTAAAAGAGGAATCATTACTACTCCATTTTGTTTCCAAATCTTTTGAATTTCTGTCTCAGGTACCGGGTTTTTATGAATATTTTTTTTTTCTCCTTCCTTTAAATTGTTAGTAGATGTAGAAACAGCTACATCAATAATAAAATTTTTCTTTTAGATTTTTATCTATTAATATTATTTCTGGGATAATCTACTGTTCTGTATGAAATTATTTGCTTATCCCAGTACAAAGTGGCATTTCAATTTTCCAGGGAAGATGGTGGATCGAATTTATAATAGGGGGAACTGTTTCAACCGAGTTAAAGTTTTTAGCCAGCTGTTCGTGAGTTATTTTGGCCACTTGATTATGTTTGCAGGTGTAGTCCAGAGCGGCGAGTACTTGGCAACCCGAAATAATGTGATGGAGTGTGTCATTGCAGGTATGGCATGCTCTACACGATCCATCGACATTCTGACGCAGAATTTCTTTCCTGTAATATCTAGCTGGGATTGCTTGATCTTGTATAGCACACATAAATTCTTCAGTCTCAGTATGGAGTCGGCCGTGTTTCGGCCATACATTTATCTTCCTTGTCAACATTAGCATCTTAAAGAGAATTTGGGAATTGTCCAAACAAGGTTTTAGCAAACCATTTTGCACCGTAGGATTTTATATCTTTTATTGGTAGTTCAAAATTTTCCGATAACTTTAGGGGAGTGTAACTTTTATCTAACCGAACAAGTAACTGGTGAGGGTCGTAACTACTCTTGAAATAATTTCTTAGTTTTGCAACTTGCGAATGACAATGATTTCTTACGTCTAACAATCTCCTTTCCCCTTCTGACCTTGGCAGGTAAAGGCGGTTAACACATCCTTTTGGCATGGTGTCTTCCAAATTTTGTCGTAAAAGTGCGGGTTTTACTGTTGATTTTAACAATTCCATATGAATATGTTAGAATGGATACTGCCCAGGTATTTATAGTCATAATCAGCTTTTTGCATTTAATTACGTTTTCAAAATTGAAATGAACCTTTTTTCATACTTGTTTTGGAAACATTTTTTGAGATCTGACTGGTCAAAATTGCGACTTTGTGAGAAGTCAAGATACTTGTAATTTTGATCTGATTCTTGACATTTTATGAATGATTCAGTTGACACTTCATAATTTTCTCCTGTCATGAATTAATGTGCTCGGTTGCACATTTATTTAATCCAAAGGACATTTTGTTGTCTGGGTTATTGAACTGTAACGATTTTCAGAAGGCTATACAGATTATTTGGAGAGTTAGCCAACACCTTTAAGTCGTCCAAATATATGAAGTGGGTACTTTGGGAAGCTCTCTGTTCTGTTTTTTAACTTGTAGCCAAATTGTATTTCATTGAGAAGTCTCGACAATGGACTCTAAGCGAGGCAAAACCTTAACAGATTTAGTGAATCACCTTAATAAATCCCCCTTCGAATTGGTATGTTACAGACAGTAATAGATGAATGTTGAACTTTGGTCATCCAAATATTTATTATTATTATTACTATTATTATTATTATTATTGTTGATACTATCATTGTGATCCACAACCCAAAATTCTATGAAAAGTTTTCAATACATTAAGAGTTACTTTGTAACTATCTGGAGAAATATATTATTTAGATACATAAACATGTTGAAAAATCATAAATTATATTAAAATAATCTATCAACAAATTAATTTTTATTTCAATGTGTGTTATATTTTTTTTTATTTAAACATGCATCTCTCACATACAGGAAACATTTAAGAAGTAGCTTTGCAATTCTCAAATTGAAACTATAAATTTCAATACATTAAAATATTTTCACAAATCAGTGAAAATATAGGGATTTAGTTTAACACTTTCTCAATCTTCAGGGCAAATGTTGATTATTTGGTAGTGTTGATGTGGAATTTCATGTGTTCCTTAAACCATTTGTTTTATCTAATTCTGTAAATGAGAAGGTGCTTTTTTTACTGAATCAAGAAAAAAATAAACGTAGAAGTTCTCTTCGAAGGCGCCTATCTGGATTTACATACAGTTTTTCAATTGGACTGACGTCTATTTTCCATTCCAATAAAAAATATGTTCCCGTGGTTGTGATGATTGATCTTATTGGATCAATGGATGGTTATATGTTATTGGGAAGTTACTGAGAAGTGAATGTACTGTACATACAGCTCATGGTGTTGGAGCAATGTACAATTTGCGCTTTTACTGATGAAAACCTGACGAAGGCGTGACGAAGGGTTTGTTCCTTACTAAAACGTTGGAAAAGTAGTTGAAATAAAAAAATCCTGGCCAAACTACAAAATTTTGTGTTTTTATTTTAAATAATGGCATCTTTGAAATTTGAACTTTCCTTACCTTTCTGAGTTAATTACCAGATAAATATTTAAAAAAACATTCAAAACAACCGTTGATTGTACCCTGATATTGGGAAAGAATGTACCGTAGTTAAAGTAACGTCAAATTCACTGGACGTTTTCATTCCAGTATTCAGTCCAAAGAGTTTGTAAGTCGAATATTAACGCGCATTTTAACATTAGGAATAGTAAATATTTGAAAACTTTATTAAGAATAATACATATTTACTTTCTCATATAAGTAGTATATAGAAAGTATTGTAATCGTGAAACAAATTGAGAGCGAGATTTTGACAGAAATCAGGGATGTTCTGGTGACAACTGATTCTAAAAAATCGTTTTTGGTATACCTTAGTTTTATTCGCCTCCACTAGTGTTTACATGTTTGGTATTCACAGTTTTACACAGAGACTGATGAACATTTACACAAGATATCTTGAGCATATAATGAACAAGAAGCCAAAAACAATAAAATCCATATATTGGCGCTTAATTTGAATGTGTTTAATTGCGGGTGTCCGAAGAATAAAGTTAACTAGATATGCCATCTTGTTTTCGTTGTTGATATGTTCATATTAGATGGAGAAGTGAAATGTGCTTATCTCGTGTGGATGTTCTCGGTGATTACATCACGTTCGAGTGTCTTGTTTTCTTTGTTTTTTGTTGTTGCGAGTTTTTCTTCAGTGGTGCATATTATTTGATACGTGAGCAAACGGTTTTACCTGTCCTCCCAAAATGACATTTAAAGTAATAACACTAAGGCAATAGGATTTTTTATGTCTTGGTTGGTATATGTAATGAAAATATTTCTTTTCTGTCTAATGTAATAGAATTTTCTACAATTCATTGTTAGTATACCGTTTTCAGCGTTAATAGAAAACTAAAGTTAAATAAAACATTCTAAACTCAGAGAACAAACTGAAACTGAATATATTAAAATTCAGTACAAGATGGAGGGAAAATGGTGAAAATCAGACAGAATCATCTTTTCAACATAGATAATAGTATATCGTATTTATTTTTACTTGACAAAAAATTTACAGTTTTAAGTTGCAAAGAAATTTGTTTTTGACCTTATTTAAATATTAAATAAGAACATAGATTATTTCTTTGCTCTGATCTCACGCGGATAATGTAATAATTTATTTATCATTTGGAATGTATTATAACTCCTACCTAGCTAACCTCCTCCAAAAACCAAACAGTTGAATTTGCAAATTGGAGACGGTTTATATTTCAATGCTAGTTAGAGGATATCAGTTACAAACGATTTGAATAGAGTATATGAAGACGACCAATGTCTAGAGGACCATACTAAAAATAACTCTTTCAATATATAATTTTTGACACAAAATGCTGGAGACGGAGATTCCCACATGAGAAAGAATGTTCAATGGTTTTGTACCACTAGTTTTCCGAATCCATTTTTTTTTTTTTTTTAAATTATTGCCGAAGCACGTACAATCTATACTTATATTCAATTAGTTGTTATTTTTTAGATCATTACTGAACGTCATATAATTTTCACTTGTGAAAAATAGAGAGCTTTTGGATTATAATTAATACAATATTGTTACTTTTATTTTTACCTCTAGTTTCACGATAGAAACTGGTTGAAATGAATTTTGTTATTCGAAAATTTATTTGTTAAAACGTATTGATGTATAAAGCCCCTGACTTCGCGAACATTATATAGTAATCCTAAATCTTTAACAGTCCACGGCTTGTTATTATAGAAATATTTTGGTGAGATGTGCGTAGTATTAAATGTATATAAGTTCTGTGTAATATGTCCAGTGTATTATGAAAATGATGAATAGTCGGAAATGTTTGTTTAATGTATGTAATAATATTTTTGCCAGGGATAATTAAAATTTAGCTGCGTTCATTGACTGGGAGATATAATTAAATTATAATTCGTTTCCCATCGGAGGGAGTATCTCTTGCGTGATAGCGTTTATTTTATGAACATCCTCTGTATATTTTGTGACATCCAGTAGCTGTATGGTAATAGAAGAGCTTCTTCAGATTTTATGTAGTAAGTGTTGTTGCAGTGATTGCTCATTTTCATTACGGGTGTGCGTATCATAATAGAGAGAGTGAGATAGATTGATGTAGGTTCTTTTAACAAAGCAATATGCTAGTTTTATTCAGTGTACATTAGTATAACTTTTGAAGTCTTAACATGCACAATGTGAATCGGAATATTACAAATTTTACAAATTTTTATTGTCAATATAACAACAAGTGTATGTTTTTTTAAAAAGAGAATGTTTAAAATTTTAATTCCATCAGAAGAAATTTTTTTTCTGATTGAACAAAATACGAGATTGAACGAAATGAAAGTGAAGTTAATAACTACTTCAAGAAAAACAATGGTTACGCATTTGCTGCTATAATTACAAATTGGGAATAGCAGTTTTTTCCGCAGAAACTTTCATAAAACATAGATATTTGTTAAATTTTATTTGTGCATATTGACTTGAATTTTTCAAGTAGAGGATTATGAATGTCAAGGGAAAACGTAAATATTTTAAACATATGTTGGAATATATGGATTCACGAGATAAATGTTCATTGAGAACTTTTCTTAGGACACTTAAATTATCAGACCAGAAATACATGCGTCGCAAAGTAAACAAAGAATATTTTATGATAATTCCGCCCATTAACTTGTTTTTTTGAAAACGCATATTTCTTCTCCCATTTTCACTTTGAAAGGAGAGTTCTTAATGTACATGCAGTATACAAAAAAGCACAGTGATGTTTCTACAAGCGGCAAAGAAAGACTGAACACGAAATGTTTATATGTACTCACGCAACAAGCAATGTCTGTCACAATACTTCCATAACTTTTGTCGGGAAATTTATACGTACGAAACAGTCTATTATTACACATCTCAAATACAATATTCGTAAAGAAAATGACAAAAGTTTTAAAATAAAGAAGCTTATTAGGTTTATTTTTAAAACCTCCAATACAGCTAATTAGTAATGTAATCATAAATGCAAACACCTTTGAGGTTAATTTAATCTGAACTAAATATCCCAAAACGTTTTTTGATTTTTAGAAAATGAAACTATGAAAACTACGTTTCCAAAGTTTTTGCCGTAATTGAATATCTCCTTACCTGCGAAAAATATCTGCCATGTCGATTTCCTTTGTTGTACACGAAAGCGATGCCAAATTTCAAGAGAGGTCCATCATCATCTGATTTAGTGAACGAAAATTTCAAATTCCTCTCTGCTAACATTCGTACTCAACGAATGTGTAAGATGTGACTAACACTCAGTCAACCACCCTCTCCACGAAACTAACCCTAGCTGCCCTTCAAGACCAGTAAGACAAGTTTTCAAGAGCAGTCGACCCACTTATTCTGGGGTGTTGCAAAACTGGCTGTGGGTCATCTAGCTTTTAGATACTTCGTGCCATTATGTTTCATGAACACTTTAGACATTTGGAGATGTGACCTTGGGAATGAATTCTTTTGTTGAAGATTCCCCTCAGAATGTGGATTTGAAAAGGGGACTGAGTTGCTCAAGAATTTTTTGTCAGACTTCAAGAATAATTTTGAGTGGGTAAATGTGGCAAAAAACGGGTGTTGAATCCTGATAAATCAGAATGAAGGAAAGATGTATCAGTTTCTCAGCCTTTTGGAGAAGAATTGAGAAAAAAATATCCTGTTTGTGAGCACTATAAGGAGCCAGAAGTCTTTAAAAAATTGCTGCACTATCTAATGTTACGTGTTATCAATTTTTTTTACGCAAATCAAAGGAAAAATATATTGATATATTTTCAAATAATTTGAAAATAATTTAAAAGTAAAATATTATAGTTTTAAGACAAGGTTAGAATTTCGAAACTTTGATTTTGGTTGATATTTGAAATGTCAACCTTTTTTCAAAGTTAATCTCGGAGAAAAAGAATAATTTTTAAGTATAGTTTTCATTACCATCATATGTTGTGTCAAGGTTCTATGAACAAAGATACGATTTGAGGCAAAGTCTTAGAAATACAGCAAACCGTAAACTCTCAATATATTGATGGATTAGGTTCTGTACATGCAATGCAAATTCTGTTTTGGACTCGCAATTTATGCATTAAACTATGAATTTAGTTGTAAAACTAATTGAATTGTGTTGAAATTTATTAACTCAACACGATCAGTATTAACAGGAGTGCATACTGTTAGGACGCTTTGCGCTAATTATTCAAGTTATGTTTAGTATCTTATTAGCATTTGCATCGTAGTAATTCAAACGATTAGCATTTCCAACTCCAAAAAGAAACTTCAAAGTCTCTCTGAAATGTTAGTATTAATTGACTATCGATATGACAATGGATAAATTTAAAATCAATTCTATTTTGTGTACGTTTCATGTACCCCATTCAGATTCTGATTGTGTATCTGGATTTCCCATTAATTCGCATTCTAATTTTATTTCTAGAGTATGACAAAGTCAGTGAATAGTCAAGGTGATGTAATTGAAGAACAAAATGTAAAGGAAAAAGATTCTCAAGAAACATATTGCCACAAAAACCTTAAACGTAAATAAGTATTTCCATGTACAATATATATCATGTAATAAGAAGTTTGAACTTGGACGAGTAACTGTTTAAAAAGTATTGTTTTTGAATATTGAATGCCAATTTGGAATGAGCATTTTTTCTCTTGAGAGAATGTTATTTGATTTGATCAAAGTTTGTGAACTTCTGAGATGTAAAATGAAATGCCCCTCACAATGATGAACGTAAATAGTTCTTCTTTGTAGACTATTCTTCTGGCTACCCTCACTGTTCATTTCAGTGACTATTCAAGTCATATAAATACAATTAACCCTTCGCGCGAGATGAACTTGTGAGGAATTTATTATGAAATCTTAATTAATTATACAAAGATATATTTCTCTTTTAACTGGAAAACTATAAAACAGATAGCTGAACGTGTTGAGTAGATTAGTTGAGCTCAGAAGTAGATTTAATGCTAATTTTCAATGAAGAGAATCGAGAATCTAGAATAAAATCTTTTTACAGACATATTGATTATGATTGTGTCAAACTTCACTTAGTCATGCAAAATTGTGAAAAAAGTTTAGCAAACGCCTAAAGAAATGTCACTGGTTCAGCATTTACGTTGCTTGTATGTAATGCGGAGTTCGTTGGGATCCGTTCAGGATCAATAATCATTATAAAGTGAAATTTCGGCGAAGCGGTATGAAGGGTTGCAATATCACACACAAGGGTTACAAGGTTAGTAACAATTGGTAATCCACCGAGAGGAGGATTTTTTCAATGTGTCAAGCCATTGGGACACCGAATAATTGAAAGAAATTCACAATGGATAGGAAAAGAATATAGTTTAGCAGCAAGGAGCACTAGTTAAAAATAAAAATGGATATTGAGATGTATAGTTTCATGAACGCTCCAGTGATATATTGGAATTATTCCGCCTCAAACACATGAGACACTTTTCTTCCCTCCACGTAATTATACTTATACGTAAACAAAAGAAAAAAATTGAATGTTTTGAAAGAGGAAAATGTAAAATATTCAGCTCCTGGAAAAACACTATCTTTACTTATGATAGAAGGTAACACTGAAGAAGTTTTATATTAGATTTTGGTTCCGGTATATTTACTAGATTATTTGAAAAGGTGCTGGTCATTCTTCAAGTTTTTAATTTTGTTTATCATGCGTGATTTGATTTGTAATTGTTTATTTCTTCTTCGGTGATTTGTTATATAATCTATTAGTGTGAAGTACATTTTTAGTGGTTAGAAATAATATTTTAGTCTGAAGTTCTTGATACGTTTTCTTTAGCGAGTAACGAGGCAAATGTTTCGAAAGTTTTAAGTAAGTTAAATGCATAACGTAAATAAGTTAATTTAAATACCATGAAGAGAAAATCTAACCTGATGGTAAATCGAATAATATTGTTGACAATGGAGAACTTCGTTACTTTTATACTATGGAGTCTTTAGACATTCAGCTGTTTCTTTTGATCTACTGGATGACAAACATTGTCAATATATTTTACTGATAATTCAGAATAATGGTAATAAAGAAAAATTATTTCTCTGCTTGGTATTTTTCCTCTCGTGGATAAAGAATAGTAGTGTACAGTCCTGGTTGTTATTACTATTATTAACGTTTATCACTAATTTCACCGTTATTGGAAAGTTAAGAACTATTTTCTTCAATCATTACTGAAATTATAGTTACTGTTTTAATATTGTTATTATCATTCCTTGTCGTTTTTACTAGCATTACCTACTACTTAATTGACTATTACTTATTATTACTTTATTCATAACTTCAGGATTAGTTAAAGAAATACAAGAAAACAAGATTATCATATCACTTATCGTGAACTTACTGTTTCCCTAATTTTATTACTCAATTAACGTTAAAATTATACCATACAAGAGAGGTTGTGAGGGATTTTGATCAGGAAGAACGAATATGATGCAGCAAACGGACAAATGGACGTCCCGAGCCGCCGCCGTGACAAAATTGGACTACTATTTATTTGTTTAACTACTATTTTCATCTTTCATAAGGAAACACGATCTTTCATGAGGAAAGATGAATTATTTGCCATGTCCGTTATACGTGAAATTATGTATTAAATGTTTTATATTTTCAAGTTTAAAGTTTCATATTTCCATACGTTTTCTCGATCAGCTAGAGTTATAAAATATAAGAATAGAATTATGAATTAGTGCCTTACTTTTGTCTGTAGAGATCATATTCACTTTTTTTTTTCTAGGGATTTCGTTAATTTTTTTGTTATTTTGTTGTTAATGTAGGGTCATGCGGTGTAATCGTAAACAAGTTATGAATTTTTCTCTTTCACGCCTCAATTTCAATGCCTTTATTTGTACAAAAAAAAGCTTTAAAAATGCTTAAATTTCTCACAACTATTCGTCTTTTTTCAATAACCCCATGTATTTACAAATACAGTGCAGTAACTTCGAATTTCAGTTTTCTCGATAACTCATAATTCTCAATTCTCATAAGGAAACTCTATTTTCATAAGGATGTATTCCATTAACTGCTGGGTTCAAAAGCGCTGAATGAGAAGCGCGTCATATTTTATTTCACTGCCACCGACTTCTAGCTTTGACCATTTCTTAATATCTGACTCCCACAGCAGCGCAGCGCTCAGATTAGATCTGACCCCATTGTGTATCTTGTGGTTTCAATTGTATTCAAAAAGTATTTTGCGTACGTTTATGTCTATCTCCACTTTATGAAACCTAAGTACCGGAAAAGTACATGCATGCAAAAAATAATTCATTTTATTAAAAAAACAAGCACTTCTAAAAACCCATATAGATGCAACTTGAGATGAGCATGTATATATGAATCGTATATATGAAATATCTTGTAAATATTTAAAACTTTTCATTGTCAAAAATTATTCTGAAATGGGAAGCTATTCAACGGAACGTAGTCTTTACCAGTGAGGGACAAAAATTTCATAGAAATTCATATTATTTCATTTGTTTCGTTCTACTTTCATTGACATTATTTCTTGTACTTCAATACATGATATACAATTATAAATGGCTATAAATAATTTTTTCTATGACTTTTTTAACGTAATTGAGCTCTTCTATTTTATATATCTTCTATTTTCGTCTTTCGGTTTACATTTTTTAACATGGAAATGATTAATAGTTATATTATTTATTATTTTATAAAGATTATATTTAAAAAAAATTCATAAAACAGTATAAAAACTGATATTGTGTAAAAAATCTTAACATAGGTTTACTGTTAGCACTAAACTATGTGTATACGAAAGTGCAATGAATGAAGATAGTATTTTCAGAACCTTTTTTGCACCACTCGTTTAACCACATCTATGATTGAATTTATTATATAATGGGGAAGAATTTTTCATTAAGGGTTTTATATCTTATGACATGGAAAATCCAGAAGTTTACCTTTCTTTTTTCTTTACGAGATTTTTTTTTTTCTTTACCTCCGTCATTTTCAAAACAATAATAGTTTCTTGATGATTACAAAAGAAAATGATATTCCTCTCTTATTTTAAGTTTCTTGTTTTGGAAATACCTACTCTCTGAGTCGTGGACTAGGTCTTGAGTNCTTTACCTCCGTCATTTTCAAAACAATAATAGTTTCTTGATTATTACAAAAGAAAATGATATTCCTCTCTTATTTTAAGTTTCTTGTTTTGGAAATACCTACTCTCTGAGTCGTGGACTAGGTCTTGAGTCGAAACATACGGTGGGCGTATTGCATTCCGCAGACGGCCAATCTGGATATGGATTCCTCGGCTGAAGCAGAGTAAATGCCTCTGGGCGTTATCAGGTCACTAATTCTACGCTGTTTAACCTCCTGTCGCTTTCTTCCCCTATTCCTGTACCATTGTGTTTCCCAAATCAGAAAAATTCATTTTACAAGCTATTATTCTCCTTGTTAAATGTGCTTTTTCTTTTAGTAATTTTGTTTTTCTCAGAATCTGTGCAGAATCTTTTTTTGTATGCGTTTCTTTGAAAGAAAAGATCTAATGGCCAATAAATATCTATTCCATTTATTTTCTGTTATTTTTTATTCGATATTTTTTGTTACTTCATGTAGTTTCCTCCGGATTGTCTTGAGGAATGATATATTTCATTTAATTGTATTTTCATTTAAGAATATAAAAAATGAAATTATTGTCCACGACAGAATGATTTAATTAATCTTTATTACTTATTTTAGCGAAAACATTAGAAACTTAATGTTTTGTACAAAAGATATACAAATTATTGGGTCAAAGGTAGATATTTTTTCTTATCTCGTCCCTACAACATATTATTGTTAAATAAATGCGAACAAAAATCAGCAGTATACATGTAGTCAGGAGAAATTCTTACAAAATACAAGTAAACCTCATCTAACTATGGATTTAAATTTAACGTGGACGAACTGTGCAAAAACAAAAACAAAAAACAAACAAATAAAAAAAATACTTTATCCTGGATGCGTAAATAATATATTTCCGATGTATTAACTATACACTATAATTTCACATTAAGAAATGAAAGAATAATCTAGTGACAGAAGAAAGTCATCCCACTAAAAATAATAAAATTATTATAGTATAGCTATGTAGTAAATAATACAAAAACAAACCAAATCTTAACTCCGCGAATAAGAGTACATTCAAATTTGAAAGATTATAAGTTTTAAGCACATTCTTTGGTAGTTTTTGAACAGTATTTTATACTTGTTGTATATATGTAGTGTATGTTGTATTTTATATATATCATGTAATGTCTTTCAGTTCTATAAATGTATTTAAAAATGATAACATTTTCAAGTAAACATTTAGTGCCCTGAGTAGTAATACAATTATATTTATGTATAATGCAATTTTACTTTTAAAATTTCAGTATACATTCGGTGTACTAATCAGGCATGGAACCTAATAGAACGTATTTGTTAAATAATTGTATTTTATACTCTTATATATATATATATATATATATATATATATATATATATATATATATATATATATATATATATATATATATATANAAAAAAAATACAAATACATAATACATAGGGCGCATGTAATGATTTTACCTTGAGGCATAAAATTCCTTTGCTACCTACGAATCTTGATCGTAATTGATGGGACGGTCTCCATCTTGCTTTCAGAGAGGAAATTAGTTAAATTTACCCACGTGGCTTTCTCACAGTTCTTCACCGGTTCTTTGACGCTAAACCAATTTTTTAAATTTATTGACATGACCGCTTCGAATTGTGAATTCGTTTTTGAGGCAGATTCTCAACTATTACAATACATGCACATGTTATTAACAGTATCGTTTGTATTGACAAAAGATTATAATAAAATATACGCAATAAAACAAATTTGGAACGAAGGCATAGCAAAATCGTTCGCGGGTTAACCATTCACTCAAATAAATTAATTTTAACTCTCAGCCCTTCCCTTCGTCCTCCGTCAATCTCTTCACCAGAGAGACGTTCCACTTGGTCACGTTTTATTTGACATGCACTAGTTTACATTTTATGAGAGTGTGGTCACCAGATAATTATGAGGAAAATAATATACGATATTTTGAATTACTTAGTGTAAATTTACACTCCGAATGTAAAGTATAAGAACACAGCTCTTGATTAAAGACAAACAGGGAACGATAACATTATGTAGATTAGAGCAACATTACCAGATGACTTTCAGAAGAGATGACCTTACTATTCCACAACATAGATATTTTAAAATAAGAATGAATGTATTTACTTTATTATGGCCTTCAAAGATAAAACAAAGATGAATTAAACTGTACACCTATTAGAAACTAAATTATAAATACAGTTAATAACAATTCTGTGTAATTATATAAATAACAATGGGATCTATTTCTTTGGGGAGTTTTGAAAAGTAGCTACACTTGAGTTGGACATCGCCTTCTCGCAACAGGCGCGTCCAATGCCCCGCGAACGCCGCGCTTCGCTTCTCGCAGCCGAGTTCGCCTCCCGCGGCGTGGCCGGCGGCGCAGCTGGAGGCCTCGCGCGCCGCGCCGGCAGTACGCCTGCCACCGTCTCCTCTGCTCTGGCGACGCGGGCGTTCCGCAAATGGACCTCGTTTCCATTTGGCCTTAGCGTACATGCGCAGTCGCTCGCCGTTTTACGAGTGCGCGTCGTCGTCTCCTCTCTTTTCAACCAGCGGCGGCGGAGGCGGAGGCGGTGTCGAGGCGGAGCGGAGCATGGCGGGGTGCGCGCCGGGTCGTTCCAGGGCGGGGCAGACGGCCCGCCAGACGGCCGACATCGAGGGTGGTTTTAATAGCCCTGTAATTGGCGAGTGTATAAAACAGAAGTCGCGTGGCGCGGAACGGGGAGATGAGGAGAGGTGCCCGAAATAATCTCCGGTAGGGAGGAAGAGAATTTATTGAGTCCAGCCAAAGAGAGAGATCCCTACAAAAGCGACGCAGCGTTTTGCGGGCTCCCAACGGTTCAGTCTCGCGAGTGTATGCGTTTGCGAGGGGAAAGGAAGGGCCGTGCGTACGTGAGTTTTTTTTAATGTGGGTCGGTCTGTCTAAAATCTAGGTCACGGTCACCGCACCAAAAGGGTAGAAGGTGCATTGGCCTTTGCGAAGGTACTTTGTTGTAGCGGTCAAGGACAAAGACGCGTTGTTTCGAATCCTTCTGCACACTTATTCACTTAGATCTCCATTAACGGACGCCAAGTGAATATTTCCATGTGGTCAAATATAAATGTTTAACTTTGTTACGTAGCTTTGTCTTTTCATTAATATTAAGTAAAGAATTTTTTTTGGCAACTAATTGCAAAACGTTATATATTTGTATACGGAGTACATACAAAACAAAATATTGGTATGTAAGGAAAAATCTTATAAACGTGTTAAACATGGCAGAAACGGTCTCATTTGAAATTTTGAATCATTTTATTTGAGATCCTATGTCTTTTTTGACACTTCTTTAATAAGTTCTTATTACTAGAAATTAAACGAACTTCAAATGCGTATAGACTTCAAACACTTTTAATAACCCTTGAAAGCGGAACAATATCTCGTAGATTGATGATATAACTATTGATCATCCAATTATTATTCCGATGCAGAATTCAAATATTTTTGCAAATAATTTAATATTATTTCAATTTTTAATTTTAGAGGATGCTATAAGAAAATTATGGATGCTCATTGAAAATAATTAAATATTATCAGATAACTTTAAACATATTGATAACACAACCACTGATTTAATTCCGTTATTTTCAGTGAATTCAGAAGGTGAGAGAAAAAATTAGATAAAATGATGGAACCGAGTGCAAACTTGCGAACCTCGAATCGTGAAGTTCGCGAAATTAGACCTATTTCTTGTCGACAGGCGATTTTGTTGTTTTGATCAGGTTCTCTACTCTAGTTTGTCTGTAAAACAGATTATGGCCACTAGTTAGTTTTATCCGGAGTTCAAATTATATCTTTTACAACGAAATATATATCGAGTAATAAATTGTAGAATTTGTATAAAAAGTATTTGTTCAAGAACGTATTTCAAACTGGAACGCATTGCTTCAAATTTGAAGCTAATCCTAGAGAGAGAAGGTGGTAATAATTTTTTGGCTTATATCATTGAGTTGTTTCTCTTTTTAAAATAGATTTAATTTTGTACTTCTGCAAATTACGAGCAGAGTGCGATTTTATGCCATTTTAGTCAGAAAATAAATCTCATGTTAGGTGTTGGTGAGGTACAATTACCTCTTCTACTAATATTGTTCCCTCTGTAATTGAAATTTATTGTCATTTTAACTTTCGGATTGCTTAGTTAACATCATTAAACAAACCCAAGTCAATGTGACAGGTTTATCCATGTGAATGAAGTCAATAGCAATTCACATTTTTGATGAACTTTACATTCATAATATTCTACGATATCATTGATACTTCTTTGATCTTACAATTAAAGGTGTAAAGTGCAATGGTGATAATGTATTTGAAAATTGTATATCCTAAAATCTTTCTTTTTGGATGAGTGCAGAATGATGAACTTTATTGTCACAAAAGCAGTTGCAAACTGCATATGACCACGTGGGGTGGAGGTGGGGGCAATATACAAAGTTATGTGTGTTTTGGTGTTTCATGTTTTTAATGTTTCTTTAGAATATTTATCAAATATATGTAATAATTAAAAAAAACATATTTGGATTTAAAGCAGAGATTTTCAGGTCCTAGAGGTTTGTGATTGACACTTCAAATAATTTTGTATATATATCTACAAAACTGTATATCTTGGTATAACATAAATTACATTTTGGTTTCAAATATACTCACATAATATTGCAACCTTCAGCAGAGAAAGGTATTTTTAACATGTTAGGGTAAATTTATATGTAATCTGACTACTATAGATATTTCAAACTATAGATTCTATTATTTTAAAATCAAATCACACGGCACGATTTCTGGAACAAAAAATTCCACTTTACTCTCCGTGACTTGAATATTACCTTCTGGTTGCTGGAAAGTAGTAGAATGAAACATTCAATAAATCCTAACATTACTTACTAAGAAGTATTCTTCTGATTCGTTCGTTAGTGCGATGGAGTTAATGACAGATGAAGTGCGGGAGTTGTGGCGCAGATGATGCAGGGCCAACAGGACTTGCAATGGCGTCCTCGTAGAGACAGAAGAAACGACTGAAGCTTTGAGATGACATAGGCTCATGGCGGTGGACTCGAGTGCGAGAGTAGTGTGACAGAAGGGCGCGCTGCTATGGCCATGCTATGAGAGTCTAAGGATAGAGCAGAGATAATGTGAACATGTGCAATGATGGCGCAGGGGAATGAGGAGCGTCGGCATCTAGGGTGGCGATACCCTTCGGCATGGAGTGCTGTGAAGGGACCAGCGTCTCCCCGCTTCTGCGGCCGCCACAACTGACGGCTTGCCATCGCTTCTGCTAATGCCACCTCTGAGGTCGACGCTCCTGCAGGGCGGCTAACTATTGCGGCAACGCCCTTTGCTTCTCAGAGCTCTACATGATTTTAGTTGCAATTGGCCTGTCTGCATTGTCATTTTGTCTTCACTACCCTTATTTCTTGTTCTAATGTTAGAAAAACTCAGTTATCGCTGGCTGGTTTTTAACTTGGCCATGATATCTTAGGTTGCTCAAAATAAGAAAAATTCACTTTTAGAAAAATAAGATAATCATAAATTTAAAAAAAATTCATTTACGTCGTCAAAATAACTAATAAAGAATTATTCATTCATTCGACAAACGTAGATTGACGAATGAATTCAATAATCAAAGGAACATTCAATATTTTTTTAATATTCGAAAAGTTTGTAGTCTCTGTTCACAGTAGCCCCAAAACATGCAAACAATTTGTGTAAATATTTCTGAGATAATACACTCGTACATTTCTCCCATATGCAGAATTTTCTTACATGAATTGGCAAATCCGAATGTCCCTTTCCAGCTCTACAGATTTTTCTTCGCGGGAGACTATTGATGGTTGATTATGCGTTACGCGGGAGATTAAGACTTCCTAATTTGGAAAACATATACAACTCTCAAAGAATTATTATAAATTATTATTTACTTCACCCTTATTGTTACCTGAACTTGAACCAATATATCTTCTCCTTATATCGGACCATCACACTAGCCATCAAGTCTCGTCGCTATGGTTAATCTCGAAGACGTATGTATGTTGGGAAGCACAATTCCTCCTACTCACTAGCATCTCCGGACCGCTCCACCTGCCCCTTCCTCACATTCGACTGTAAACCCCTGTCACATGTATGGCCGCTGCTACCGAGCAGGAAGCGCACCTATGACTCATCCAGTGTATTCGCCTCCTGCCCCTCCGCGGGCTCATGCAGTCATACAATCTCTTCCTGCCGTGATAGTTCTTCGAATAGTTCATTTCTTGCGAATCATGTCGTCGCCTGTACTCTATAAAACCGTCGTTCATTTTCTACATGTACCCATTTTGCTACTCAGTGTTCTATTTTAGAATGCGAGCAGCACTCGCGGAGTGTACTGTCCCCTGTGCCCTCGCACCGCTATCTATCCTCCCGCGATGTCTCCAATTCGGGTCGCCCACCCTGCAAGCCACAGGTCGGAAACGGGTCGACGCCATTTACACGTAATTACTGCTTGCTATAGCGATAATGAGGCGAGGCATTGGCTATTACAATGCTACGCTTGGAGTTGGTGTTGTGTTAGAATTGATTTGATCGACATAAATTATGAGATCTATGCTTAAGACGACCCCGTTATCCAACGGTGTTTCAAATACTTGGTGCTGACACTTAGGCGTGAAATGACGAAATCCTACTGTTATTATTGTGTAGGAATTCTGTCAATGCCGATTGGCAATAAGTTCTTCGTTTCTTTTTTTGCTGTAAGAGATTAAAGTTTTAATAGAAATAGAGTAATTAAAATGTTAACATCTATTTATTAAATATTTCGTGATCTCGAAACAGTCATAGTTGTGTGCATGTAATTGAACGAACCGCCCTCAATGAAATTACGTATGAAATTCCATTTTTAGAGATAATGAGATGATGTGATGCTAATGTGTAACTCATTACAATTCCACAACAATAGTTCTGTGTTTAATAATAAAACGAAATTGTTTGGGCATGTAGAAAATGCAAACAATGGCCTTATTAGGGATATTCTGTGAAATTGTGTGCGTATACTCGCTTAATAGTACCTACAAATTCTTTTTCAAACTGCATATATTGTAAGAATTTGGCACTTCTTTTCTTTAGACCTCATAATATTACATTTTTATTGAAACTAACATAAAGGTTGTTCACGCTTTTACACTCTGTTCTCAAATAAAGGTGTCAGAAAATAAAACAATATTTAGTCTGATTTTATTTCTGCTATTTCTGTTTGAATTTTGTTTATGTTTGATTATAATGAAGGTATTCATCGTAAATAATTTTTCTTGTTATAACAATTTCCAAGCATTGGATTCTCTATGCTCAATTTACAATTTTGTAAAACATTATATTTGCATCTTGGAAAAATGGCGGCCAATTTGAATATTTCTCAATTATTTCGTTTTTTATTATTTATTTATTTATTTATATCATGCCTTTTGGCGAGGTTCAGGTCATGAGGTCTGCTCTTCCACCTAACCGTTGGATTTGGGAAGGAGAGATGTTGGGTTGCCAGGGAACTTACGGTCAGGTAAGGGAAACCCTAGCTGAAAACCTCACCTAGTTCGCCCGAGCAGGGTTTGAATCCATGCTCTACCGCTCAGCGGGATTGTGGAAGCGAAGACGCTACCACTAGACCACCGCTGTAGGTGGTAACAATTACGACCAAGATAGTTCATTTAATTTTCAACATTATTGTACAAATTATTTGTTCATCACATTTATAGTCTGAGATACAAAGCATTAAAAAATGTGTATTTTCCAAAAGTTTTGAATTTTCACATTTTCCCTCCTTAGTTTTAACGTGAATATTTGAATTCTTTGAGGAAGTAAGGGGAACATACATTACTTTGATATATATATCAAAGTAATGAATTCTTTATGATTTCCTCTATTCCGCTTCACCAATTGTGGTTGAGTAGAACACCCGTTTTGATAGTGGTGTCTCCATTGGGCCTAAGTGACTTCACATGGTATTGAATAAATGTTTTATCCTTTTCGATTTCCTCGATGGATCCTGATAGATCGATGTTACCCTAAAAATCTTCGAGAATCTCGTTTGCTGCCTCTTTATCTTCAATTTCATCTTCATTCTCGGTGTTATCTTCATCTTTTATTTTTATTGACCAAAACTGATCACCAAAAGTTGATTCTTCATATTCATCTTTTGAGTCAGATAATACAAGTGGTATTCTGACATGAAAGTCCTTTACTAAAACAAAATGCTGAGCACTTGAACTGCCTCTTTCTATATCCGCATGTTCGACTGCATTTCTTTTTGAAATAACATGATAGTTTTTAATGGATTTGTCGGGTCAGGGATATTTGTGGCTCTGATCGGAATTCAAAAAAGATAAAATGATGCTTAAGACTCAAAAAGATTCTGAAATGATGTTCCTGACAGTGACGATTTTTATGGATAGTAATTTTTATGGATACGGATTGAAACATGTTCATTACTATGCGAAGCTTTATTCAAAGACAACTTTCGAGGAAAACTATTGATCGATAATACCTTCATCTCACATGAATCGCTATTAGATTATTCCCATTTCAACCTACGATTGCCTCCATTTGGAAGTCTACTTACGTTTGAAGAGGAAATAACTATTTTCTCTCCACTGACGACAGTTTTTCCCCTCCTATGCAGTAGTCAAGTTCATATTTTTTCTCAGAATTCCATTGCATCAATATTTTCCTAACAGAAATAGTTTTACGATATTGCTACTTAACACCATTTAAAACATCCCCGAAAAAATTATGTATGTATAGTAATATCCATATTATTCTGTGACGAATTATCCTACACCGTGTGTGTATATAACTGGTGTGTGTATATCCTACACCGTGTGTGTATTCATCTGCACGAAAGGTAATGCTGAAAATGAATTATTCGCGTAGCATTTATGCTATTCCAGAGGAACTAATTTAAAAAAATTGTTGATCATCTAGACCAGGGCCGTTCACATGTGCCGATCGGGAGCAAGTTGTTCCAAAGAGGAGTCGCAGGGCAAACAGCTGGAGAGCATGAAGGAGCATCGCTGGGAAATCGTAAGTCACAGTATTCTAGCAATATGGTGGAAAAAGCGTTGTTCTGAAAGCAAATCCTCGTCATCATTTAATTCTGAATGGGAATATTTTTGTCTTTTTTGTGAATAGTGGGGGATATGAAAAACTCTTGGTGTGCCACAAAATATTATTCCACGTTACGAGGTTTAATTTACACTGGCATTACAATGCCAATCATTTAGGGTACAGTACAAAAAAATTAATTTACCCAAGGAAGTTACTTTTATTAACACACATGTCATTAGTGATGAATAATAAAAAAAGTAAATGTATATTTCAAGGTTTTTCTTCCCCACCAGGAATTGAACCCGGGATGATTTGTGGAAAGGCGACAACACTACCACCTGAGTACAAAAGTGTTCTCGCTACAAACATAAGTTATTGTTTATTAAAAAGTAAACGTTTTCGATTTTTCTCTCACGAGTATGTGTAAAACTGGACTTTAAAGTTTCTTATCCGATTCTAATTGAAAATGTATTCTAAGACTAAATTGCATTTAATCATAGGCACCAAACATTCAAGGATTAGTAAGAGTAAAACCGAAGTAATGTAGAAAGAGCAGGTACATTATATAGAAACTTATTTATCTAAGTTTTTTCGTGAATATGTTTGATTCTCTTGCTGTAAATGTCAAATTAATATTTTTTCTGTTATAAGATACCACTCGTAAGAAATTCTTTTAAGTAATTTGTGAATTCAAGTTGTTTAATTTTACTTTTAAGTTTATAAATTATTGGAAAATTAAAGTTGATTTTTTCTAGAAATATTATGTGAAAATATGAATTTGTTTTGTTCACTCCAATAAAACTAATGTCACAGTGTGTCTAAATCCCAACTCTAATGTATGTGGTTTTTCCGTATGTCAGGCCCGCATTTCTGCAAACGGCTTTCTCGCGCTCTGGTCTGCAAGTCAAAGCAAATTTTTACGGCTTCCTAGAGCGCTTGCTTAGAGACCTATATATTTATATACCTTAATTTCAGATAAAACTGACTTGAATGGAATGTAAGACATTTTTTATTTTTGGTCCGAGTTTTTTCACTAAGTTCATCTTTGTGACCATCTACAACACATTCCTAACAGATAGAAACTCAGGAATAACTTCTTCCATTGTCAACAGAAAATCTTTTGTATCGTCTAACAGAAAATATCGTCTAACTCCTGTTTCCTCTCTATTGAGTTCTTTTAATTTGGTTCAAAGAACTATGAAAACATTTCTTTTCTCGTACAATTCGGGCATTTATTATAATAAATATCGGTGTCACAAGAGGTGTACCCTGGTGAGGCTGTATCTTGCTTTAAACATCAATATTTTCATCAAATGTGTTGGTTGTTATTTTGTTATTTTTAATTTTTTGTGCTTCACCGAAGCGTGTAGCCGCGTTCTCGCATTACACTTGGCTTGGAAAAGTGAGAGGGATTCGCTGGTTGAAAAAACGAAATAAAAGGGGTATTTGAGCTCTACAATAATGGATAATTGTTCAATTAATAATTGTGCTAATTGACTGATTACCAATAATGGATTTGGAAGTAATTGCAGCCGAACGTAAAGCTTTTCCTATTATGGAATGGATTAATCTTTCCCGCCGGTGGAACTATGTACTTCGTTGACACGTATCTAGAACCCTTTCGCGATAATTCCATCCGTATGCTTTAGACAATTGTAAATCATATCCTGAAATAGTTTGATGTTTTCAATGCTCTTTTTATCACTTCATGGTCATCTGTATATTAATGGAGTTTTATAGTTTCTCTTGTATGTATTCCACAAATCTATTCAGTATTTTTACTCAATTTTTGTGTAAATGTGATTATTTATCTCAACATTTAAAATTGAAACTCGTTTTGGCTTAATCTTCGTTTAGCCTTAGGTACATGTAAATCGTGGTAGTTTTCTTCTTCTGAAGTTCTTCGTTCATCCACATTAAATGAAACCTTTTTATTTCCACTTTATTTATATAGTTCGCTTAGCTCATGGTTGTACCTAATTCTCCGTCCAATCTCTTCTTTTACCGCTCCATAAATTTTCCTTAAACTATCCTTTCCCATGCTCTTAACATTTCTTCTGATTTGGCTGTCGTGATTCGTACCTAGACAAAACCGTTGGTTGAATTATTAGCGCGAAAAATGTATCTTTTATTTAAGTTTGCAAACAAGGCATAGAAGCATCAGATACCAACCTTAATTTTATTTTTAAAATCATCTTCGGTTTCTTTCTTACCAATGACGGTGGGCTCCAGGAATGTGAAGTTTTTCACACGTTGGTAGTATTTATTATTTATTTCTATTTGTGTACTACTGGTTGCCTCAGTGTTTGCCACATATTTGTTTTAGTTCTATTACATACTAGGCCAAATTGTCTCCCTATTCTTCATCTCTTCTTCTTCTTCCATTTCCTGTAATCATCGTTGATATTATTTATGGATCTCCACAACTGCACTACATTGCACGTATGCGATGTCCCATTAAACGTTGTTGTCCCTGGATTTCTCATTACTTTTTCGAAGCATAGGTTGGATACTACCGATGACAATTCATCTCATTGCTTTAGACCTTTATTGGCATCAAATTCTTCTGACATTTTCTTTTGTATGTTTACTTTGTTAATTGTTTTAGTCCGAAAGGTTGCCCCGAAGGAACGTAACAGAAATTACTGCCTACTACCAGTTCGAATAATTCACTCATACAGATAAAGAAAGAAAATTATTACGGGATTAAATGCAAGAAATCGCAATCTTACTTAAAAATGATTTGTCTATGTAAACCTCTGATTATGTAAGAAATTGTGACAACAGATTATGATAAAACATAAACTAAAAATTGGGTCATTAATAATAATAAGAATCCAACTTTTGTCGAATAAAAGATGGTAAGCAAATACCTAGATGAAAAAAGAATCAGTACCAATGTATTCCCTGGCACACTACTCCGCTAACAAAAATCCAATAAAGTATATTTCCACAGCAATATTCGGTCAAATGATCACCGTTAGATTTCAGCGCTACCTGGGTGACAATTTATGAGTTAGGATAAGCAGCTAGTCAAAGATATGAAAAAAAAAATGTTATGCGTAATTGTTCTGACTCATTCATCAACGCAGAAAAATTACTATTTTATACAAGAACTTTCAAATTGAGAGGATGTTGCTTTTGTATTGTAGGAGTTCTCAAAGAGGAATTTTTCATAATTCCAATTCTTAAGAGGTGAATTAGGGTGAAATGTAATTTTTATTTCTGAAATACCATACAAAGCAATTTAGATATCATTTCGATATTCGTACGTAAACGCGCCATTGGAGTCTTTACCAAATTATAACGAAATGCAAAACTGTAACATATCAAAAACTCCTGTTCGAAGTCGGTCTGGGTCTCTAGTACATTGATTCATCGTCCCAAGTTTGTGAGCTAAGTTAGGACAACGTTGCAATTTGATAATATTTAACTCTCGATTCATTTTAGCAGAATGTCATGGGGACAAGTTTTAGGAATTTGGGGAATAACGCACCTGGAAAACATTGAGCTAATGGTTGACCAAGATTTGTTAAGATCATTAACGCGTGCGAACTTCTACACAATCAAAATTGCCGTAGTTATTGTTCTTATGTGTTTTGTCTCAGTTTATTGTAATCACTATGATTTGTTGCAATCCTACTCACGGAGTGTGTTGAATTTAAACTAAAAATTTAGATAACTAGTAGTGCAAAACCATTGCACATACTTTCTCGTATACGCTTCTCCGTCTGTAACATAGAGTGAAAAAATTATATACTGAAAGGGTCATTTTTGGCGTGGTCCTCTATATTTTGGTCGTCTTCCAGTGCTCTGTTCATGCTCAAAGTTGCTAGATGAACTTATTACCGTCTTATATTTGAAATTTGAGAGTAAAATAAACATTCAGAATAATATTTCCAAAAAATAGCGGTATATCAGTCTTATAAATATCGTAAAAGTGTTGTGTAAATGTAATTTCGTTGTAGACAGAAATTTATGTATTTTCGTATTTGCAGTGCATTTTCTGTCCTCCTATGTATTTTATCATTATCTTTCATTTCAGTTTATGATTCTACGTCTGCTTGGTCCATTTACACTGCTAAATATTGTTCAAGCTTCTTGAAACAGTAAACAAATGAGTAAATGTAGCAGATATAAATTATTTTACTGCGTCTATATGAAACTTTCAAGCAAAATACCGCTAATGCGGATGTAATGCATACTAATTGAAGCAAAATCGACTAGAAAAAATTACTAGAGAAAATTGAAGCAAAATCGTTGGACCAGTTTTTGAAAAATATTCAAAAATGTACTTTGACCTTCATGTGGAGTGCCCTTTGTGTTCAAGTAAAAAGAAAATTGAAAGCACGTGCATATGTCAGAAGAAAATTCCACCCTAAATACGAAAAATGAAAAAACAAATTACCATTCGCTCAGGAGTGCTGCGCACAGACGGATGGACAGACGGATGGACAGACGGATGGACAGACGGATGGACGTCCAGCCAAAAAACACGTTTTCGGAAAGGGGGGGTCACCAAAACGGATATTTCCGCAAAAAATCTCGTCTTCGAATTTTTTCACGATTACAATACTTTCTATATACTAAGTAAAACACATAGCACTTCATGCAATTCTCGTAGTGTAGTGGGAATGGTTCAAATTATGCGATCATTATATCCACAATTGACTCTCACCGTTTGATCATTTTGAATAATTTTTGATTTTGAATAATATTTCTCTGTTGTCTCCGGTACAATTTTCGTGAAATTTGGTTACTTTAACTAGATTTTGTGTTGCCTATTTTTTCAAATTATTTGGTATTGAATCCCATCGTTTATCTCATTACGGGACGTGGAAATGAAAGTACCGCAATATGTACGTACGAATACATTGCACTCTTTATGTAAGAACAAATTATTCCTTTTAACCAGCTCCTCGTCATACTTCGGAAACTCACAATCAGATTTGAAGTATGCCGTGTTCTGGATCTCACGGAAGGATGATGTAAACTACGTGATTTATAAAATTTGTAATGCAGACTTTAATATCATAAACACGAATTATTATTTTTAGACAAATAAATATCATTTTTTTCCTCCTATAGTAGTAGTCTCAAGTATTAATTAGGATCTAGCTGCTTGATTTAGCTCGCAAACGGTACCTTATCACGATCACTCAAAAACACAATTGTAATGGTAATGAATAAGTTCAATCACATCATCTTACGACATCATCAAATAAATTCGAGAGAAATAATTCTACAATTTAAAAAATTGAAAGAAGATTATTGAGTGAGTATTTGTTCACTGTCCTCTTATTTCTCGGAAATCACATTCACTCATCACTTTTAGAGAAACTGCACTGACGGGATAAAAAGTATTGGGAACATTTGAGGACATATTTGTGTAACATGCCGTCTTTTTCTGACTTTTAATAGACTGGTGTGTCAAAACGACGATGTTACTAATGAAGACGTGGACTTCTTCCTGACATGAGCCAAATTTTGTTGATGAATGCGATGTATAATTTTGTTACTTATTATTATTTCCGATTCAAAACATTTTTGCCGATATATTATGATACTTAATCACTACTCTATTTTGAAAAAATGTGCCATACATGCTTGAAATGCTCTATTATATACCTCTAAAAGAAATTGCTGTATGAGTTCTAAAATAAATTGATACTGAACTACGTCCATTTTTACATCACTATGGCAGAACTTGATTTATCTAGCAAGTTGCAAATAATATTATACGGAATATTTCTGCCCTTCGAAGTTCGCTCGAAATTCCTTTGAACCATTTTTTTCTATACTTGGGACGAACCACAGCTGCAATTAACTTCGTATATCATTGAACATTTACAATACGTTGATGAACGAGTGAAAATTCTGCTATTCTCATTAATTACAATGTATAAGGATAAATTTCTTTCAATATGATTAAACGAAAATGAAAATTTTAATCTCTTTTTTAATACAATCTCACTAAGTGCATTTCATCTACGAATAGAGAAAAGACTGAAACAATCAAAGTACAATGTCTACAATTTATTAAAATGAATTAGCAAAAAAGGGGATGGCCGTCGAAAATATTTGAAGGCATTCTTTGTTATTTGTGTTAACTACTCAGAGCATTAATCACCTAGAGAGGAAGAAAGCTCTGCTTCCAAATTTGCCATTAATTAATTCACTGAATACATTTTGACGATGACTTCCTATTATATCCTATCATAAAAATTGAAACAAAAATATTATTAAATATAAGAGAGAATGAAAAGACTAAGGATTTCAAAATTAGAAACAAGTATTATTCAACGTTTTTGACGAAAATTAATTTCTCAGATGTTTCCAGAATCAATACCGTCTGTAAGTCCATTAGGGTCTTTTTTATATAACAGTGCCAAGTACGTACCAAATGTCCTGTTCGTTTGAAAGTAAGTCTTATGAAGAATGTGGTCATTTTTTTCTTAATTTGTGCGTCCTGACATTCTCTTAATTTATCCATATAACCACAAAACGTAGTATAAATTTTGCCACGGTTATGATCACAGAATACAACGCCGTTTGTAATTTGTTTGAAGGACTTGGGTGCACGTTAACCACATATTGACCAAACTGATCCAAATTCAGTGCCGTACAAGATTGTTATTTAAGTCAATAGACAGGAAACAAAGATTCGGCGAGAGGATCGCACATTGCTTTTCTCAGTGTTATTCTTCTTTAATATCAAAAGTATTCTCCTTGCCGCTTCATTTGTATCTCTTAACCCATTTTTACTTATGCTCCTTACCACATCTTCTGTTCAATTGAACCATCCCGCTCGTATTCCTTGTTCTCAGTCCCTCTTCCATTCGCTTTACTGATTGACTACCTGGACGCTGCTGGCCCCAGGCGCCATTAGCTCATTTCATCCATGACTAGGCATCCACTGCTTTGCTTTACAAGCCATCCTGCAACCAACACCGGCCGCCACTTCGTCTCGTCCCACACTCAGCTACTAGATGGCGCACTCAGTTCTCTGTTCCTTACACCCTATTCTCTGTGTTATTCTCGTTATTTTCATTTCCTGGCCCTTACTTCCTCACTACCAAAAAATAGTTGTAACTATAGATCAGTATATGGCTTTCACGTTCTTATTTTATTCTCTGTTGATATTTGGGATGGTCCTTGTTTGCCTCCGGAGAGAAATTAGTTTACGTAGTCATACGTAGTTTGTAACTACTCTTTTTGATAGTTGGATATTGGTGAGGCGATACTAGTATTCATTTTTAAGAATAAACCAAGTTAAGCTGGTGAAAGTGCTATCTGAATAAATAAATTACCATACTTGAGACAAAACCACTTCTTTCATTTATTCTTACTTTTTTGACAATAAATTTACTATTATTTTATTATTTAGGTTTCTTTTCATCCTTCGATACCACAAATTTTAATCAAAACAATCTGTCCTCCATTTTAACTTCGCGAAGTCCTCGTTTCTCTTTTACCATTATTTCATTTTATCTGGTTTATAGTTATTAAAGTATTTGAGTCAACTTATACTTCTTTACGTTTTATTTTATATTATATTCCCGAAACTTAGTAGTTTCACGAATGATGTTCCACGCTCATACTCAATCGTTGATGAAAGAAATTGCGAATAAATTCTTCCGTTCTATATTCCATCAAATATTTTTTTAAAGATTATCACCCAGTGACATGATCATTTCTTTTCTATGAGGGACAGAAGAAAATCGTCAGTGGAGCGCATTACGAATCTTGAAATCGTTCACCCAAATGTGCAAACTTCGAGAGAATTAAAATAAATGCATTTTATAATCCAAACTACTACATCAATCAAGTTACTTCTTACATTTTATTATTGTTATTGTGGTACGAATAGTCCCCTATAATGTCGCCTATTGCTGCTCTACAGGGTAAGAAAAGTTGCTCTATTATGTATGAATGTATCTCGTTTCGGCCAGCAAAGGGCCACGAATGACGAGTGCCAGTAAGACTCAGTTTCTGTGTGAGTTTACTCACTGGACACATCGTGAATTTTCCCGAGATCGGAGGAACAGCGTCTAGATAGGACCCAGATTACTGTATCCGAGTATCACAACTGCGGTTGTTGGTCGCAGAGGGAGTTGCTCTTGTAAATGATACATTATTCAAAAATTTACTTGTTTCGGAGAAAGAAATAATAATTACTCCTAAAAACTGAAATAACTTTAATGAAAGAAGATAGTAAAATTTGCGGGGAAAAATATAGTTAAATTCTATTTTTCTTTCATGAAAAAATATTTTAGCGATAAAATTAAATCATCATCCACCGAGATAGAAATACATTAGTTATTAAGTAACTTTGTTCATGATGAGAAGTAGAAACGAGTTCTTGTTATTTCTAGACATCTTGAGAAATAATTTAAAAATAGACGAATAATACTGATTGGGAATACGAAAATAAAGTTTTTCAGTTCTTAATTTAATCGTGTAGTTTTTGTGAGAGAAAGTATTTTCATTTTTTATAGTTTGGAACAATACACTTAAAGAGCACGCTAAAAGATATTGCAAATTTGAAGTACATCTTAAATGCAGATAGAGATTTCCATATTATAGCTAGAGATTCCCTATTGTAAAGAGCAATATGTAACATAGTTTTTATAAAACTGAAAATGTTAACTCATATCCCCCTAAAAAGATTTTTTAATAAACAAAATTTAGTAGTATAATTAATGTGAGTGAACGGTTCCATATCTGGTATTTCCTGTGGATATTTGGCCTCTAAAAATGTTTTAAATGAAAAAAATAACCAAATTGACTTTGTTTGGGAAAACATAAATTTTAAAATTGATAAATTTTTAATTTCAGGAAATGCTAGTGTAGTGCATCGTATTATTTAATGTATTTAAATATATGAAATTATTCTCCGGAAATGTGTGATAAATAAACTTCATTCCTAGAAAATTTGTATCACATACAAGTGAAAATTTGAGAGCGTGCGTCAAAATTCTTTTAAATAAAAATATTGTTCTTGGTGTGTGATTAAGTTTGCAGCGAATCTGAGATTCCATTCGATATTCAACTTTTATTCCTCACATGCTTCACATACAGGAAAGAAAAGTCGTACTATATTTTTCAAATGTGTGGTAACAGAAGTTTAGCTTAATTAGCGTCCTCCTTTTATTATATGATGCAACTATCCATATGCAGGGGTACAATATTATAACATAATTTCCAGTCTTCCGACAGATTTAAAGAAAAGTATAAGTCAACATATTTTTAAAAATTATATGATGCAATGAAGTATTCAGTTTATCACTTTTCCCTGAAGATGAGTGAAGAATTTGGAAAGAATTGATATGAACGGGAATAGTATTTTTTTTCTTGTTCCTGACTCGAATGAAACTCGTTAGGTGATGAATCATAATACATAACAACCAACCAGCAATAAAGTCGGAATTTATTGCTTTTCACTTTGAATCCCTATAAATGTCTTATGGTGAAACACCGAAGAAAATGTATGTAAAGAGTAATCTTCACAAGTGTTGATCTCTGACGGGGCATTATTCTTTCGCTGAATGTAGTTGATGCCATTATAATTTTTCACTAACATCATAGATGAGTTCCATAAAAGAAATTTCATATTGAAATTTTTATACTACACTATGTACTTTTGAGAACTTTCATATTTTTTATATTCAACTTCAGTTTTGCTATTTTAGAACAAACGAAAAAAATCATTTCCCCTGTCTAGTCTATCACATGGGCGTGCAACCATTTAAATAATTGTAGAAATATAAACCACTTAAATTGTAATAGAAATAAATTGTCCGTTCCTCAGTTCATTGTAGAAAACAATACTAAGGACAGGTAAAAAGAGGAAATCATCTATCAAATGCAATAAACGTTTACTCAGAGTGTATATTAATGAATTGAGGCCAACAATTGCCTCTCATATGTACTTTACATAATTTAACTGTGAGATAACTTGATATGAACTTGAATTGTATTAGTGTGTGGATTTTAATTTTTTGAGGGCTCCGACGTCTTATCTTTTCTAGTTTATTATTACCCACATGCGCAAAAATCAAGCTATATCGTTTAAGTATTACTGTCTTTAGAGTATTCTTTTTATAGAATAAGTATGATTTAAATAGGTATTATCAGGACATCTTATTTACTAATTTGTTAAAGGATTTCAAAAGAAGTCTATTATTTAAACCAACACATTATTTAATATATCTTTTCCTGGCATTTAATACCATGTTTTTCATGACATGAGTTATAAATAAAAATAAATGGTTTCATCTTGCATTCCGCTACCATACCATAATTGGGGGAAATTTTGCGCGTCCTATCAATATTCTGCTATACAAGATATTCTATACATCTCTTGCCTGAAGCAAGTCTAGGCGGGTGGCGAAATCAGCGATTGAATCAGCTCGACGCGCTCGCAAGCCGGCTTTTCACAGCGGCGCCAGACAGCAGCCTCCAGCAAATTGATAACAGTTTATCAATTTTTTTATCAAATGAGAGCTCTCTCCACTGTTCCTGGCAGAGGCGCCTCAAGGTTTACCGACTTTTTTCGATATGCGGTACGCGGCCCCGGTCAGTGGGAACACGCGACAAATCAGAATACGAAGATCACCGCGGGGCAGGCGGTGAAGGAAGAGGAGGGTTGGAGGGAAAGGGGAGGTTTTATATTCATTGGAGAATTAGAGACATCCTCCCTTAAGGTACATGACTTTGTACTCTTCCGTTGTTAACCTTTTATTATATAATTTTTCGTTAAAAATTATTCTGCTTGTCTGGGTTACGATAACAATTTTTTGAAGAGCAACCACTGATTAATGGCAGTACACGTGGGTGCGAATGATTAAGATGCATTTAATAGATTTCTTGCAGTTCGCCCTGATAACGTCACCAAACTCCCCTTCTCTAGCAATTGTTCTTGCATCTAGTTCTTGTTCTAGTATCCTCATTTAAATGTCAAAATTGTTACATTTAGTTGAATAATTTAGTAAATGAAACCGCTAAAATATTTTTTGTCAAAAAGATTTTGTATTACTCGTAGCGAATCCATCGTTTGATGATAACATATGTTTCACGAGTATTATTTCTTCATTGCCGTTGCACATTGCTTATGTCTTTACTGGCACTAGAAAATACTCAGGCATTTGAGTATTCATTTTTATTCAAGTACTGTGGGTTCATTACTTCACTTATCGAAACTGATAATGAGGGAATTGATTTTTCATGTTTTGCATATTTCTTTCCTGGTTTTCTTTGGCTATAAGGAATTGACCTCTAGCATTTTTAACTTCGTGGGGCCATTAGAATTTAATATAATGGTGCATGTAAATGCAAATTTTTGAAGATTTCAGTTTGCATATAAATGCACATTTTTTGAAAATTTTTGTTTGAACCCTACAAAGTTTAGGTTAAATTATTGTAATCAATCAGAATTTTCATTATTAATTATATATTTCTTACACTGTATGAAAGAACTCAGAGGTATTCTTCATCTAACCCAACTTGCACTTTTTTAGTAATA
This sequence comes from Laupala kohalensis, assembly GCA_002313205.1. Classification (NCBI taxonomy): domain Eukaryota; kingdom Metazoa; phylum Arthropoda; class Insecta; order Orthoptera; family Trigonidiidae; genus Laupala; species Laupala kohalensis. The sequence continues at coordinate 261,466 of NNCF01127626.1, forward strand.
AGTAGACACATATGTAAGATAGATACATATGTTGTAGATACATATGTTCATATTTTGAATTTTGGGGGGTATGTTTTGGACTATTTTAAGTGCATGTTTTATATATATATATATATATATATATATATATATATATATATATATATATATATATATATATATATATATATATATATATATATATATGCCTCTATTACTGAGAGTTCTATTCTCATTGGTACTAGAAATAAGTAATGTTACTAATTGTACATTTAATTTGATAGGTATACCTATTCCTGAATCAAATGTTGAATACAAAAAAAACTTTTGAAACAACGCGCGTTTTCATTTTCGTGAAGACATGCGCAGTTCCCAATCAATTGAAGCCGGGACACAGGCGGTGGTAGTTGCTCAGTTGGCATCCAGGTGTCGCGCGCATCTCCGTACGCTAGCGCTAGCGTCCCTTTCTCCCTCTGAACCCAGCCGTTTCATTTCCTACGGGTCCGCACCCCACGCTAGAGATGCTTCCATCGTTGTATTCTCTAACAACGTAAGCCAGATATTCATCGCATTGAATTTTCAGTTTGCTCTTCTTCAATTTGATTTCATTGCATCTAAGTAATCTCAAACCGTTCCAATTGAACACACAACATGACTTTTCATTTAATGGAAGTTGTTTTTAGGTACCATTCCTGGAATAGCCCTAAAGGAAAAAAAATTGAATACTGTAACCCATATAAATATAATACACTTCTATGATATCTGCAGTTTTAGAGGAAAAAAAAACAGTTTTGGCTTAGAGTTTAGAGCCGTCATTAGTCTCATTGAAATAATATGAAGTTCGTATAAATGTTCAACTTTTGACTGCACTTTATGAGAAAACAATTTTTCTCGCAGTAATAAAGTGATTGCAAACATCCTGATGTTGGGCTTATGATAATATATTTCCACATTTATTCAGGAGGATAGACACAGTTATGTTAAGACTTTCGAGGAAAAGTAAAACGGCATTGACCAAACTATAAAAATGTAAAACACTTGACAAGTGGTGATGTAAAGAGAAATGATTTTCATATTTGAAATCAGGAAAAATTTGTCAAAATACATTTTAAAAATATGTAAATTTTTTTTTATTAGAGCTTTTTCGTCAAAGTATTCGTCTTCACCCAGAGTGGACAAGGACTTGGACCTGTAAGTGGGAAACGTGGTGTATGAAGGACACCCCTCCTCCCATGAAATTTCCGTATACAACTAGCAATCAACACGCAAGACAATAAATTTGTTTTATATGGAAATCTTATCAGATTCTAATGATATCATTGAAATAGTTTCACAGAATTTTCTGTCACTTAACCTCCCTAAAATATGCTGAAAATACTTTTCCAGATTAATTATTCTTTTTTAAAGCAATTTAGAATTCCAAATTTTTCATAGGAAAATGTTTAAAAATATTCCAACATAGGAATTACTTTTGAGTAGTTACTTTGCAATTAATAGAAAGTGAAAATGATGTTATTTGTAATAGAAAAAGGATCTTTTCTCTAAAGGAAGAGTTCAACATGGACATGGAAGTGCAAACTTTAAGAGATATAACTAGAGAAATGGCACCAGCTTTTTCGCTTATTTACAAAAATACAAAAGTACCTGAAGTAGTGCCTTACATAAGAAACATTCCCATTCCAACGTTTATTTTCACTAATAAATATAACATATTAGAACGCAAGACATGAAAGGTTGAATTGATTTAAGTAGAATCTCGTCCAATCAATCTGGATTATTGCAGAGTTTTACCACATTATTAAGGAGAAAAGAGAAATTCCTAAAGAAGTTGCGTAATCAGGAAAATACTACGTATAATTATCTTACATTTCGTAAAGATATTTTAATAAACCCTTAGTTTGGTAATTGTAAACAATGATTCTGATTTTGAAAATTTTTATTATTCAGCTTAAGGCATTTCGATTGGGAGATTGCACTGGGAAGATGTTCCGTCACCTTTTTCTTCTAGCGCGCTCTATCAGTAACATCAGGAATCAAGACAGCTTGGCGATTGGATAGAGAAGTACATTTTTAGTATTAAAAATGGTAATCTTCTCCACTTTCATCAAACAAATCTTGTTTTTTAGAGATAAACTATACATATTTCACCATACAAATTAATCTGAAAACGCTGACTGCTATCTGCATAAATAAATAAGAACTACAAAATGTTTTCTATTGAAATCGTTTCTCTTGTAGAAATTGTTCACGTAATAAAATGTGAATGATTTAAGAAATGATAAAAAGGTCTTCATCTTCACTGAAACAGTCCTCAATTGTTTTGGGTCTAAGTCTGCAAATAAACTTACTCACTCATCACTGATCATCTAAAAATTCTGGGCAAGAAAGAGAATGACCTCTCCCGTGCTTTGGACAGTGAACTTTTTTTCATATTATCACACACGAAGAGATGAAGACTTTTATAACAACAAAAATGTTAAGATACTGTTTATGAAAGATTTCTGAAAATTAAACTTTTAAGTTGGGATGCATTTTATACCAGAACTCAGTTACTATAAGGAGTGCTAGTAAAGAAGATAAGTATAATTCCAGCGTTTCAGAGATCCCTAATAGCGGATACTACATCTACATCACTCCATGGAAAGTTGCCGACCAAAATGTGATTTTAGAAATTGTTTCTAATTTTTTGACGGTACAGTGGAAGGACAGTTTGGCGGTACAGAGGAAGGGAATCTATATGTATAGCAAATATTTTAAGCTTCTCTCGAATTTTCTCGAAATGCGTATGGAAAGAAATCAACTAAATGAAATATAGATTGTTTTCGATGCACTACTATAATAGTAAACAAGTTGGAAACAAAAATAGTGTGGTGCGCTTACTAACTGAACATTTGTATTTTTACAGTGAATTACTAAAAAATACAGCAAAATCAAGATACTAAGAAGTAAACTGCTTCGTATCACCAATCTGGACATCATGTGGAACATATTTGAAGCATAGAAGAAGGAAAAATAATTTTGAGATGGATTTTTTTGTGTGTGTATTCTTTGTTGGGTGAAGTATTTTCACTGATACTATTTTGCTGGTTTTACTATTCACTGCAACTGATTTGGTGTCATTCTTCTTCCAACATTTCTTAACATTTTTTCCCTATAATTAATATAGCTATTTACACATTATCGTACCCCGTAAGTGGGGAAAGACGATGAAAAACGACTCCTTTTTGCGACACTAAAAACATTCATAATTCAACAGCGAATGACCGTATTTTAAAATAATTCTTTTCAAAATAAAGGGTTGAAGTTGTTCTCATGTAAATTAAAAGATTTAGACCATGATAACGTGGTGCACTTATTGAGTCTATGAAAAATTACTCAACTTCATCCTTACTCTACTTCCTTCTGCATGTCTCCACTAAAACTGTAAAGTGACAAATTTCATCCTGAAATTGTTCTTTCTTTAACAATTAGAACACTACAGCTTTTAGAGTCATTTTAATGGAAGGAAAACATTTGTACCAAAACCGGTAATGCCATTTATACCAAATTCGTCCATGTCCAATAATTATATGTGTGAAATAATTTCTACAAACCAAATTGGTTTGTATACCTATTACACATAATTACTCAATTCTAAATTCTCTTAGTAATTTACTTAATTCTAATACTATAAATAGTAGAAATAGTCTGTTTGGATTCGAATTGAGAAAAATGATTATAAAAATGTTTTGGTGGGAATTTTTTAAAAAAGAGAGAGAGAAATCGCTATAGAACTGCAATTAGAAACCGTTTTCTCGTACTATGGGTTAATAGTGACACATGACTCTTCGACGGATAATATAAGGAACTATATAAGCATTTTTCCTGATAATGAATGCATATTTAAGACTAATAAATATACAGGAAATGTATTTTGACAAATCAATACAGTTTTAAAAATTTATTTGTAGTTGTTTTCTGTGATGTAAGAAATGCAGAAACGTTGTTACGTACGTTGTCGAGGTTTAACATACTCATGTTTAGTCGGGATAAACAAACATTTTTGAACCCGAATACTATTAAATTTCAATCAAAAATCAAATCCTCCTTCACGCTTATTCGATCAAGGAGGCTACCAAACCCTCGGTCACTTCCAAAAACAAAACTTACTCCATCCTCAGAGAGTTGAAAATTAGTATGTTACAGTATTTGTTATGCAATAAAGGAAGAATTCAAAGGGATTTTTATGAGTTACAAATATTTTCTTCGATGATTTACGAAATACATAAAACCTGGCTTCAAAACGCGAGGTAACTACAAAATAATTTTTAGATATCCTACGGAGTTGGGTTTTGTTTGAAATCTATTCCTCGGGACGTTTTGAGTCAGGAGTACTGTCAAATTTTACCCTTTTTCCAGGCTTCGGTTAAGGAAACTTGTTGCATTTAATTCTTCTCGTTTTCAATATTAATAAAAATCACAATAGGTAGTTCATAATTATTTCAATTATACTTGATAATAAGTGATCGGTGCGTTACACTGCGTAAGGTTGTTCTGCTTCCTGCCTCCTGTTTCGATCACTGTTTGACCACCATAACGCCATTCCGCGCAGACCTTCTCTACTATCGTTATTGCTAGCTCTAGAATATTGACCTATTGAGAGCTGGTCTGGGAATAATATTGCATATACAATGTCATGGTTTGACATCTCGTCAATGCACTCATCTGAACGTTTATTTTGTTTTCATAATATGATATTTTGGGTTCTATCTGCAGAAGCTAATTCATTTTGTGATATCAAACTATTATAAATCAGAACTTAAAATGTACATACTATAGTATGTTTCTTATTAAAAGAAATTAAACATTTTGCTCCATTTCTAAACCTTCCTATAATAAAATCAATATTACATGCTTAATGTGCGTTACTATACGTGCTGCTCATAGTACTTTACTTTTGTGTGTGCACTGGTTAACACTGTGTGCTTCGTTCTTTTTGCTCTAAAATGAAGAAAAATCAAAGGAATAATACTCCTAATTTGTCTTTACAATCACACATTTCTGTTTCTTTTTTGTTATGTATTTCTGTTATTTTTCCCTAGTATTATTCCGGATGAGCGATAAAATTTACCGCTAGTCTAGGAGAACCGTCGATTATTGAAAATACAATTTTATTATTGGAAAGGTGTGGTTGCTTTTTTGTATTTTTTTAAAAGACTAGTATCTTATCTTAAAATGTGAATGTATGGGTAAATTTTTCTTAATTGACAATTAGATATGTATTGTAAACAGCAATATATCATTCACCCAGACTCTAGGTCCATATTGCTCTTAAATTACGAGTGAAAACTGATTTGTGTACTAAACGCACATATGCGGTAGCAGTACGTTCACAATCCATATCCCTAAGAGCGTTAATATAAATACACCTAAAGCACTTGCGAAAGAAATTAATATTCATGGAAAGAAGGTACTATTAGAAAAAATGAAAATAGAAAAACAAAAAGTAAAATAATTTCATTTGAAAGATGTTAATTTTATCCAACTTTAAAAGGAAACTAAGTTACGCCTTTGCTTCTTTTTAATTTTGAAGAAATTGAAACCCTCCAAATGCTAACTCTCATTATTTTTTGCGATAATTGCCCTCCGTGTCAGATCAGAACTCGGTGTTCCTGAATACCGGAATACTCAATGTGTTTGAAGTCTTAGAGATGAAAATTCAGCATATGCATCTTTAGATACCCAAAGCAGCACCCAATTTTATAATAACATTCCACCAACTTTTTGAACAATTCTCAAAAGCTGATTTTCGAGGAAACCATTTTGAGGTGACGCATTTTTTCTTTTTGTGCATCATTTAACTAATCTGTAAGTATGTGCTAGTACTTCTAAGAGTATTTAACATATATAGGACTACTCTTATCTTGTATATAGGACTAGTGTAGAGTACATTACCGTTTAAAATACATATGTAGTCTGTTATAACCTTGTATTTTGCCTTTTGTTATTTCATGTCTTATGGTGAGGTTCGGGCCATTTGACCCGCTTACCGTGATTTGAGTAAGAAAATTGGGAAGGAGAGATGTTGGGTTGCCTGGGAACTTACGGTATTTGTATGGTGCGCGGGTTCGTGGAACAGTGGTGTCGTGGAAGCGAAGTCGCTACCACAAGTCCACCGCTGTCGGCTTTACACGTTCATTTGCATTTTTTAGATACTCCATTGTTTAATGGAAAAGTACAAAGAAAAAATGAAATTAAAAAGTCACATCTGTAAAAAATTCTTTAATAACTGCAAGAAATGCACACATATGGATAATCGATAAACATAACCGATGGTGGAAACTAATGATTTGTGAATACAAGTAGTGAATGTCTATAAATAAATTTATTGTCAAAAAACAGTACAAACTGCGTATGACCACGTGGAGGGAAAAAAACTAATTTACTCTCCGGAAGCAAGCAAGGGACCATCCCATCAATTCCGATCAAGGGCCCTAAGGCAGAGGCGGATTCAAAAAATTCAGCAAAAATTCCTAGATAAGATAAAAAGTTAGCTGCGAGTTATAATACTAATAGAATGTCAATATGTTTGTAATTTTAAGCAAAAAATTACATGTAAGTTATTATCGAACTATAGATTATTCTGAGTATAGTGCTTAAAAATTGAAATAACACTAAATTCACGATTTATTGTTACAATAGACCCGCCCCTAGACAAAGCCTAGAGAACCTGTATGATAAATCCGCCTCTACCCGAAGGAAAACCGGAGAAAAACCCGGGCCAGGATGGGGCTACAGAATTTATGTACACAAACGTGCCAATGTTGAGTACACATAAAACTAAATTAATATGAGCCATAAGACAACACAATCATGCAAGAAAATAGTTTTTGAAATTGTTATAAGTTGTTTAAAAAGTACTACAGCAATGGCGTGATAAAGCACAAGACGAATTTAACTTTTGTTAAAATCAATAAATTCTTTTACAGTGTAGAAGCACTGGTGCAGGAGGTAGTTTTTAACCGCGGATTTGAAGATATTCAATTTCATAATATCTTTTATATTCTTGGGCAGGGAATTATATAGAACGATTCCCGAATGGTATGGTCCCTTTTGGCAAAGAGTGGTTGACACTCTAGGGCGATGAATATTACTACTATTGCGTGTATAGTGTTCGTGAACGAGACTGTTTCGTATAAAGCAAGGGTGGCACTTCAGTAATTCGGTCTTAACAAACACGACCGTTTCATAAATATAAATGCAGGGAAGTGTTAAGATATTTAATTCCTTGAATAAAGGTTTACAAGAGTTTCGGGGGTGAGATTTACAAATTATCCGAACTATCCTCTTCTGAATTCTGAAAGTTTGAATACTCTGACCGGAATTACCCCAGAAGGTAATGCCGTAACGTAAATGGGAGTAAACGTTTGCAAAATATACGCAACGGGAAATACGTGGACTAACTGCGTTAACTAAGATTCGGAATGCGTAACACAATTTGCTTAATTGGGAATTAAGATTGTCAATGTGACAATTCCATTTGAGGTTGTCTTGAATATGGAGACCTAAGAATTTTGTATTTGTAACAGTTTTTAATTGTGTTCCGTTTAAAGAAAGAGAAACCTGGGGTAAAGATTTTGTGATACTATTGTGAAATGACATAGACACTGTTTTGTCAGTGTTTACAATGAGACGATTTGCATGGAACCAAGTCGAAAGGTTAGACAAAACTTTTTGAGCATTGGCGTGTTTACATAGTAAATTAGTGTCATCAGCAAAAAGAACCATTTTGCAATCTGATGTGGATGATGACATGTCGTTCACATACAATAAAAAGAGTATAGGGCCGAGAATTGATCCTTGGGGTACTCCGCAAGTAAGTGGCTTTGTTTCTGAAAGACAACGCTCAAGTATTTTATTTTTAGTATAGGATATTTCTACTTGTTGATATCTATCTTTTAAATAAGAAGTTAGCCATTGATGTGGAAGTCCACGAATGCCTAAAGAATGCAATTTGGTAAGGAGAATTCCGTGATCGATGACATCGAATGCTTTGGATAAGTCAAGAAAAACACCCTGAGGATTTTCTCCACTGTCTAGAGATGTGGTAACATCGTTTAAGAAGGAAAATATGGCGCTTGTAGTGGAAAAGGATTTCCTAAAACCGTGTTGATCGTCAGAGAGAATGTTATATTTTGATAAAAAATCTAGAAGACGCTTATAGAACAATTTTTCTAGGATTTTTGAGAAAGTGGGTAGTAGAGATATTGGTCGGTAATTTCCAATATTAAGTTTGTTTCCTTTCTTGTGTAAAGGTTTCACTTTAGCTCTCTTAAATATATTGGGAAACACCCCTTCCGATAAAGAACTATTAAAAATATTTACGAGTGGATTTAATATAGCGTGGGACGAAGATTTAACAATAAACTCAGGTATATCATCTATGCCTCGTGAAAATTTGTTTTTTAAGGAGCTGATGATTCCCATGACTTCACTGGCGTTAGTTTCGGAAGTGAACATAGAATTGGGTATGTGGGTGGTAATAATTGGAGGACATTGATTTGGATATATTGAGTTCGTTATTTTACCAACTTCTGAGAAGTGAGAATTAAACAAACTTGCGATGTCCTGAGGATTTGACACGATCTTGCCATCGTTTAGTAAAGAAACATTTTCTTCGCGATTTTCAGAAGTTGACGTGTAATTGTTAACAATATTCCACATGGCTTTCATCCGGTTGTTCGATTTTAGTATATGCCTGTCGTTTTCCATAACTTTAGCTGCATAGACTACTTTTCGGAGAATAGTCTTATATTTACGAAAATAATTATGGAATTCGGGTGGTTGGTTATAGCGTTTTGAAAGATAATATAAACGGCGTTTGTTTTTTGAAGAAATTGACGTAATTTGACGTAATTGACTAGATTGTACATTGACGTAATGGAAGAATTTGTTTCAATAAGGGATATATCGCACTTGGAAGTTAGTTCAACCGAGTGTGCAATGTCGAGTAGATCGTATGTTCACGTTGTATTTTACGTCAAATTTATTTGCGCTTAATGATATAATTATAAAAGATCTACTTATGATTTTTTAAATATATTTCTTCAATGTGAAAAGAAACTTTAGAAAGATGTGTGTATCTAAATTAACGCTATATATTATAGTTAAGTTTGGGATTTGAGCTGACCAGAAAGCGCTGTTTTGAATGATTAATAACTGACGTGTCGGCCATCTTATTGTAGTCATCTTCGGAGCAATGCACTAAAATTTATTTTTCTTGAAGAACTTTTAACATTGCATGTCTCAAGTGAATGTCACGAATATATTATTTATATTTTAACGTTGATATATTCCATAGTTATCACAATGTCCAAGCAAGAGGAAGAAAATACTTTTGAAAAGACTAAGAAAAGTAACATGTGTTACATCGTAAACTTGTTACACGGTTTCCAGCGCACGGCAGGAAACTTGACCTGCGTCTTGCACTCATCTGTAGTGCTCTTCTCAGTTCTGAACTTCCTTTTTTTAGTGTAAATTGATGTATTTTTACCATGAAATAACAAACAGTCCAGTCAATAATGGCAAAAACGTACAGCTCGGCGCGCAGTGGCGCGTTCTTGTGGTAAGCGAGCACCACTACGTTTTGCTAAAGACACAACCTGCTTGATTATACTTTTGATTATCGTTTGTCTATTGCTGTCTATCGTACTACGAGCCTGGTCAAGTAGGTCGGGGATGAATATAATCGAGATCGTAGATTACGATTTATAAAAGTGTAATGTTTTTTGTCTCGTTTGCATCCGCGCGACTTGGTTTCAGTCGAATTATCAAAATGACAACTTCAAAATCTCACTATGTGATTGTATGTGATGGTGAATATTTCAGCGCTTCTTTCTTTTCTTTCCCTTCCCTAAGAATTGAATTTCCTTAATGTATGATAATGATAACAAGTAGAGTGAATATGGCTACTGTTCATGAATCATGTTCCATTAGAATGAGAGCTGTAATAAAAGTCAATCAGATATTCGTTTACATTCATTTTCACTTTCGGTACTCATTCATTTGCGCACAAAGAATGCATTGCAGAAAGAAAGATATTGTCATTATAGTTATTTTAATTAAATACAGGTAATTTTTAATATCAAGTTAGATCCAATATGGATGCTATTATGAATGTTTCAATCATCATAAAAAAAGGGTTGCCAGTCCATATGTTACATAATAAAATAAGATATACCAAGAATTAATACTATTCATCCAAATTCGGTTTTCCCTTGGGCGGCTGAAAGAACTTACGAAAAATAATGAAATTTTGTAAATTATTGACCACAGATAATATATTAGCAAGTGATACTACATGTTTAATGTGCATGTTTCTAAGAAACGTTTCTCTATTAACTGGAAACCATAAGCTCCTAAAATTTTGTCCGGAAAACTAAATAGCGTAACGGAGGAAACAGTACGTCACTGGTAGATTTTCAAAGAAATCATCGGTGTAAGATAACCACTTCAAAATGTTACAAAATATTTTTTGTTTATTAGTGAACTATTGCACAAAGTTTTCTTGACTTTTAAATAAACCTAACGTAGGAAATCGGATAAACAAAAGAATGCCAAATGCGTACTCTTGGGCTAGTAGGTGGTAAAGAGGGCTAAGAATAGAAGAAACCGCAAATAGATGGTTCACTACCTCCATAGTTATCTACCACTATCTACATACCGGAACAAGACTTACTCGTGCTACAACATCTTACACATGTTGCTCTGCACCCAATCATCGGAATAGGAATATCCACATCCGGCACACAATGTTGATTCCTTCTCTTTATCCTCATAAATTATAGCTTGAACCGAAATCGCAGAAGGTTTTGGATCTCCGTGGGATCGTTTTGAATATTCGTATTTCAACTACTTTTTGATATTTGGTTTCTTCATAATCTTACCATCTGCTCTTTCATATTTATCCAATGCTCGTTCTACAATTATTTTTTGTTTTACCTTTGCTTTTACCTATAAATCATTTATAAATGGTGACAAAGTAAACTCCAGATGGCGAGAATGCAGGTCCCTCCTTATTTTCTTACTTATTTAGACCTTGATTTGAGGAAGTGGAAAAATTGTGCTTACCTACCATAGGTCTAGTAGAATTCTAAGGTCTATTTTCTGGAAATTAATTCGATAATTTTCTAGATTGCTTTATTGGTCACTAATGACAGGGCAAAAAGTTCATCGTATATCAAGATCGAATGGCTGAAAAATGACTATTCCTCCAGTTTTTACAAAATCGCAGCTACATTCCAAAACCGTACAGATACATGTTCTGATTCACGTCAATTTGCTGGTAATGAACATTTCTTGGCAGTGATTTAAAGCAACTGCGAGTCCAGCAAAGAGAAATTTGTATGATACGTCACGACTATATTTTAAACTGCCTTATCATATTGTACACTACTGATAACATAAAAGAGCCCATTTATTTTTCTAAGTCCCACGCTCTGACCAGTTTTGGATCTGTTAGGTTTGCAACGCGTCTCTCCTCTTGCTTTCCCTTCGACAGGGGAAGTTTCGTTCGAACAACCGTAGGTCTATTTGAAACGGCGCCCATATTTAGAAGACTAATAGTACCGCTGGTAAATCGTAACGAAATAAAATGTTTCATTACACCGCTATTAAAGAAATATTTTGTATTTTTTTACTATATACATTTTGGACTTCTATAACAAAAATATTCTGTATATTCTTGACTTCAATAAACTTTACCATTCTCTATATTTAAACGACATCTCGAGATTCGTTGTCTCGAGAGGTCTTCATAGGCAATGTAAAAGATAATAGACTTTCTATAAAAAACGTTTGCGTAATACTGTGATAAAATATAGTTTTTAACAGAATTTGAATATAATTGCAAGGTATCGTATGGAATTGGTATAATTCGAATCACAAATTACTTATAAATATTCCTAAATTTCTTATATTTATACAGTGAAGTAAAGAAATCAAATCTCATTGCCTACAAATGATGTGTATTGTCGAAAGTAATTTCACATAATTTGCGATTCTCTTAAGTTTTTCATATATGTGAAAAGGAATTAAATAAATATAGAAAACGTTTGTCTCAAATATGAACTAATAACACAAAAGTTTAATTCTCGAGTTATAAATAATATAAAACTACTTAAGGAACAAATAAATTACATCTTCTAGTGACATATTTATCCACGATATAACAATTTGGTAGTAATCGTGCAACCTAAATGAATAATCAGAGATCAATAATATGAAAACCTCGTTTCAGATATGAATAAATAAAAAAAAGACAAATTCCTTTTATTTATTCCAATCAAATTGAAATGTATTAATTCATATTAATACCATAGGTTCTTTTCTTTATCTTTCTTACTATTTCTTTCTTTCCTTCTTTCTTTCTTTTACTCTTTCTTTCTCTCACTTTTCTCTATCGTTGTTTTACTTTTTCTCTCTCTCTTTCTTTCTTTCTTTCTCTCTGTCTTCACGTGTATTGTCTAACGTAATTTCACATAATTTGTGATTCTTTTATTTTTTCATATATGTCAAAAGAAATTAAATAAATATAGAAAACTTTTGTATAAAATATGAATTAATAACACAAAATTTTATTTCTCGTGTTATAAATCACATTAAACCACTCAAGGAACTAATAAATTACATGTTCTAATAATACAATGATCTACAATATAACACTGGTTGTAATCGTGCAGCATATAAAATCGTGATCCGAGATTAATATTACAAAAAACGTGTTTTAGATTACAACAAATATAACTAAAACTGAAATCTCTTTCATTAATTTATTCAAATAAAATTGTGAAATACAACAACAGATTCTTGTTTGCTTTCCTTGTTCCTACTTCTCTCTTTCTCCCTCTCCCTCTCTGTCTTTCTCTTCACCGTCACTGGATACACCGTCAATGGATGTGAATTCGCGACTAAGGACGTTCGTGTGGGTGGAAGATTTCAAATACAATGAGAAACATGAGATGCAAACTATCTTCTATTCTCCTTTAAAAATAACATTAAAATGACATATCTACAAACACACTCACCATTGATAAAGGAAAAAGTACGCGATGTGAGTGGAAATTATTTCCCTGCATCTATACCAAACTTTACCGATAATGCGGATTAAACATATACTAATTACACTATGAATACAG
>NNCF01127626.1:275139-389226 GCA_002313205.1 Laupala kohalensis
TCTTTAAATATAAATTATTTGCTTTTAAATTCAATATAAAAATTTTTTGCACATGTTTATTGAAATTTTGAAGAACTTTTCTAAATTCCTCGTAAAATATATCATTGAACACTTTCATTTACACATGAAGAAACTAAAATATCGAAACTTATAGAGAACATGAATAGAAATTATTTTATAGAAACTTTGTCGTCTCGTCGGCAACTTTTCTAAGATGAACTTCGGCCTGCCACGTTGCCATGTATGTTGTAATGCTACGTTGCCGAAATGCAATTGCTCAGCATATGTTTTAAGATTTTCCTAAGAAATGTGATAGCGTGAATTAAGGTTTCGTTCATTACAGCTCCCAAACAGATATTACGAGCTGAATTGTGGTATGAACCATTTTCAAAAATCAGTTCACACTAGAATTCGAACCCACCTTGTTTGACAGAACAATCATAGCAATGCTTTCGAGTTCTCAGCCAATTGCACATTTGCTGGAGGAGGTAATATGTCTGTTAAAAATTCGAACAAATAAATAGCCACTCAAGTCTGCGTGTTTTAGTCGTTTTGACAATGAACTACATTCTTTTTTTCTTGAATTGCCTCTCGCAACTCCGCGGGATTTAAGATTTAATAGATTTATAAATAATATAATTAATTGAGTTGACAGTGCGATTACAATTAAAATTATTTTATTTGATACCAGAACTTTGTAATATTTGTAATAACAAAGTGAAATTATACTTTGAAATTAAATTGACGTCATCCTCAGAATTATTTTAATAATTCTGCATAATATCATTATTTAGTATACCTTGTTGAAATAAATTCTTTTAACTGCGTCTGTAAGTAGTGTTACCAATATCTTATCTTATCTGATCAGATAAGCTCGTGTTTCTCTGTGGAGGGGGAACCTGTCTCACACCTTGTTCCTTGTTCCTCTCACACAGGTTCCCCCAAATACAAAATATTTCTTTAATAGCGGTTTAATAAACATTTTATCTCGTTACGATTTACCAGAGGTACTAGTAGTCTTTCAAATATGGGAGCCGTTTTAAATAGACCTACGATTGGTCGAACGAAACTTCCCCTGTCGAAGGGAAAGCAAGAGGAGGGAGGCGTTGCGAACCTAACAGATCCAAAACTGGTCAGAGCGTGGGACTTAGAAAAATAAATGGGCCCTTTTATGTTATCAGTAGTGTACCGATGATCAAGATCTTGGGAAAAGTAAATGTCTTTTCTGACAACACAGAAACCTTAGGTTACCTGAGGTCACTAGCGCTATCTGTGAGCAATACGTGAAACCAGTGACAAATTTCTACTGTTGTCTATCGATATTAAAGACAACGAGAAAACAGTTTTGACCAGGTCTCGGGAACTATTGCTACCGAATTCATCGTGTGGAGCTGTGTTGAGTACGCCTCGAACGGATAAGACCGAAGACAGTTCTGCTACCCTGCGGATATCAACGCTTCTATTATCGTTTATCGTCGTTCCCAAACCATGTCATTGGTTCTTCATCAAAACGTATCAACAAAAATTTAGTATGTTTTAGGTTTAACAATACCATGACTAATTAATTTTAGTTCATGTTTGTATGACAATTCTTGCGACATTAGATTGTTCCTAACGGCAAATTGAAAATTCCTATAAACCACTAACCATTTCATAATTCATTAATATTTATTATCCTCCAACAATGTGTTCCTGTTATACTCCAACTAATTATACGCTTTACAGATGTCTACACTACTCAATGAATGAATGCTTGTCGATTGCAATATTCTGTAACGCATTATAAGTCAATTCATATTCTGACTTACGGCGAAGTTCAAGTCATGAGGCCTGTTCTTCACCCTAAAAAGGTGAAGTATTGGGAAAGAGAGATGATGAATGGTCGGGGAACCTGGAACAACCGACATCCCTCTGGAATGGGCAAGGAAACCCTGACTAGAACCCTCACCGGTGTCGAACTTGTCTAAGGTTCCCGGGAAGTTTATAAGCTCTGTGAAGAAGCAATTTTTTATATTGAAAATCTTTATAGTATGAACAAATTTCTTCAAGTTCAGATTAATATTAAAGCTATGCACTAAATTTAAGAAACAACGTATTAGTGAGTCATACATTAATAGCATAAACAATGATGTGTAAATACGGACATCGATTCTAAATAAATGACTGGATGGTTTACAATTTGTGAATGAAATGTGAAGGTTTCTCAAAGAATAATGAGAATAATGAGAAAAATTTTCTTGTCTGTTGATGAAATGAATTACGTAAACAGACTTAAGGGAATGGGAAAAGACGCACATAGATGAAGAAGAATTTAGTTAATTGCAACAAGAAAGTACAACGTTATTTAAAAATTATTTCCAAATCACCCAAATAATTGGGGTGGAACAGGGCCCTGCGAAATCAGCTGGTACAACTTCTGCCAATAATTATCTCAGCAATAGGATTATTTATGTCAGTGTCTCCCGAAGAGACGCCTTTTTTAGAAAGTAAGGTATTATTACTGCGTCAATAATTGTTGTCATCCACACAATAATGTTCACCAACTTTTTATGAGATTTCTACATGCGCGTCGACCCATTGTAATAACTGAAGAAAAAATGTACCCCACTCAACTTTCTTATTATTCATAACAAAGAGGCAATTGAACCAAAAACCCTAAATAGCAATTAAAATAAAACAGAAAAACACTTCCAGAAAAGAATTCGTAATATAATAAAAGTATAAAACTCATAACATATTTAAAATATCAATCACTTAAGCATATTTATCCTCACAACCTGACATAGTACGCTCCTTAACATCATTCCTGCAAATTCAACAAGAGATTGCATGAATTATATTCCACCTTAAACTCTTCGCGATTGCTTTATAGGCTGATCTAAAAAAAGCGCCAACCTCATATTTGTGTGATAGATTTTCGTTGTATCTCAAAAAATGGCGCGACGTATAGAATTGCGGTTCAGCAATCTATACTCAGAATAACTTGAACAATTAAAATGCTTATATTCATAAATTCATATTTTGAATTTAAAGAAACCGGACGTGGAGCGCGGTGAGTTAATAACCTCTGTAACAGATACTTCCCTGAGCATTCAAAGTCAAATCTGAGGTTTGGTTTCGAAGCATCAATTTCTTCGTGAGTTATTTGGGGAACAAAGTTCTTAACATACATACACACATACATCATACTTACATACATACATACATATGACATTCCATATCATCGCCAAAATTTGAAAATAGACTCTCCTGGATCCGAAGAGATCTCAATTTTTTTTCTCGTTTGATTACAATACGATCCTCATACATTTTGTATAATTAGAAAGTAAAAATACTTGCTATGTTTTACTGAGGTTTCTACTATAATTTGCCAATAATTTCCCATTATACTAGTCTCTAGTCAGGCGCGTGGGTTTTGAGGTAAAACATGCGAAATAACATGTTTTTACTCCCCACTGCAAGAATGACTTGGATATCCGGGGTGAGAACCACCAGAAGTAGAAGACAAGCCCACTAACCACTACACGATAGGTCAGTGATTCATTGACGAATTAAAAAAATATCAACACACTCTGTAGCCAACAACCTTTTTAATAATAGACGAACACATTAGCGTGACAATATTCTTGCTAAGAAAATAATAAAATCAGTGAAATGGGAAGATTTTGTGGTGTTTCAATTTTCAATTTACTTAAGTTTTTCACTTCCAAAGTTGACTGAGAATCTCTGACTGCTTTTCGGATTTCATTATGTTCAATATTCATTAGATTAGATCCTTCGATTATTCTTATTTGATCTCTTGTTGTTAGCATTCAGTGAAAGATGTCATTACACACGACTTCTTTTAGGTTACCTTGTCATGGGCTCAATAAAAATGCATTTTACCACAAGTACATGAATACTTTTAGAGTAGAAGTAAGCTGTTTATACAAAATACTTGTTGAGCACTTCAGCTTCGCTCTGCAGCTAGATTTTGCGACTTTGAGTGTAAATCATTTCCGAAGTATCTTGTTTGTAATCATGCATACATTATTTATTATAATATGTCGTGTTGTCAGCACACATGACAAAGCATCATTTTCCCCCTTTGCTATTATATATAAAAGAAGTATAATACTGAAAAACTTATACATTGAATATTAGATATTTGAAATAACAACGTTTACATTCAGAAAACTAGATAACTCATTCAGTTCGAGAAATCACATTTCATCCGAATTTACCCCCTCACAACTGAAATTTCGGAAAACATTTTCTTAATGACACATTATAAAACGAAAGCTACAAATATTTCAAAATTTTAGAGTTCTAATATTTAATAAATTTATACTTTTCTTGATGAAGGAGTGTCGTTCATTCAGTCACTCCAGATAACGTTTCGTGTATTATATTAACGCTTCTTATATTAAAAAGCGAGACTGATTTATATTTTCTATTTTGATAAGTTATAAAGATGATGTTTGTTGTTTTGAGGGAATGACATTAGGAAACGGGGTGATTGTTTGAAGGGGTATTGTGAAATTTCATAACATTGTTAAACAACTCCCTGTAAAAGAACTATTCACAACGTGAAGGGTCAAACGAGTATTTCATACTTCCTTTTCCCAAGAGAACTTCCAGGTCTCTACCCAGATCCAAAATTCCTGTTTCATTTTTATCAAAACCCTTCTCAAGATTCCAGTCTGTTTTCAATTGATGTAACAAGTGACAAGAATTTAAAAACGAATTTATAAAACCCCAATTGCTAACGGTTATTCTTCATTGCAGTGAATGAGCTGGTTACCAAGAAATTTATTGTGAGAAAGGTGAAAGGTAGCTCTCTGCCAGTCTGAGTATTTAAATATTCATCATCCCATTATGTATTTATTAACTTGTTTGGACGGTTGTGTGTTGGGTCATAGCCCAGACGTGCAATTTTTATAATGCCTGAACCTGTTCTGAATGTTTATTTTATTCTAATCGTATATATCTCTCTTCCACCGCTGGCGGGGCAATTATCGAGAGGGTCAATTTCATTGTTTTTATGGGAACACTCTCTCCATACAGATCACTAACATCAAAAGTTCAGAATATGGAGTCAATATTCCTAATACTGTGCCTTATATTAAAAATAATTTACGTCAATGAAGTTTTATTTAAAATGTTTTTAATGATATAACATAAATAATATTTAGAGAATTTCAACATGTTCCATGTTTATTGTATGACTAGCTATCCTTTTAATACCTAACACTAGTTGAAGATGAGACATGTGGGAACATCTTAACTTCAGTCTAAAGACTTCTCCTCACCCCTTAACCAATTTTGGGGGTTTGGACGAAGCTAGTTTGAGTAACAAAGGAAACTCATTTTGAAAGAAGGAGCCTGTAGCTTTCAGGAAAAAATACCTACCCGTATTTATTGTGCCCATACTGTGCCTGTTGAGGCTGGACAAGGTTTGATGTTGTAGAAAAACGACAGGACGATAAGAGCTATCTGCTGGAATTTCTGCCTATCGGTCGTTGGATACGTAAAGGTCGCGATTTTATTACGTGTATGTGATCTGATGAAAATGGTTCTATTGCCGGGCAGAAACGTAGTTCATTTTGAGAATTGAAAACAGAGCTGATTTATAACTAGAACAGATACATGGAAAATCTCGGTGAATCGTAGAAAATTAATCCTGTCTCTGATACAGTAAAGACAATATTTTGTAATGTCTTCCAAAACTTTATCGAATATTATACTATGTTCTTGATTTTGACGATATACTTGTGAAAGCAGTGAATTTGAGAGAAGTCATCAGTGTAAGTAGAATTAATACATACTTTTAACTTTCTCTTTGCTTATACTCCATACTCCTTTAATGAATGATTTCAAATATTTCATTATTATACTTGTTTAATATTTGACTTTAATATAACTAATGTTTTAAAACAATTGCATTTAAGAATAAGTTTTACTTAGTGCAATGATGTTTGGAATATATTGTCTTAAGAGTCAATCTTGTTCAGACGTTTGTTACTTGAGGAGTTTATATGCAAATGAGTAGGAAAAGTAACGCGATCAAAAATAATATCGCAGATCCCTGTACATTTTTCCATTCATTAAATTTGATCAAGCAGATTCCACATTCCGGCGTCATTGATTCTACGAGGAAAAATTAATAAATAAATAATTTGTTAATATATTTTATTGTTCCCTTGTCAGCTCGTGACTTCACATCTGATAACCCGCCTACAAGAAAGTGAAAATGAAAATTTTTACAAAAAGTAAAAACGTTTTTCGATTCATGTCCCTGTATTCTAGAATTGTCGAGAACACCTTACATGGTGACGGGGTCAAGAACTCGAGGTATGATCGCCTGGTGCTCGAAGGAATAATTCGTGGTTGAAATATAATCGAAAGACAAGACTGTTGATAATTTGTTTCAATAGTTGGTGAAACGGTCTAGGTATACCAGTACACTATTTAAAATTTGTACCCGCCACTCGCGAACAAGCAATTCATGCGTTCTCTCGAAAGTATTATGCAGATAAGAACAGTTCATTGAATACTTGCGATTGTTAATAAATAGGTTGAGGGCTACCTGTGAGAAGAAACTGACAAATAATTTATTTGATTTCTGGTTGGTGCAGTTATAGTGATCTCAAGAAAATCAGTTTTTTGTTATACGTAGATGTAGGTTTATAGTGTATACTGTATGCCTTCTGGTTATAACTACTGTTTTTTATCTATTTATTTTCTTTTATGTTCCAACTTCGTGAACTTGTGTGAAGTGGTCGAGAAGGAGCCAATTCAAACTCCATTTAGATAGTTTAACAAGGCAGCGACATTCTTATAAAGCAAATATGAGATGACACGTTGTTACGTTTCTTTTCTTAGCAGATTACGAAATTGTGTTCTCCTTGTTCTCAACAAACATGAATGAAGTATAAAAAGTTGAAATGTATGTGACGAGAATTTTTGAGTGAAATATAATACTAATTTATCTATTTTTAAAATATTTTTCTTACGTTATTATAACATGTCCCTACAGCATACGGGCCCAAGTTTGGGAATGGACTAGAGAAGCTCAAGATGGAGTTTGACACTTTTTCAGTAAAAAGAATGAGACGAAGGTGGAAGTATTCCAATTAAAGTCGACTTCATGTTGTGGTAAATGTTCTTAATAAATATATATTGAAAAGAAAGGAATATACTAAAAGCGATGAAAATTAAATTTGGTCTGCTCTTCTATTGCTCCTGTAAACTTACACTTCCGTGTTGTAAATTTAATTTTTTCTCATAAATGAGTGATGAATTGATTGGGTCAAATTGGTTCATATTTCGTTGCAAGAGTGGTATTTGCTTGTAGAATTATCTCATTTTATTTCATCCCTGGTACATGTAGTTAAGTATCCTAATTTTTACTCATTATTTGAATACTCATCATTAAAACAGGACATTCTTCGAGGCGCATCATCAAATTGGACTAGCTCATTTTTGCAATTTTGACTCTGCCGTAAATAGTACAAGTTCATTGACGTTTTCTGTCATCACCTTCAACATAATCTAGATGATAGCATAAATTTCTCCCGAGTACATGCACGTGGAGAAGAAATGTGATAACGTTCAGATCCATGGCCTGGATGGAAATGGTGTACAAAGATGGAAGATGAACGGATGGTGTAGTGGTTATCACCATTGCGAAGAATGAAGGAGATCGGGGGTTCGATTCCCCGCTCGTCGCCATTTTCGAAAATTATCATGATCGAGATGAATTAGATTCATTTATCTTAAAAAAGTATTAATTTTGTACTGTCATTTTACTTGTTATTAGAAATGTATCATGCAAAGATTTGTCATGCAATATCCTCAGCAAAGACAAATATCCCTTACGTATTTATTCACATTCTTAAAAATAGATTAGATTTTCCGCCAGATCCTTAAACATGTCCAATACATCTTGAGTCTATTACGATGAAACAACCAATAAATGCATGAATAGGTGCTTTCATTTTTGGAATTTCAATTTACCTCAATTATATTGTGCATTTATAGAGCAGAGGGTTTGCAAGATGAAAAAGCAATTTAGCATGGTCTCACTTCCAGAGGCTCATATAAGTAACCCATTGACTTGTTGAAGGGAATGTTGTAGCAGAGAAACTCAGTTTTATAAGAGTTTACTGCTATTGATGTCACACTAGATATTCTTATCAGTTTGCTCCCTCATCAAGTCAGTCACTGAGCTGTTGTTAATACTTTACAAATTTTGTATCGGTCTGAATTACATGCAATCAGTGGAAGCTTTTGCCAATAAAAAGAGACTCACATAACAGTAACAATTCATTCATTTACCCTCAAACGCTATTGAATAAATACTACTGCCCTTACAAAGTACAATAAAAATAATTTACATCAACATGTTCTTCTTTTTTGGAAGGACATATTACTTATGTGTTCGAAACACTGGAGTTATTAATACAGGTAGTCCAGAAATCTAAGCAAAAAAAAAAAAAAAAAAAATGTAGGTGGAANAACTTGACGGAGAGAAGATTTGTAGTACCCTTATGTATTATTGAAGAGCTGAACTCGAACTGAACTGGGTAACAAAAACTTTGAGTAGGGAACTCAATTGACAAAATTGGACAAAAATATTTGTGGGTCCTCCCTTCTACGAGCTCCTCCCGAGCAGGCGTGAGCTTGTTCTGTACGTATTTTTGCGTGTTTTGTTTTTGTTATGGTAAGCATGTTCGGTAATTATGAAAATGCAACGCACTTGATGTATGTTGTACGGACAAAAGTAGTCACTGGCTATCAAGTAAGGGTGTTTTATTTCTATAGAAATAGCCAAAGTTTTGAGTTCCAGAAAAGTTAAAAGATACGTGAGGAATTGATCGGGGATGCCATTTTTTATAATTTAAAATGTTTTATCATGATTAGTTACCAATCACCGCCGTACACGGTGAGTCAAAACAAACGTCGCTTCAGGAATGCGCAGCCAATTTGTGGTTGGAAACTTAACCGTTTACTTTCAGGATATTCATACAACTTGGCGAAATTGTGTGAAAGGGCTGGGAATTATCTGGGTAAGTTCATCTAAATGAATATAAAATTAACAGAAGTTTCTTCGAGGATTGGTCAACAATAAAAAAGAATCTTACTTTTACACCGCCAACGTTTCGGCAATGCATTTTGCCTTCATCAGGGCTACAAAGAACATACACATTTACCATTATTTATAGTACACTTAGAACATTATAACATAATATATCAATAAGTATACTATAAATAATGGTAAATGTGTGTGTTCTTTGTAGCCCTGATGAAGGCAAAATAAATTGCCGAAACGTTGGCGGTGTAAAAGTAAGATTCTTTTTTGTTGTTGACCAATCCTCGAAGAAACTTCTTTTAATTAATATACTGGTCAAGATCAACATCACTATGAATGTAAAATAAAAGAAATCAAATATCAAATAAAAGAAAGAAGAAAAAAAATCTCAATTTATATAAAAGTTTATTAATTAATAACACAAAATATGGGATCATATATTGCTGTGGAGAGATATGTGAGATATGCATGTCAACAAATAAGAGAAATCTTAAGGATCTAGGGATTTTTTTTCCTTTTCATTATTTTTAACCCAGTTTCTCGACCAGACGGCCATTTTCTGGGTTTTCTTTCCTTATATTATTATTTTCTCTTCTTTATTTCCTCTTTTTTTCCGTTTTCCTCAAATATAGGTTTCATCATCGTTTTCTAGTTCTCTTCTTATATTGTCCATGTTTCGCCTTACAAGGCGGTTCCTTTTTTGTCACCTCTAATATACAAGTAGAGGCGTTCCCGTCCCCACTGCTAGGAGGTTGTGAGCATTATCTAACGTGTATTCACTCCGCTCATTTAAGTTGTATATTCTCTCTTGCTTTAACGTATTATACCATTTTCCTCGTTCTTCTTCTACATATTTACATTTGTGTAAAACATGATGCACTGTATCTTTATCTCTTTTTGTTCAAGTACATGTTTCCTCATTTGTAAGCTCCGTTTGTACCAATATTGCTTAAAATCCCAGTGTCCGGCCAAAACCTGTGACATATATGAGGTTGGTATAAACGATTTTCTTTTTTTGTATGTATGATACACGTTGTTGAATATCTTATACTTTTGTCTTCCCTCCGTTGCATTTCGCCATCTTATGTCCCAGCAATAGCTTAGCGCTTTTCCAATTTCTCCATTCCATTCTTTATGTGTCATTGTAATTCACCTGTCATCTAATTTTATTTCCTCTCCTTGTCTTATTTTGTATCTTAGAAAGTGTTTATCCAGTTCTATATCTATAGGGAGTAGTCCTAATAATAATAACAACATTGCTTTGATTGACACGCTCTGATACATTCCACACCATTTTAACAATCCACATCGTTGAATTCTACTTATTCCTCTTTCTATTGTTCTTGCTTGGATTTATTGTGCCACACAACACTGCAATATGTCATTATTTGAAGAAGCATTACTTTATATAGCTGTTTCAGTAGTCTTTTCCCTAATGTGTATTTTGTTATTCCTACTTCCATAACTCCATATATTATCTTTTTATTTTCTTATCGATATAGTCGATATGTGGTTTGTATGTTAATTTATTATCTAGTATCATCCCAAGGTATTTGATACTCTTTTTAATTGGTAATCGCCAGTTATTGATCGTAAAAATTGGATTGCGCTCGTTTTTCCCACGTTGTTTCACGGCGAAAACTATTCTTCTGTCTTTGTTTTGGATATTTGTAATTGAACTTCTCTACACAATGCTTCGAAGTATGACACAATTCGTGTTCCTTCCTTTTCAATTTCTGCTCTGCTATTCCCTTCTACTACTAAAGCAATGTAGACCGCGTATGCCATAATTATAATGTTGTTTTCCTCTAGCTTCTCTAAAACAATATTTAATATTATTTTCGAAAACACTGGGCCCACATGGCTGCCTTGAGGACAGCCTTGATGTATTGAATTTATTATTTGTTCTGTCTCAATTTCAAGTAGAATGTGTCTATCTTCTAGGTAAGATCGTGTTAAATTTATTACATCCTTCGAGATCTTCTTACTCTGTAATTCTCGTAGTATTAGGGTCCATTGGACATTGTCGAACGCCCGTTGTATGTCTATACTGGCGACATATTTGGTATTCCTTCGTGTTATTCTTCGTGTTAGTTCTTCAATGGCATTTTCTAATACATTTCCCTTTTGTAAAGCCATATTGTCGCATACTAAATTTCACTGTCATTTCGTTTTCTATTCTGCTTGCAAAAATTCAATTTAACAGCTTTCCGATAGTTTACAGTAATATAATCGCTCTGTATGAGCTACTTAATTGCCTGTCTCTGTTACCAGGAACGCACAACACGCTTCACAAAATGTTCATGACGGTCGCAGTTATGGTTTGATGTTGACTCGACGAAGTCTGAAGAGGGTGATGATTGAGCTACTGGCTACTGGGTCTTCCCATGTTAACTCGTGGGAAAACACTCCCGCACAAATACATTATTATTGAATTATTCGTATGCAAATAAAAGAATTTGATTCAAATTAAAGAATTGACTCAATGTTACATTAAAATTAATAAATTTGCGTTCAGAATTTATGTGGCGATTTTCCGTGTAATGAATAAGTAATTTTATATATTTATGATCATGTAATGTCTGGGGGAGAATAGAACTCTCTAGAGGCAGATTGATGTACTTCAGACTTTTAGATCTATTGATAGTATTAGATAATATTATTAGCTTCTGATGGAAATACACCATCTGCTCTATATCTTCTCTGCAATTGCTGTATCATTTCATTCGTAATTTTATCGTATCCTGGACTTTTTTCCTCTTTAATCGTCTTATTGCTTCTACTAATTCTGTTTCTGTAGTATTATTTATTTCTGTCATGTCAGATTCAAAATACGGATGCCGTTCCATTGTCTTAGCATATGTTCCATGCAAGATTTCATTGATCATCACTTACCCCGTATCCCTCCATGTTGTAGTCATTTCTAATCCAGATCATATGTTACCCCATATCGTTTTTGACTTGAGTTTTTCTCGTCCGATCACGTATGGAATCCCCCATACGCTAGTCGCTATGCTGTCTTTGAAAAATCGCTCCAAGTCCTCTCGCATTTTCCTACGCTGCAATTTCTTAAATTCCCTTAGATAATCTCTATATTATTGGTTTTTGATTTGATAATATTATGTTCCGGGTTGTTCCTTTTTATATGCATGTCGTAGTCTATTTCGCTTCTTCCTAGCTTCTGAGAAATCTTTATCCCACCAAGTCTTCTCTACTCTCCTTTGGTTTGCGTTGATCCTGCAGTATGGTTGTACTGTACGTAGCATGTCTAATTGAAAACAGTCTATCCGTTTATTTATGTCGTCTATGTCCCCTTGTGGGCGATAAATTTCTAGGGGTATCTTGTCTTTTTGTAACCCATCCCATCGTAAACGTTTATAATTTATTTATATTTATGGTTGTCTTATGTCACTACTAAGTCTTTCTATAGTGAATATGATTGTTTTGTGATTACCTTCGATTTCATTTTCTAGTATTTGCCTCTGAGTTTCTGCAGTATTTGTTGTACGTTCTTGTAAAGTTATGTATATAAATGAAGTTCCATTGCTTGATTGTAATGTTGGGCATGTATGGATATTTATTATACTTAGGTCATTATTAAGAATAAGTATCTCTCTTTTTTGCTTCTCTTGTGTGTTTTTCGAAAAATGATCGTTTCTGTTTACAATTTAATTTTGCAAAAATGGCGGCTTTACTGTATTTATATCGTCCTGATTTTTGGTATGGCGTCATATTATGATCCTCTTAATATTCTGTCACAAAATGGTCGCCGTGGGTTTTTTATATCGCAATTTTCTTTTTGACTTAGTCCCGTTTTCTCGTACGTAGTTTAAGGCTCGCCGGTTGGAGGGCGCCCCAAGATTCCCCCGAAAAATTAAATTGGCGGCTCTGCCTATGCACACGCTCTTGATGTTATTACGAACCTATACATATGCAAGCATCTGGGCGTATTCTATGGCAAATAAATAATGTAATGGGGCCATGTTTGAATTATTCCCAACATTAAGTTAAATCATGAATATTAAACTACTGTGATTTATACTTGCTGTTTTCTATAAAGTTGTTTAATCTACAATAAATTGGTCACCGTCTATTGAGATTGTACCTCACCAGCTTGTTGATCATCTTTTAATCACATAATTAAACTTGACACACATGATCTCCAGGAATGTTTTCCTTTCTTGAAAAAGTAATTTCTCTGGAACCGCTTCACGAATTGCGACCAAATTTTTTAGGCGTATCTCTAATAGTGTCCTCTTGCTATTACGTTTCACTTTCAATCTTTCTCACTCTCCTAAACATATGTTTCCATGCACCATAGAATTCGTACATAGCACGCCATTTTCCTTCTAATTTTAAATTGCTCATATTTCGACCCCAGTAGGCCGAATCTCATCGGATTTCCTTCCACACACTTCTTAGGCAGTACACTTTCCAATAATTTACTATTAATAGCACAAAACGCTCTTTAAATTATTTATCCATATCCTCCAGTAGAGAGCTCTTAATTAACGCGACCGCTTAGTAGTATGTATAGCAGAGCTTTCACTTTATGAAAAGGGATAGTTGTCACAAATGAGATGACCAGAAATGTTTAGCAGGCAATTTGTAGTTTGTGAGTCAAGATCGTGTATGATATCCGATGGTTCCTGGGAACAACACACCTGCTTTTCAACCAACACGACGCATAATTGGAGATGGCGTTCAATTTGATGAGGGTCTAATACATCTGGGTCTGGGTGGAAATTGTGTTCAGTTGTGGAAGGCGAATGGGTGGTAAATAGTGGTTAACACCCCTACGATTAAAGCAGGAGTCCCGGTTTCGATTCCCGGCTCGTCGCCATTTTCACCCGACCGAAAGTTGTCACATATCTTATCCGCGTGCAGGGTACACGGAAGAAATATATGCACATGTCAACAAGTCACCAAGTTTGATTGAGAAATCTTCTCTGCATGGCAGGTAGTACTCCTTACCTAGCCTCAGTATTCGCCAGACATGACATTACTAACTAGTGGTGACGTCACATTGCATCTGCCACAGCCGATATTCCTGTGCATTTTGTTCTGTTCATTCTGCAGCCTCCATACTGGCAATACCGTCATGGAGTTACATCCCGTTCTTCTCGATCAAACCCTTTCGTTTCATGATACCGGATCTTTTGGTAACAACGAGACAGATTGACGGCTCGAAAAGCCTCTTCAACTGTGTGGCCAATGTACACTACTTGTGTATTACTTATACATCATTTTATATATTATGTAACGCCAAGTAGAGGATGCTGTAATGCTCATGCAGGCACGAACTGTAATCAGTAGCACATAGTACCTAGTAAACATTTCCTGCAAGTTTTATGTACTGTTTCAAGATGTTGGAATTTTTTCAATCAGAGTATATGATTGAATACCACGAGGAAATGATTCACCAGACATTTGAAGAAAAAAGTGTTTTATAATTTTTGATTTAAAAGTTTTGTAAACAAAGTGCAAATAATTATTTGATAATAGTTTGTAGGTGATCAATCCACAATGATCAATAATTTAGTTAATTAATTTCATTAAATAAGCTTTAGAACGGAATATACATATCTTACTACTAATAGATTAAAATACGATTTTGCTGGTATGTTTAATGCTTATGACAGAGTAAATTAAAATAATTATAAACTTAAGGTTTTCTATATGAAATAGAATAATTCAACGTAAAATAAAGGCTGCGTTAAACAAATTTTGTCACATTGTTGAACTAATTATGAATCATATAATAAAGACACATTCAAGAACACTCATCTAGAGGACACATTCAAGAACGTATGTTACTTAGACTTTGCATGAATCTACAATTTTATTCCTATTATATTATATATTTTCTATTCTACACGGAGATTATTGCATATATAAATGATGGAAAGTCCTCATCCCATCCCATCCCTTTCCAGCAGAATTTTTGAGGACGATCACAGTCTTTCAGATAAATTTGAACGTCACATAGATACCCCTTTAGCTGATCTTAGAGCAGAAATTTTTTTTAATGAAATTCTATTTATTTGCCGTTTTAAAAAATTGCTTGATCACTATCCTCATGAGATTTTGAAAAACCACCCTCTTTCCTACCTCTTAGATCACACATTTATAACTCATGGTGAAATTATGCACGTTTAACGTTTACAAAATGAAATGATATTTCAAATCCATCTCAATTATTCCTTCCCTCTCCGTGGAGCAGAATATTGAAACATCTTGATGAAATTTTTCACATTTCAGTGTTAAAAAGGGAAGAAGAGATTACATACAACTAACTTCAACCCGTTTTTTTACCCTCAAATCACAATTTAGGTGCTTTATGATGAAACTATGCACACTTGAGCATTAAAAATATAGGAAGATCTTCGTAATTTAAAAAAAGCACACCACCACATTTCCCACAACATGATTAGAATTTAAGTGGTACTTGATGAAATTTTGAACTCTTGACGATTAAAATAAGAGGAAAATGACTTTCTGCAAGATATTTCAAAAATATTGAAAAATCATCCTTATTTCTCTTTTCCGAACCTTAAGCGAAATATTGGTACTTCTAACAAATTTTGCATACTTGATTTTCTGCACAAGAGATTGATCACTGTCTATATTCAAACAAGGCCAAAACCATCCCTCATCGTATGTATTAACCCCAGAGAGCTTGAGAGGTGCCTGATAAACGTTTGATCCCTATGTCAAATTTTTGTTCATAAAAGTTTTTAAACAATAATTTGTACTATAAAACGTATTAATCAGCGTTTTTGTATTTTTATATCAAATCTGTTTTTCTTTAATACCTAAAATGTTTGCTGACATTAAGGCTCAAGGGAAATCTTACTGACTCCAATATTTCCTTTATCTTTAAAATGAAATTCAATGATCTTGAAATCCCATGAGTAGTCAATTTGTTATAACTTTTGTAATAACTGGTGTTTGCCAAGTCAAGTAGAGTGTAAAGTATAGTGTATTTCCAAGTTATCATAGCCAAGGTGGGCCTCATATTGAAGATTCTCTAACCATTCAGTTCCTAGTTTCTTACGATTACCAAAAGATTCGGGAAATGCGCCTGTTTTGATAAGACGAATTACGATAATACGAAATCAAGGTTTTCATGGAACTCAAGCCAAGTGTATAGCTGTGATGCAAAAAAGTTTTATGTTGCGAGAGCACATTACACAAATATGAGCGCAACGGCAGAAGGAATTTCCCTCCCGAAAAATATATTCTTTTATGGAACAAGAAAAGGAAATTTTTTTCAGACATCACATCTGTGCTGTGAGGAGAATTAGATTTTAATCAGAACTCTGAAAGCGAAGAAAAAGTTCATACCTAGTATGATGACGTCTTACGTGAAGACAATAATAATAATAATAATAATAATAATAAAGTGTCTTTATTTTGGCGTGAATCAGACCTTAAGGTCTGCTCTTCCGTCTCACCATTTAAACGTGGAGCTTTAGCAACATTATCAACGAATGATAAATTGAAAGGCGTTTCTATGTTGCTCATTGTTTTACTGGTATAAAGCTTTTTCGGCTGCATAGCAACCATCGTCAGTAACATACATTAAAAAATATAAATGTACATAAAATGACAATAATAAAAAAAGTTTTTTTTAATTATTGTCATTTTATGTACATTTATATTTTTCAGTGTAAGCTTTATACTAATAAAACAATGAGCAACATAGAAACGCCTTTCAATTTATCATTCACCATTTAAAACATTTATATCAAAAACTACATTATGAAAATTGGGAGGATCGTATTTACATTTACGACGGGGACGTGAGAAAAAATTCAAAACATCACAAAACCGAGGTTTTCGGTAAAAACAATTTTAAAAAAAAGTAGGGCCTACTTCTGTTCCTAAAATTAGATTAGATAATATTATCAGAAACCCCACTGTCAATGGTCATACTTCCTCTAAATAAAGTCATAATACACACAGAAGAATGTTTTACACTTATCTTATTCGTTTAGGTGAAAAACATACACAAACCATGACCCGGTAACCAATGTAAACACAAAAAATATACAAATCGAAAAATTAAAGAACCAACGAGGAAAAAATGTGATAATGTTGGTTCAAAATACGAAAATAAGTTAGTGTTATTTATTTATTTTTATTCATGTCTTATTCGAGGTTCGGGCCACTTGGCCCGCTCTTCCATCTACCCGCGACACGGGTGAGGGAATTGGGAAGGAGAGATGTTGGATTACCAGGGAACTTATGGTACTGAAGAGACATTTGTCTGGAGTAGGTGAGGGAAACCCTGGAAACCTCACCTAGTTCGGCCGATAACTAAAGTCCCCAGCTGAAAACTTCACTGACCCAAGGTTTGAACCCACGCTCTACAGCTCAGCGTGTGTTCAGCTAGACCACCGATGACGGTAACTATCTATGCCTTTGAATATCTTTGGGTATTTCAAGGTAGATGCAGTGAACGTGAGCAAAAATTTATGAAATATTTCGTACTTATTTGCTAATGTACAACTATGAACAATTTCTTAAAAATAATTTAAAATTACAATAAAATACTAATAAAGAAAACTAATAAAATTATAATCTCATATGGAGTTAAATATGTTGCATGTTACATTCGAGTCGGACGGACCCTTCAAGGTAATTAAGTTGTGAAAAGGGTCGAACTTTCTAGGGTTTAAAAAAGAATTTTGGCACATCTTAAAAACTTTTTCGCACTCGACAAAAAAGATGAGAAGAAAATAGTCGATCTTGGTTTTCCAAAACTACCCTTATCCCCTTATTACATCCGTTAGAGGCCAATTATGATATTTTTGTACATTTTGAAACATAATCTATAGAAATAATCGTTTGGTAAATCATTTCGGAATACCAAAAATTACTACGTTTTCTGTTTAAAAACTATAATATTTCAGTCGGGAAATTATGTATCAAATAATATTCTCAAATCAGAGGACATACACATATAAAAATTGTCTCATTTTCTTCTTGAAGAATTATTTACGAGGTTCTCATTCTTACTTAGCAACATTAAGTCAAAATCGTGCAATTAGTATACAAATTCTATGCTTAGGAGACAAAGTAAGAAGTGTGATTTGTTCCTAATTTCAATAACTAAAAATATGTAGTACCCAAGAAATAAAAAAATTCGTGAATTAATAATTCAGAATAGTCACGGCAAGACCTTGGAATAACTTGTTACAAATAACCTGCATACATTGTTATTCCACTCAGTTAAAGATTCCAAAACGCATTCAAATTTATTCGTTCGTTCAGAAAAAGGAAAGGAATACACCTGAAATGAATCCATATTACGAATTTGTTTAACATTAATACTTCATTTTAAGTCGTATTGTGCCGATTCAAAAATTTTGAATTAAAATATTTTAGGTAATACTACTTAACGTTTCATCAAGATAGATTAAGCTCCAACTTTAATGTCCGTTATTTTGAAAATGAACGTGGGTTTAGTGCATTATGTTTGTTGTAAGTGAAACATTTGGTAACGAAGGAGAAAGGTATTAAACGGAATTCCAGGAAATTTGTAAATAAACATCATTTAATTTTTTTATATTTTTGTGTATTATGATTTTTGTTTCCCTATTATGATGTTTCATTTCTCTATTTATATTTTGTGTTTAATCAAAAATGAAATATATTTTGCCTTCAGAAATTTTATTTAATGCTACAACGAACTAGTCAGTTCCATTTCACAGAAGTCGGCGGAACGCGTGGTCGTAGATACCAGGAAAGGAATTTGTGAACTCGTACCTTCTATTCGATAACAAAAGTCCTTATCAAGATTTACTTCTCGGGCACGCGGTAGAAGAATTCGTTCATGTGCTCCTTCTCTTGGAATCACTGTTTTACGGTTTCTTTTCTTCTTCTTTACATTGGGTTATGTGTACAAGGAACATACAAAAGAAAATAACAGAATATTGAAACAAAATATAAGAACAAGGACATACAATTACAAATATACAAAAGAACATAACAAAAATTTTAAGGACAAAATAAAGCACTTAATCTATAAACAAGAATAATAATATCTAGAACAGTGTGAGGTCACCCCCACTGGGATCCACCTCTACCAGACAGTGTACGCGATCTGTGTCATTTATTTATTTATATTTTTGATATGAATTAATTTTTTACTTCATTTATGTATGGTTATAATTGAGTAATTAGTACTCTTATGGAGGTCGTAGAAGATCTTCTGGGAATGTGAAGCGAATTCTAATAAAAGATGGGTCTACAGTTTTGCCGAGGTTATATATAGACGTACAAGGGGATGAAGAATGTGTGTTGAAGAAATGTGAGGGACAGAAAGTTCGCGGTGTAGCTGAGCGTTTGAGATGTACCAAGGAACATTTACTATCGTTCGGAGGAGCTAGTTTTAAAATATTTGTAAGGGTTTGAGGTTGCTGTAGGCAGTGGAGCCCCACACGGGACAGGCATAAGTTAATGATGGACGTATTATAGTGCTTTACGTAGATGGAGTGACAACATAAAAATCTCCTTCCTCATTTTTTGACACACAGTAGTTACATTTTGAAATATTTTCTCTGCGGATATAAAGAATTTGTCATACGTATCTGGTACAGAGTATTTATTTAATCAATTATGCATGATTTCTCGACAAGTGTTTATTTATTTATTTATTTATTTATTTCATGTCTTTTGGCGAGGTTTAGGCCATGACGCCAGTTCTTCTATTTAACCGTTGGATTTGGATAAGGGAATTGGAAAGGAGAAACGTTGGGTTGCCACGGAATTTATAGTACCGCACCAACATTAGTCTGGAATAGGTGAGGGAAACCCCAGCTGAAATCCTCACCTAGTTTGGCTGAGTAAGGTTTGAACCCGCATTTTACTGCTCAGTGGGATCGTGAAAGCGAAGACGCTACCACTAGACCATCACTGTCAATTTATTAAGTATAAAGTAATAGAAGAAATACCAATTTCCCACTCTTATCTACAGTTATATTAATGACCTGATTATTAACTATTTCCGATATGTGGTTTTTAAAAATTTTGTTTTGGTAATATCTTTAAGAAAAAAATATTGTGTAATATTAATTCCCACGGATCATACAAATTTTAAGATGACACAATTTTCGTATTATTCTTTTGATCTTACAATTGTCTCACCGAGTAGTCCGAAGATTACTACTGAAAAGCAGACATTTTTATCCGAATAGCAAATGAATAATTTCAATACCAAACTTGAATGGATATATTTTCTTTGTCTGTGTTGGACTGTTTGAAAATGAGAGATTTGATATACTAGGAATTACGAGGCATGTGAGGAAGGAGTAGAGGAAGATCTCCAGAAATGCTTCAACTTTATAGTTTTGTTGTGGTATCGTTGACTTCAATAAAACTCACATATTCTACTGCAGCCAATATGTTTATATTTTTCTTGTTATTCGAATTCTGGCAATTTTGACGTTGAGCCCAAGGATGAACGTGCTTCTGAAGTAAAGTAGATTGAGTATTAGTGATTCTAAGGAGCATTTCTTTCCCTAGAGGAGCGGTCTCCAATCATCGCCAGCTGCGCGTACAATGCCCGGGCAACGCGGCGTCTGTCGGCCGTTGTCCGCTGCGCCGTTGTCCCGGGCACCCGCGCCGCGCCGCGCCGCGTTGCTCTGACCGATGCGCATCTCGTTTCGTCGCTACGCCGCCGACCATCCCGTCGCGCATGGCAAAGCATGGTCTCCGCGTGTCTCCCTTTCCACGCTCCTCTCTCACTCACACACATGGACAACATCTCTCTCCCCTTCTGAACACTCAGTCATTCTCTACTCCGTTGTGCTGTCATCCTCCCCACCGCAGGGGTGATGACTCGCCATGCGATGACGTCGGCCGCGAGCGTGAGGGGCGATGCGCCAGGGGGGGTGGCGGGGCGCGACGGTTTGATGGCGCCGTGGTCGCGATCGACGGGGGCGGAGGGCCGTGCTTCACAGCTGAGCGAGCGCGCGCCGCTCAGACGTACGCGTAGGGCCACGTGGCGGCGGGCGGCGGTGGCGGGGAGCGCAGGGACATGGTGGCTACCGGGTCAGCCCCTCCTGTCGAACGACCCACGTCACCCCGACAGCTTCCCCGCGTCCCTCCACCACCCTCGCGTCGACTGTCGTTCTCGCAAACACTCCCACCAAGCAGAAGCGCCATGGCCGCGGCCATCTCCCCCGCCTCTCCCCCGCCGGCCATTCATTCCGGTATATACACAAACGGTGCTAAATCAATTGCTTATGGGATAGACGAGGACAGGCGAAGCGTTGAGCGGGGAAAAGTGTGCGGCTGTGCGATGATACATCCCCGGACGGACCCGGTAGCGACGGCTGAGGAGAGAGGGCGGCGTAACCGACAGAAATGACATGGAATTATGAAAATGCCATTGGTGGATCAATAACACAAAATGATGTTAATCGCGAGCGCTGCGTGTACATACACACAGGAATTACTAGCACTGTTCTGGTCGCTTGTGTCCCATCCATGTCTTAGCGTGTGCATCGGCGCGCTGGCCCCGGCGGCGCATAACGCGTCAAATTAATATTTTCGATCATGCGCAGATATCGGCAGAATAGATGGGCGGCGGCGGCAGAGGCAGAGGTACTGAGCAGCCGTCGCAGCCGATCGCGGATCTTGAATATCGCGGAGTTCGTTAGCCTGTTGAATGCAACATTCGTCCAATTCAGGACTCAATTCGCTTCTCTTTGGGAACGGGAGATGGTGAGCAAGGGAAGTGCATTGCGAGCCATTTGTAACGGGTGATACTTCCGCACTGGTTTAAATAAAAAGCCTCTCTGGAACGTAGAATAACATAATCTCATACAGATTTCTTTATTCTAAAAAGCCAATTCATTCCTGTTCTTCTAATGCCATTACCTCAACTATAGAGATTGTAAATGCAAAATAGGGATGTTTCTCGATACACATGTTCCATAAGGTTAATTTCTTACAACACAGTAAAATTGTTCGAGATGTATTTAATTTAAATTACACGATTCTTCTTGTTAATTTCTTTTCAATGTACATCGTGCGTTAAAAGAGCCAAGTTTGCTCAAAGAAACGCTGTAGCGCTGGCTGGACGTCTGTAGTTCAAATGTCAGTGAGCTGATGGCGTTGATACTCTACTTCAACGACGAGACTGACTCGCAAACATAAATATCAACATTCTTGCTTCTTGCACACATGAGAGAGAAACTTTATTTGGGTAACTTAAATTTAACACCTGAATAAATTTGAGACATACATAATATGTTAACTACACCGCGATTTCAATATAATTTTAATGATGTTATATTGAATGAAATGGGAGACGGGACTAGGATTCAAAGTGGAGGTCCCGGGTTTGACTCCCGGTCTCGTCTCCCATATTCATTCACATCTATTTTTTTAATCGAGGAACCAAAATTGGCAACTTCTTTCGTGTACCAAAATCAAGAAATCGAAACTCCTGTGAATTCCCTGGCGCTAATCTTAGGGTACGAATGTGGTGACAGACTGACGTTTTAATGGGTTTCATAAAATTTATAAGATGTCGTTTGACTTATCACGGTTGCTTTGAGCAAGCTTCTCACTGCAGTGAATTAGAGATCATTTATACGAATTTTCTGAGTTCATGTACGGTTTGAGTGAAAAGTTACGTACCGTACCGTTTGAGTGAACATCGTTGCCCATTAAATACGAAAATTATCAGATTTTATGTCCTGTCAGTTTCTATGCGAGAGTCCTAAGTTCTTACTCCGTCAATGTATCACATGAGAGGTGGCGGTGGGGGCGAGGCACCTGCAGACTGCTCCAACGGGTGTTCCCGACCGCTCCACGACTCCCCGTCGCGATCACAATCGCAACGAAATAAAACATTCCCGTGAATTATAATCCACATTAACACAAAAATTATGCTGGTAGCGCTTCCATAAACACATAAATACTGCGAGTCGCAGCGCACCCACCGGCAGCGCAGCAATTCGCGCTCTCCGGTTACCGCGTGCGTCGGAGCTACGCCGGACGTCGTCTCTCGCGTCGACCGCACTCGCAAACATATGCTGCCTATAACCATAATGATAACTTTCCATGAGGAGTATTTGCCCTTTTGCGCTTTTTTAAATCCACTGTGCGACAGAGAAATTCAGAAATTCTTTCACTACACTCCTTTCAAGGGACATTTTTTTATATTCTTACGCTATTTTCTGGTTGTGAACATGCTTAGGAATGGAAATGTTACGAGATGATATATTTACAGTAGTCTCTGAAACATCCATAAACATCTTTAAAAATAAGGATTGTGTTTGTTTCGTCTGTGAAGAATCTGATGTTGGAATTTTATTTTGAAATTATTTGTATTGTTGTATGTTTCTGAATGGAGTCAGAGATACACAGTATTGAAAGACAACTACTTGTTGGATCAGATTTGGTCCCTGGTACACAACACCTGGGATATGCTGCATACAATATTTTTTCATGACAGTTACGAGAGAAGGGAAAGAACTACTACCGGATAGTCAGTTTCACTGGCAAATCTGTGCAATGATTTGCATAACTCACATTCTGCATAAAAGAAAATTTAGCACGATTTACTTCCTAGCGGCCAGTTCAAATAGGCTTTAGCCTCTGAGTGGAGGAGGAAAAGAATTTCGAACACCTTGACCAGTGAGTAAATAATTTTGACTGGGGTCGAATTATGCCTGAACTCACCATTTTTAAACATATGTGAATGCAATGTAAGTGAATGTCCATCTATAAAATTATATCACACTGTATAATTTATAAATAAGAATTTGAATTTGTGGTCTATCATTTGGTCTCTCATTAGCATTATGACTATTTCCCGCACGTTTATGAACTTGCTATAAATCTTTTTCATAGTTTGGAACCTGATATAAATATTGTTAATGATTCTTTATACATATGTTAAAAAGTATATAGAATTTCTGAAGACATTGTGTCAGTTCTTTTCAATTAATTATATTAGGTATAATCAAGTTATATACCACTACATTTGTATATTTGTTAAAGAATCAATTAGTCAGATTAATTGTAATTTTGTGTCGCGCTATTTATTACTAGAGTGCGGAATAAGTACTTTGTTAACGCTCTTTAGACAAATTTAAAGATGCCTTAAAGATTACGTTTTGAAGAATGACATTCTTAACGTTGTTTGAGAAAAGAATGAATACTTATACAATATGTTAGAAAAGAAAAATGGTATATAAAACGTGTTAGAGTTGAAATTTCTTGAAATATTTTTATGACACAATTTGTTATTTCAACACTGGAACGACAATGCAAACCCTTGTATACAGAACTTTCTACATACCTCTGATAGTGAGTACGTACGAGTGAAGTGAGGTGGAATGTGCGATTGACGATCAGAGCGGTTTAAAAATATCTGCGTGGTCGAAATGGAAGTTTTTGGTGCGTTAGATTGAATATCCATTCGCTTGGAAATACTCGAATTGTGTATTTGTTGTATAGCATTTTAGTCAGCGTGGTATCATATTAATTTTTAAACCTCGTTGAATTTTTTCCCGTTAATACGAATTTGTAAAAGACTCATGTAGGGAGTATGCTCTAGTTTTCATCATTGGCATAGGTAAATTTTCTCTTTCGGAGATCCTACGGAGGGGTCGCAAATATTGGAAACGGAACGTACTGTTGCTTCTGTGGAATATCTTCTAATCCATGATGTTGAGCTGTCCTTGCCCTGAGAGAGCCACGATAGAATTATAAAAGAAAATATGTTTCAAAAATAAAATACAAGTTCCAAATTATGAAATATATTAATGAAATGTGATTTTTTGTACGTATGAAAATAATTGTTTGCTTTCTCACAATACTTATGTATTTGAAGATGATGCGCAAATTACAGTTTCATTGTGATTATTGACATCATTATTTAAGATTCTGTCTTGGTCTAATTTGAAGAATAGAAAAACTTTACATTATTCTTATTTTTGTGACAGTTAGTTCCTCCTCATATTCCCTCCTATGTAACCAATGTTTTGTTCACCAACTTAAAAACCTCTTCGTGAGGGGGAGTTTACTTCAAGTACAGTGATCTTCCACACATAATGAGTTTGTCATAAGACATTTTTACCCGTTTTTGGAAACGTTTTTACAGTTGTGTGAATTGTTTAATTTATCTTCAAATAAATCGATATAACATTAATATACTAATTTATAAGCGTGCTAGTTCTGGAAACACTTTAGGTGGCTGAGCTCTGGGAGTGTCTTGAAGTCAAAATAAGGAAAAGTTTTGAAATCTATAATTTGAGAACTATTACGAGTATAGTCTTATTTGATGATATAATTAGAAGAATGTCTCATAAGGTAAAATTTCATGTTATTTTACCCGCACTCTTAATTTTTGGGAACTTTCAATAAGTACATGTTTTATCTTTGAATGTGAAACTTTTCTATTTTATTTTAAAGCAAGTTAATATTTTATTATTCTTGCATTTCTTAATTTACACAATTTATTATATATTACAGAGTAAATTGGCGCGACAATTTTTATTCTGAACTAATTAAAATTATTGGTCCTAAACCTACTTCAACTGATTAATGTATTTGACTATGACATTAAATTTATAATATCCTCTCCTCTGCATACTAAAATGAATCCTTCTCACATTTCCACTATTATTATTCACAAACAAATTGCCCCACGTTAATTATTCCAATTATTATCCCAATCATTTTATGCTCTTTCCAGTTTTCAATCTGACATCTGCAATTTTCAATGTTGCAGTAAGCGCAAGCAACTTTCAAGAAAAGTGTTTCTGGTATACTTTCGTTTTTTTTTGTCTCCTATTGAATGTAATTTCTTTAAAAGAAAAATTACATTCAATAGGAAAGGGAATTTATGAATGGTTCTTTGCTAAAAGAATATGATTCCAATTTTGTAATCTCTAAGTGATAATAAAATATCCATAGCGATAAAAATATTAAAATTTGCTTTGACCTGTTGTTCATGGATCATTATCAGGGAGAGAAAGTTTAACAAATACGAAAAAAAATATTAAAATAAGATGTAAAATTTGAAATTGTAAGAAGAAACAATGACGAACGTTTCTAATGCCTATTGGTGCCAAAATATGTGTTCAATTGTTTTTAAAATGATTATGAAAATAACATTGAATTATCATTGTGAAAAATTTTCAGTGAACTCTTTACGTGTCTTAAATCTGTTATGTTGAATGAAAATGGGAAACGGGCCCGAGATTCGAACTTGTGACCTTGAGCTTAGCGCGCTCATGCGCTTACCAACTGCGGTATCCCGTTCGCCTCCCGGGCCCGTCACCTTCTTCATTCAATTTGCGAGACACAAAGACCTCTGAGGTGGTCTCGTAGAGACTACGCTCCTCATATGCTTTTCTCTACATTATAGTTTTTCGCTTTATTTATAATGCGTGGCTTATTGACTATTTCCCACTCAGAAAGTAACAGTTTTATCTTACTGTTTACATTAGTAGTTTACATAAGGTAGTAATTCAACTTGGAAGTTGTGGGGTGTTGGCAACATTATCAAAGAGTGATACATTAGAAATCGTTAATATGTTACTTATAGGCACGATTGCTTTTCATTTTTAATAGGAATTGAAGTAAAATAATTTAAATGTAACAAATCGATGGAGCTTTGGTCGACGAAAGTGACTAAATAAAAAATAAAAAAATTAAGATTTTCAGGATATATTATACGAATAATATAAAAATAAAATTAGTTCTAGTATAAAATACATTTATCTTGTTTTCTTCGCTCTATTAAGTAAAACGTCTCATCAACGTCGGTGTGGAGACAAAAACGTCGATCATGTCTCCAAACACTATGATGAGAACAATATTTTGAGATAATACAACAGACCTAACACTTCTCTTTAAAATCTTGTGTCAAAATAATACTGAATATTTACCATCCAACTTCCAGTATCATCCGCTGTCGGTGATCTAGTGGAAGCGTCTTTGCTTCCATGATTTCGCTTAGCGGTAGAGTGCGGGTTCTATCTGGGGTTTCCCTCACCTACTCCAAACAAATGTCGGTTCGGTACCATAAGTTCCCCGGCAACCCAATTCCCTCTTCTCTCCCAAGCCCAACGGTTAGGTGGAAGAGTAGACCTCATGGCCTGAACCTCACCAAAAGACATGTAAAAAATCTTTCATTATTAAGACTCTGTGAAAATCACCAACTCATCCCAGACACAAACCCATTCACGACACATATTTCACAGTAAATGTCATATAGGAATGGAGTAATATATCACTAGCTGCATATCCTTGAATATATTAAAATCAAAATTGAAATCTCTCCTTCTGTCAAAACAAACTCAAATGTAGACGTTCCCTGGAAAGTAATCGTACAGTGATAATCAATTTATCATATTATTAGT
The DNA here is from genome assembly GCA_002313205.1 of Laupala kohalensis. Taxonomy (NCBI): domain Eukaryota; kingdom Metazoa; phylum Arthropoda; class Insecta; order Orthoptera; family Trigonidiidae; genus Laupala; species Laupala kohalensis. Next base: position 302,608 of record NNCF01127626.1, read on the forward strand.
TTTTCTAAAATAGTAACAGTATACATGTAGATGTGTTAATACTTTATTGTAGTGTAAAATATTATTTACTTCTAGATATTAGTATTTTTATATTCTCTTATGTATCTTCAGGGTATTATAGTTCCTTCCTGTTTTGTAATTTCTACATTTTGTACCCCTTTGTGTTATAATTTCAGTTTGATTCTTACATTGTGTCTTAGTATTATAATTATATAGTAGATTCTCTGTCAATTCAATTTTTTTTAAAATTTCACAATGTATTTAAAATAGGTCAAAATAGAGGCATATTGGTCTGAGCCATATTCACAAATATAATTCTATTCTATTCAATTCAAGTTGATAGATTTGAAATACCTTCCAAGAATCGGTGATGTTTTGAGGACTTCAGATTGGCTTGATAGAATGTTCTGATTTAATGAGTTGTAATTTATTTTCTACGAGAGTTTCAAAATAACAATATTACGCCAAAACATTGCCATGCAGGCGATTAAATGTATATCGTTTGATACGATTACACAATACTTGAAACTTGGATACAGGCGACAAGGGGACAAAACTGGACGTTGTTATTTTTACCAAACTACTGGACGTTTTTACTGAAATATTACTTTTTTAATTGTCTTTGTTCATCTAAAAAATTTATTTCAAATTCATGTGAACCTTCTTTTTAGCACAATTAGTCGGGGAATGAAATTGTCCCTTCATCCGGAAATGATCTTTCTGTATTGCGATCGTCAGTGAAAACAATCAAGGAAAGTCTGAAACGATTCAGAAAATATTCAAATTATTATAGTAATGATTAGTAACTGTAGTTAGATGATGGGTATCCTTGTGCATAAAATCATATACGGGCAATTCGCTTTTAGAGTTACGAAATTATTTGTATCGGTTACTTTCTTCACGAAGTGTGTATGAAGACTGAGTAGGTCAAGTATCGGGATCCTCGCTTGCACGGTGACATACTCACTGAAGTCTTAACAGCAACTATGTGTTCGCGAACTGGGATACTTCGACCCCTCTTTGTGGCTAGCAGTTGTGTTGGTGGTAGTAGGGGTAAAAGGGTGCGGGGACAGGATCCTCGTCTTCGATGTCTCCTTCCCCTTCACTGGCTACACGCGTAGAAGAGCAAAGAAAGTCTGAATCACTCCAAGTGTACTTCCTGATCTCCAGGTTCCTCGACATCGAGGTGGAGCGCATGACTCTACGCGTGGTGCTGGTTGGGGGAGGGTGACGATGTCCTTGAGATAGATATGTACGGAACATACCGTAGTCCAACTTCATATTCATTTCTGTTTATATTTCAGACAAAGGAAGGGCAGTTCTAAAGATTTTATGTTAACCTTCTGTATGTTCGGATGGTGTTCACATTTTTTTGTGAACTGTTGGTATTTCTTCCTGAATATTATAAATACATTATCAACACCGTTTTTTTCTGCACAAATATGAAAAATAAGCAACGTCTATTTGATTTTACGAAGAAATAAATATAAATTATTATTGTTCATAGATATTTGCATCTTACGATTAAAAAATTGATATTGAACTTCAGATAGTGCGTCTTTCAAAGTGTTAACGAAATATTTTAAGGAAATTCTGTGCATTTCCACTGGATTCAATTTTTATGCGTAACACTGTTTTGCTGCGAAAAAGCCTATCGATATGCCAATATATTTGGTTGAAAGTATACTATTCGTAGAGTTATAAATTAATTTAAATACTTAACAAAAGCTCAAATATTTCAACTTCATTTGTTTTAATTCTGGTGTAAGGTCATGTACTATTATTTTATTCGTTTTAAATCTGCTAGAACGTTGGCATTTTGTATTATTTTATATAAAATAAACGATAAAACATTTTTAAAACTAGCTTTTATTTAACAAGTACTGTACTAAAAAATATAAAAAATAAAATTCAGTAAAATTGCAAAATCAAGAAGTTTATCTACAAAACAATCCCTTTCTTGGTCACTAAACATAGGTGAAAAGTGTTCAGCGCACCGCTCCCGTATTACGGGATGTGAGGACAACTGGAAACATCGATATAGAGTTATTTTGTGTATTTTGGTGAAATATAATGTTATTTGTTGCACGAAAATCGAGAAACACCTACATATAGGTTATATACGTATAGGTAATTGATGTTTTAGTGTACATATTAGGAGACGAAATATTATGGAACGTTTTATACTAAAATAAAAGTTTGTTCACAATCACAATATATCCTACACAACTTAGTTATGTTTCCTGTTAATGTACCTTCTCCAACATTGCTCGAATCATTTACCCCAAATATGTATGTAGCAAACTAGTTCAAATAACACTTCAAGAGACATTTACAAGAGCTGTTATTTGCCATTCTTTGTTAGGTTTGTGTATAATATAGTTTACATCCCATTTTGCTTAGGCATTAATTATTTGTATTTTTTCAAGTTTGCAGCTGCCGAACCATTTCCAATTTTATCCCATGCTTGTCCATTACTAATGAAATGGACTAGGGCAAGTATCTTATATTACAGTAAAGTCTGTCATCATCATCATCAGAATCTGAATAAAAGTTTCTCCAAGAAAATCGGATTCATTCCACTCTCAGTAACGACAACCTATAGTCGTTTTATTAGTAAGCTCATCACCTTGGATTTGTTTATTTACTGGAGAGAGTAATACTAGAACGCTAACATTTGTCATAAGTTTATACTAAAAGTACATTGTGATTCAAATATCTATCTACCAAGAGTAATAATGCACATTACTTATAGTAATAATATTTACATGTATATATAACCAATCATGCCCAGTGCACCATTATTGTGGCTCTTATATATTTTGATGTTAGGAAACTATGTTATTGCAAAACAATATTAAAATACACTTTGTTTTATCTCAAGAGATTATAATTAATGAAAGCAAATGCTAGGAGTTATAATTACTATTTTTGTGGATTCAAAAACTAGGAATAATTTGTGCTCACGACATGCTTCATTTGCTTATAAAAAGTTAGTTAGCACTTGAATCTTACTCGCGGCAGCCAACTCATGACGCACCATATCGCAAAACATTGTTCAGGAATTATTTGAAAATTGTTTAACAAAACACCCCAAAAATGCAAATATGGGTATAGTTTCATCATCAGACTTTCGCTATCATGAGTAATGAAAAGTTGTCATGAAAACGAAGCAAATGAGCCCAAATTCGACTGTCCTATCATTTGCTACGAGAAAACTGCAAAACCCACCTCCATCGTCAGATCAGCTTAATGGTACCATAATCATCTATACAAACCAAACATATCTGTAAAATTTCAATTTGATCGAAAAATCAATTAACAATTTTGAACTGGAAGGACAACATGCGTACGAACGCTACAAGTTAAATAAAATCTACAAGCTGTCGATAAAAACAACGAAGTGAAGGTTTTGACTTGGAAAAACAAAAAAACATTTAAATCGAAAATTATGTAATGGTTAGTTGAATGAAAAAGTATTTATTATCTTGAGAATTATCCTATTGATGATTACATCACTTCTCACTTGACATAGCATTAGTTTTAGGAAGAAGCAAATATGGTAGTGTTCGGGGAAGAGGGTTAAGAATAGGAAGTGATACACCTCTTCCATCTCCTGGGAACTCTGCACTCTGTCACGCGTGGTGGCAGACTAGTAGATTGTCATTGCCGCGAATAAAAGTTTCGCTTAAAATGTCATTGATTTATTGCCTTGAGCTTGAATTTTTGAAAAAATGGTTCGCTGTATGAAATATATCTAGTTCAGTTTGTTAGCTCGAGCATATTTTGTGTGACTGCACCGTTATGGGTGGATTTACTTTGCTCATCGACGGGTGAGTGCTATGTAAAATATCAGCGGCAATGTATAATACACGATGGGACAAGCAGGTTGTCGTACTAGAACGTGTAATGGGTCATTGCACTCAAAGGACTAATTACTTAATTGAATGTGTAGATTATGAGACAGGGAAATACAGACAAACCTATTTACATTCATATGAGTTTTTTGCCAACTTGGAAGTGTACTGTATTTTTGTGCTCTATGATCATTATTCCGTTATTTGCTAGAACTCCTGACATTCTTTTTCAGCATTACCAAAAGTTTTGTATTTATAATACCACGATGGGTCAAGTGAAACAAATACTATCATTGTGATATTTTATAATAAGTTTGGTTTGGCAAATATTTTTATTGAATGACAATTCAATTAGTACTTCGTGTAGAGTGCTATGAGCCTCTTTTATCCGAGTATGAGAATTTCTGGATCATCCAGAGCTGAATATTCCAAGTTTCTACGAAAAGATGGTAAATAAAAACAAGTTTTCTGACCGTACAACACCAATGATTTCACTGATTTACAGTTTAAGTTTAATACAACTGTAACTGCCTCCTACAAGACCCGTTTACACTAGGTAGCAAGACTACATGATACGCAGGTAACCTGGAGCAGATAATAGGGAACAAAACTGTTCACACGGAGCAAGTTATTTTATGGCTGCTTTTCTGTAAATATGACACAGTGTGCTTCGTCGGTAATATGTGATAGTGAAATGAGGTTGGATATTAAGGTCGTCAACATAACACGAATCATGTGAACTGCTCGGGGAAAAGTTTGAAAAGAAGTAATTGAAGACTAGAGTTGGAGAGAACGAATTCTAATCGGCAGTCATCGCAATTATTAAGTGAGTATTTTAGACACTTTCTATAAATAATTTTTCTTGCATTTAAATTGCATTAAAAATTTACCTGAATTTTTTTATTTACTCTCGCAATGACAAAATCATGATCACACTGAATTCCCATTCTAAGTATGAGCACAGTATTTCATTGTCAGATCAAAATATGAAGAACAAGGTATACAATGTTTTCAATGGAGACTAAAAAAATAACACAAATCAGTTTCCTCTGTTAAATACAAACAGACTAAACAATACAACGCCATGAGTTTACTTAAAGGTATCTCTGTATGTAAAAAGAAATGGTAACATGCAGACCTCTAGCGAGATATTAACTTCTCATCAAACAAAAAATGTTTTTTAATTTATTTGTCCCACTTTATTTTAATTATTCGTTTAATTGTTCATTTCGTGATAAATAGATAATAATATTTTATATAGATAAAATGTTTTAAATGTGAACTACAAAAAAGTTTCTTAAATATCGTGAGAGGGGTTCCTGACCCTCCCCTAGTAGGATAACGTTCCTAGTAGTAGCGCTCGTTTGACACTCGGAATTACAGGCTCATTTTAATAGACGATAAATATGACCTTGGGTGCGTAATTGCCAGAAAATACCTATTTCCGCGGGTACTCATAGAATATCTCAAATATCGCGAATAACATTAAAAGACGTTTATTTGTGTAATCTCCTTGTTAGCCGGTCGTTCCCTTAAGTGGTGGGAGTGTCGCAGTTGAAATGGTTCGTCGCGAGGGGTGGTGTGGGTGGAAGAGGGAGACACAACGGGTGCACGAGCTACGGAGCAAATTCAGCGAGTGGCAGGGATTGCCATATGTCAGCTTATCGCTTCATTGCAGCTCCGACTCTCTCTTCAAATCGAGCGGGCGGGGGTGGCCCTCAGTCGCTCGGGTGCCGCGCCGGTGGGACATGAGGCATCCTGTCGATCACTCAATCGCTGGCTTCAGAGGTCGCTTGCTGGAGCACTGCATGGTCACTTAACCCCCTATCGGAGCATGTTACTCCGGAAACGACCGATTTTATCGATCTTCACTTAATTCCTTGTCTTCGGAAGCGATGCGGCGAGACTAGTAAGGTCCTTGCGACAGAGATTCTTGGATGATGTCATGTTGTCCATTCGGACCATCAAAGTTGCTGTCAGGAATCAATCGAAGTATGAATCTCAACCAGAAAAAAAATTGAGAAAAATTAATTAGAATATGTGAACTTCTAAAATAATTCATCATATCAATGTTCTTGATATGTCAGTAAAATCCACGAATAACAATGTATTTGATTCAATTAACACCGTGTTTCGCAATTTTCAAGGAATTCCTAAAAGTGAATGAGTGAAGAAAACAAAACATTATATACCGCTTGCTGCGGCGAAAATATTTGTCGTTAACAACTTCGTTTGAGTTTTAAAAGAAAGTTAAATGAAGTTAAATATCGCCAGAATAGAGAGAGGTTAATATTAAATTATAAGAAATAAATTTTTTTGTCATTGTGTCCTTATTTATTAATGCAAAAACCTTTTCGACCGCATGGCGGTCATCTTCAGTGCTACAAAAACGTTTTACAAAACATAAATTATGAAATAAATATAATAATTCTAAAACCAATCTACCCCCTTCTACTTCGAAAAGTTAATAATTTTTAATATAAAATAAAAATGTAAATGACAAAATAAAAAATTGAAATATTCTAAAATTAATTTACCCCCTTCTGCTTTGAAAAGTTTTATAATTTTCAATATAATATGCAATAGTAACAGGACCTTATATAGTAGTAACAGGAACATAGTAGAATAGTAACATAGACTTTACATAGTAGAATAGTAATAGGAACAGGTTAAAATTATTAACTTTTCAAAGAAGAAGGGGGTAAATTAATATTAGAATATTTCAATTTTTTATTTTGTCAATTATATTTTCATTTGATATTAAAAAAATTAGGGTAGATTGTTTTTAGAATTATTATATTTATTTTGTAATTTATATTTTGTAAAACGTTTTTGTAGCACTGAAGATGGCCGCCATGCGGCCGAAAAGGTCTTTTGCATTAATAAATGAGGACAGAATGACAAAATCTTTTATTACTTATAATGAACAATCTGTCAACATCAGACAAATTCCTCAAATTAATATTAAATATATAGAAGTTGGATAATCTGAACATCTACGTTTCTAATCGTTCTTGCTCTCTGACCTTGAAAACATTCCCATTAGCCCAACACAGAGATAGTACCCTTGTTGGACATTATAAAAAAAATGAGGAGTGGCATATGAGTTTCGAGAAACATATAGTATTGGAAAAATAAATGTACCCCTGTCGAATATTAATACGAGCAATGAATAAATGGGTTAAAATAAATAAATTTCCCTCCCCCTCCCCAAAAAAATCAACATTCACAGACATAGAGATAGTGGTCACATATTGTACTTTGTATAATACTAATTCCGTAGCAGATTTTGAAAAGAGTTTGTTGTTGACAGAAAATTTGATGGTGGAAGACCTTGAACAAAACCATTGCGTAGTATGTGATTGTGTAGTAAAAATCCCTTTAGGTAAAAGGAAATAACTAAAAATAAGAACAGCAGTGAGAAATTTAAAATTCTTCGCCATTGGCATTACCATTGCAGTTTATCAAAACAATAAATGTATTGATACATTCTCATTATTTCTATCTTTTATCTAAAGAAAGGAGCTATATTTGATAAATAAAGAACACATCTAATAATTGGAACGTAAACGCGAAGAAGTCTTTTGACTAGACATTGTTGGTATAACCGACAGGTCCATAACACTTACGATCCCACATGTTCCAACTCACTCGTATGTCGTTCCATGTCGATAAGCTGATTAGAATACGCTGCAATATTTCCTGATGATATGATAAATTGGTTAAGTGAGGTATGAATATAATTTAATTGGTGTGATCAATATAACAACATCCCCGTTTCAGCAACTTAACGTGATGGATAGTGGTGACGAATCTCATTTGAGAAGAAGTGAAAATTCACTCTTAACAATTGGCATATAAGTCCATTCCTAATAATAAATTATTTTAAAAACAGTCTGACCCCTGAACTGACAAATACGTTGTCGTAGTTTTGCTGTTGAGAAACACTTTTGTTGCAATATAGTCCTCATCAAATCCGGAAGGGGGTCCTTCAGGGAAAAGTGAAGAAATTCTCTTGCTCTTCAGCATGGTTTCTTAAAATCAGAATAATTCAGTCTTGGAATAATAACATAATCATTAATCAAAATAATTCATTATTTTACATAGTAAAAATAAATAGTTATTAATTTATTTAACGATCATTGACAAAAATCAAGTTATTCTTTTTTCTGACGTAAATAAATAACGAATACCTTACAAGTTACTCTTTTATTCGACAAACATTGATTGGTAAATAATAAATTATTCTTTTATTTGACGAACATTGAATGGGGAATAACTAATTATTCTTTTATTTCACGTAAATAAACGAGGAATAATATGGTATTCACTTGTAAGACGATAATGAATAAAATGTTATTCACTTGTTTCACGTACAATGAAAAATTGTTATTAACTTATTTAAATGTTAAAAATAGACGTTCAATAAATAATAAAATTTTATTCATATGTTAGACGAACAATGAATGAATAAAAAGTAGTTATTTTACCGAGTTGTTATGGATAACGAATTAGAATTAGTTTTCCAAATTGCAAAACAAAAACGTCTTCTTTTATAGTGGTATTTGAACTCCTGATACAATGAATAGCAATTAATGTACTTTTTTGTGTTTGATGGAATAGTTCATTTGAGTGGGAATTGTGGTTCTACTGACGTATGACTAGGCGATTCTTTTCAATCCCTGTTTCAATTAATCCTTAATTCAAAAATCTGTGCAGTCAAGAATTTGATCAGACAAGCACTTGGAATATACAAGAAACCTTCAAAACAAAATGAAATTTTTCGAGTGTTGTGTAATTATGGGATTATCGGTAATAATATGTTATGTTACACAATAGACAAAAATCTTCTTTAATTTGTCACTTTGCAAAATTTTAATCGAAATATCAAAAATCATATGCAATATCAGCCACTGGAAATGCTAAAATTATACACAACCACACTATATTTACATCTACGATATCTATGAATTATGTCATATTAAAGATTATATATAAAGCTTATTAGTGTATTACACCTGCTTTCTTTCAATATTAGCAATATTTCAAATTGATATGTAAAAATTAAACATTTTTCATTCCATGTTAACCATGAAAATGTAAATGTAAAATGTAGTGTTATTAACCAAACCATATCGCTGTTCTAGTACTCAAAATAATATTACCAGCCATAGAATCCATGTGATCTAAAAGATCACTGGATACGTTGCAGCTTCGAGAAGAACTCGAGTTGCGAGATGAAAATATCGAGGGTTTGATTCCAGTTGTAGAACAACATATATTCCAAAACGTAACACCATCACTTTCAACTAGTTAGCTCTAGGGTAGTATTTCAGTCCAGTGGCAAATTATTTAGTACTTATCGTATTAGGAGAATAGTATTTAGTCATACAGTTTAATACAATAATTCAGGGGGCTCGATCCAGTAAAATGAGATCTAGTCCAGTATGAAAGATCGAGTAACACAACAATCAATTTTACCCAACTACTAGAAGGAATACTTTAGTTAGAACACGCTCAGCAATAAAATCTTAACTGGTCTTGTGTATACCAGCCTCATCCCTCTATTTCCTCGGTTAGTAGAGATACTAAACAACTAGCTTCTGAACGAAATAACAATGTTTCACACAATTAGTGATCACCACAGAGTACTTGATCACACCATAGTACGCCTCCACGTATAGATTGGGATGCAACCACTGGACTTGGATATCTCCTTGAGGGCAGCATCCCACATCAGGAACATCGTAAACCGCTAAGATGGACCAAGATTCATCCAACCGAGACAACTAACAGAACTCCGCCTGCAGCACTGGTGGGTGGATTGAGTAGCTTGGCAGTGCTGTTGCCGGTCCCAAGCCCGGAAAAAGGAGGAGGGTTGGGTGTTGGGTCAGCTCCTCATCACCCGTAAAACACGTACAATGCTAAACGCCCCACTCAGAAGCCTCGGATAGATAGGTTAGTCTATGGAACACGGACCCGGCGATGTTCAAGGAAAATGATTATTGGAACTTGATATACTAAAGGACATCAGGGAGATGAACGTCAAGATCTGGACGAAAACAGTACAAGATAGGAAAAGATGGAAGGCGGTGGTGGAGCAGGCCAAAACATTCCACAAAGGAACGTTGTAGTGTCTAAGAAGAAGAGGAAGAAGAAGAAGAAGAAGAAACAACTAACAGAAATAGAAAAAAATATTGACTAGCAATAATCAAGCTCTGAAAGGAAGAATGGCTGAAAAAGGAAAATCAAGAAAAATATACTCGTTTTCACCTAATATTATATTTATCTAAAAATATAATAGATCACACCATCTCTAATAACCGGACATAAAGCATTCGAAGGAAAATATTACCACTTCAAGATAATAGAAGTCCCACTTCAAAATAATAGAAGTGGTAAAGGACATCGAGAACACACTATGTTTGGCTGCATACTAAAGAAAAAATGGAATCGTTTAGCACAATTGAAAAGAAAACTTCTTTGCTACGTCAAATCCTTTAAAAAAGAAAAGCAATGTATATTAAATATCTTATCCAGTTTTAAATGAAAGTATTCGAAAAGAAAATAGAAATTGGCAGGTCTTGTGTAGATAATGAGACAAACCAGGGGGATAATGAGGGGTACAAGAAGAAGTAGGAAATGAGCGACCGTGACACAATCTGGAATGGGAGTAGGAGAGATGGAAGTGAAGTAAGAAAGAACAGAAAGACAGGAAATAGATGAAGGAGACGAAAACGAAGAAGGAAGCAGACAAAACTATGCGAAATAGAGGGAACAACCTCCCAGTTAGGGGCGGGTGCTAGTGAGTGTAATATCGCACCAAACACTCAATAGCGAAGTGGTACCACTAACAAAATACAAAACATATCTAAGAACACAAACGACTCACATCCACACAGAAAACAAACTAAAAATGAATAATCAGAGACATTTAAAGCATTTTTGCTCCATTAAGCTCATTCTTGCAATGGAGCCTCACGCACATACTAAAAACTACAATCAATAAAAAAATCCCGTTTCTTAACTAACTAGCGTAATGTATCCAGCTCTTGTGCGTCTGTGGCCTAGTCATAGGCTGAGTATATAGGCCAAATACGTAAAAGTTTTTTTTAACGCATTACAGTAAAATACATAGTATGTGATTACAATTACAAAATATATTTTAAACATCATAATTTCAATTTAGACACATACGTACAAATCATTGGTATTAAAAAATATTTTGTTAAAGTTATACTGAATGTTAAAGTTTGAATCCGTACACATACAATGTACAGATAAAACAATAGAATAGTACTGAATCAATCATTTCCCCACAAGTCCTCCCTTTAATCCTTCAGTGTTTCATATCTTTATTAAACTGTACATTTTGCCACCATTCCTGATAAAGTACGTAACCTTTCATGTATTTTTCTCAAATTGTTCTCTACTATTTTTCCATTATTTCTTAATCTCATTATTCTCTCATTTTTTAAGAGAATAATAGTTTAAGAGAAATAGATATTATTCACGTCTACAATCATAATAAAATAGAAATTATTCTTCCGACCATTTATGTCGTAACATTTAATAAAAACTTGTCTACATAAAAGGTTGTAGGAATAATTTCTATTTTAGAGAAATGGCTGTTATTTTCCCTTTATCCTTGTTTTCTTATCTTAATTGATATAATTTATAAATTGAATGATTTAATTTATATTTTACTTGTATAATGTATAATTAAAAGATCATCCATTAAAATGTAATTAGAGGTATAATATAATTCTTATGTAAATAGGTTTATGATTGGTAATTTTTAAAATTTTAAATTTATTTTGTTTTCTTTCAGTTGTTTGGTTATTTTGGCAATTTCAGCGTTAAAATTTTCCTGAGTTTTCAAAAACAAATGTGATGGTTTTAAGACTTTTAGTATTCTAAAATGATTAAAAGAAAAATAATTTAAACTTTTAAGACACATACTAAAATGTTATTCTAAAAGTTAAATCACATTTTTGAGTTAGTTATTTAATACAGATAAAAATTAAATATTATTTATTTGGGGCAAAACAGATAGATGAACGAAATTCTGAGAAAGTTATAGGCGTGCTGTAGAAACGCCGGTGTCATAATCTTGAAGAAATTTGTATTCTCAAATCTCTTTTTCCTCATGACATCTCAGTATTGTGTGTGTTGTTTCTCATAAGTTTCCTAAGAACAATCTTTTTTTCTGGAATAAAGTTAACCGGTGCGCACAGGGTACATCCCAAATATAGAGTACTAAATTCACTAGTAACATTGGTATCATATTTAAACTACTATGTGCTAATTACATTGAATACCAGTGTCATAGGCCAATGGATGTGTATAATGGGTCGCATCTATAAGATTTTCAACTCTTTTATTTTTTTGCAGTAAAGAATCTCCGTTTCTTCCTTTAGTAACTCCCGGTTCCGTTAGTATCTCTCGTTATAGCCGTGCGCTTCCAATAGGCGTTTCACCTCTCTAGATGTGAGGACATGAGAAACATCCTTTCGATTGCATTGCTTCGTTACCAGGGTCACTGAACTAGCGGTCAAGAGTTGTGTGAAGGCCTTTTATATTTTGTGAGCGTTGTTGCGATCTACGCTGTTACATTCGCGGCTGAAAGATCCTTTCTCCGAATCCTTCCCTTTCCTCTCCATTGAGCACGTTCCATCGGAATATCGGGATAAGCTGAAGGTCCCGACTTCGAATCACGGTCCCGTTTCCCACTTTTATTTAACATAACTTAATTAATCTGTTACTTGGCGGTGGGATTCACCGCAATTTAAGAGATTTCTGTATGTTTATAGAATGTTTTGTAAAAACTCAATTTAGTTTTCTCTCATATTAGAAAACGTTTAAAAACGTCAATGGTTTATAATCAATCTCGAATTGGCATGTCGATATCGAATTTAAAAATTAGGTATAAATATTTTTTCTTTGTTTTCATGTATTTTAGTTTTATTTCTTAATTTTGTAACTATCAATGCACGCAATGCAAAATAGGACGTTATCAAACATCAGGTATCTTCTTTGTAAATAAGAATGCCTAGCAATTATTGGAAATATACTTCAGGAATCTTGAATTATTTGGTAGTATACGATCGCATCCCAATGCCTATTAACCTGGACGTTTATTAACTGGAAGTGCCACTGTAAAATATCATAATATATAACCCAATCTATATACCAAAATAATAATTCGCACGACGGGAATAACCGAATTTTAAGTGATAAACAAAACGAAATACTTATCCTTTCGAACCTGATAGATCAATTTTAAGGTACGATGAATTTATATAATTTAGAGTTAATCTATCGATACACCGAACGTCAAGTGACGATGAGAGCATCAATGAATACAGTTTTAAACAATAATTTAAAGCTACGCCCATTTGAATTTTTACAATCCAAAGTTTATCGGTACAAAAAAGAAGTGCCTGAAAGTATTGATTTCTGATTGATAGGAATGAACATCATAACATCATGGTTTTATTGAGAAGGGAATGATATATTTTTTATGTCCTATGTATAGTTAGAATATAAAATATCTGTAAATACTATCGTTTCTTCATTGCAAACAGAAATAAGCATTCAGTTTATATGCTCACGTGATCGAAAGGAAAGAGGTATTGGGCGTTCTGTTCTTAACCGTGAATTCAACTACATGCTGCCTATCTTCATACACTTTTAAAGTTCCATAGCAGAAAGTGTAAATTTCTTATTTCATATTTTCCCTCTCTTTCCTCTGTTTCACTTGAGGTTTAATAACAAGAAGCCACGGATCCTTTCACATCTTGACTCGTCACAGTTCAAGCGTTGATTCTGGAACCGCTGATGAGCATTGACGAATATGGATACTGTTGAGGAACAAGAGTAGAAGGATGCCTCCACGCTCCTAAAATCAGTTCCTCTGGGAAGAGAATAGCTAGTCTCCATTTTAATGTTGACTGATTCCTGCTGCTACATTTACGCTAACATCGCACAAACTGGAAGTTTATCAACATATTTTTGTCAAAATTCATGGTGCTAAACAAAATTTAATTTTAAACCCTAATTTTAAAGAAATAAAATATAAACTTCTACTCCTTATGATACGCATAATTCCCTATGATACACAATAAGGGTTTTTGTTCAAATAAAAATAAAGCGTTATGTGGAAGTTGTCTCCATTTCTGTACTTAAAATAATGTCGTTTGTGATAATTATTCGTTCTCGTGAGAGCGATGACGGACTAGGACCTGATCACTCGGGATCCTTTCCACTTTGGTCGCTCAGTCGCTATCCTCTGCGCCTCGATTTTAATAACTACTTCCGCTCAGTCGGTAGGTCTAGAAAACATCCCCTTGAAGGGGAAACTCAGGCGCTCCTCATATGAGGGTGGGACTTTTATAAACCTATGCGTGACGATGTTATTCGTATTACCTGTATTTATCTGAACATATACGTGAGGAAAACGTGTAGTAAATTTGGAGGTAAGTTCCACATCATGAAAATTCCAAATAGTATTTAGACTTCCTTGTGCGGATCGGATGGAAATGATGCATATGGTTTTTGGGTTTCAGGCCATCTTATTCACCAGGCAGAAGTTATCACTGTCTTTCTCTTGTAGGTATAGTTGTATAATATTTAAAGTGTTTAACGTCTTAGTAATTACACATTCCTTTGTCCTCCATGAATCATTCATAGTTTGTACACACATTTAGACCTATCGTATTCACCTATCCAGAGTTCTCTAAAAACTTCTCATTAATTATTTATAACAATAACTACTCAGAAAAATTGTTTCCAGTTACGATATTGTCATTAACATCGATGCCATCCAACTTCTCCAACTTTCCAGTGTAATGTGTAGGCGTATCAGAGTCCGACGTCTCACTGGCTAAAGTTAGATGGTATCATCCGAACAATCAACTGAATCGCGTGCGGTTCTATTCGAATGTTAGAAATGATTAAACGTATTTGTCATGAATTTTGTCCTCGTATTCTGTTGCCGCGAAATGTGTGTTACGTCCATCCATATGAGGACGGTTGCATACGCTCGTGTTTTGCGCCAGGCAATCCCGGAACGTTCACTATTCTTCTCCCTTCTTGCTCTTCCTTCTCCCGGCTACACATTCCATTTATCCAACACATGCTTTCTCTCCTTTCCATATATTATCCCCTCTCTTTAGGTCGTATCGCATCATATAATTTACGTAATAATCCGAACGAGATAATAATTACATATTACTCTCCACGCGAGAGACCCTGCTTCCCCGCAATCCCCACTCTCATCCGCGATGCAACCCTCCCTCTCTCGCCCCTGTGCCCTGTACCAGCTACTGCTCCCGTATGTGTCGTTTCTCATCTACTTAAAAGTTGATGCCTGCACAACGTGCTTATTGAGGGAATGTAATATTTTGTTGTTAGTTACCGATAATTTTTCGTGCCACGATATTTCTTTCTTTCTTTTTTTTTTTGCTGCACACCAGTGAAGAATCTCGCACCTGGGCTAGTGTGGCTCTGATATATGGTTTGAATCTACAAGCGCCTTAATTTCTCATTTGCGTGTTTTGACTATGAACATACTTTTTAAAGCACTATGTCTTTGGTAAATACAATCTTTGGAATATTTTTGGATTTATATCGTGTATCACGAATGATCAGTTACCATCGAGAAATATTTCAAATAAATCAATAGATCCTGAGTACGGTTAATGTACAAACCAAATATTACTATATGATTATCAATATTGCATGAAGTTTCTTGAGATATTAAAAATCCAATATTTAACATTCAGTTAATTTCCCCCAGGATTGTTGATATGCTGGAAGCAGAGATATAGACTTAACATAAATATAAATTAAAGTTCATTTATCTAACTGTAACATTTCGTTTTTAATAGCTACGCCAGAAATGCCAAATTGCATTGTAATAATTGTACTTCTTCCTAAGCAGGTGTTATTGAGAGAACATTTTCCCGAACGAAGAATAAGTTACCGCGGGGAGAAATTTATTCACAAATTCATCTCTTCACAAACATGTAACTTCCTTGTTTTAAATTCACATTTCCAAAATTCACGCACCAAACAGGAAGGAAAAAATTATTTAGAAAAATATTAAATCTGAAATTGATAGGAAAATGGAGTATGATTGAAATAACTGAAGTAAAACCTTCATTATTTTAAACTAGCCACTGAATTTAGAACATTATGAGCCCATGGTTTTAACCACGGTTCTACCCCACTTCTATCCCTCCGATTGAGCGAGAATGTCTATATTTTTATTCACACAGCTTAGGGAAGTTGCTAATGAGTTTGCAATTCGGAATTGTATTGAATTTTTTGTTATATTAAAGATTTGTGTTTGCAATTCTTGTATAAATTTTCCCCAGTATATTCAATTTATTATTGATTTTTTATTACCATTTTGTGTGATTTATTTGTGTAGACGCTGACAAAATTGGCTCGAAAGCGTTGTTTAGCAATGATAACATTGGATTTGTTTATTTTTAGGTAATAATAATTTGTGTCATTAATTTATTCCTTTGAAGATTATTCCACATAATGTTAACAAGAAATAACATAAAATAAATTATTACTGAGATTATTATATCATTACGTTCTCTAAAAAATTACCTTTCAATACGTTTTGCATCATTTTCCTCGTGAATAGGAATACTAACTTTTGGCCCACTAAAGGATGTACAATTCCATTTGTACTGCATTAACACTATTATTCCATTAGACTCGAGCAATTGTATCCAAAAGATACATTGTTTCAGTTGATACAAATGTCACAAACCCGTCTTATCACTCACGTTTGCCACAACAATGCAGCAAATACATGTATTCTATTCGTTGTCCCAGTCTTTTGTTCTCACTGTCAATATTTTTTCATAACGTTTTTGACGTCCTTTCAAATTGTGAAAACATTGAATCGTTAACAACAATTCCCGAAACTGGAATAACTTTCCTTTATTTGACTCATACCTAACAAATTCATTTTTAATCATCTTACTGTGCAGTTTGAACTTAAATTAATAATACATTTATTTTGGGGTGTAGGTTAGAAATTGAACTAGAATTGAATAGAATATAAAACAGCTAATGTTTTAAGAATTTAATTTTCGTACTCGCATACTCTTACTTCCATTACAACACCCGCATTAAAAAGGTATAAATAAAGAATAGACTTCTCTTTCTAAAAAAAAAGTAAATTAGCAAGTAGCAATGTAGTATTGTAAACAACTCAACAATTTTATGTTTGTTATGGTAGTAATGTAAACAACTCAACAGTACTTTTGTTTCCATAAATAGGTTTCATTTTTTTCTTAGATTCTAAGTAAAATATGTTTTTTCCTATAATTATAAGAAACTTTGTGAGCTTATTGTTGTCTAAACTCTCATATTTGTTTCAACTCAAACTGCTTGTAACTCCTTTATGGAAAATAAATACTTCCAATATTTGCTGTTCGGCACAACATTTTAATGTTATGTGCTTTTTATTAATGACAATAATAAAAAACCAGAACAATCTTACAGAAAACGCCGTTTGTGTATCTAGTCATCAGTATAAATCATTGCCGAGTTCCCAAATCCCGTTGCGTGGTCTGCGTCGCGCACACAGCCACGTGCCGTTGCCAGGATTCGAACCCCCCTCATCGGTTCTCGCACCCCGCCTCTGCCTACCACCCCTCCTATCATCCCCTAAGTGAACGTCCGTCGAGGGGAGAGATCGTACAGGGAGAGGTGGAAAAAGAATCACATGGACCGCGTTGCCCCAGTCCCAGTTCGACCCCGACGCGTGGCAGGCACACAGGAAGTCGCGTCGCGTGCACCGTGTTCGACCGACAGACCCAGCGACTGGCTGCACGAGTGGTGGGGGATGGGAGAGACGAAGAGAGCAAGCGCCTTCGACACAGTGCTTGGCGTTGAAAGAGAGGAACAGGACATCGTGTCCTTCGCTTTGATGAGGGTTGATGTTGGTGTAGAACATTATTTTGTTGAAGACAAAAGATAATGAGAAGGCAGGGAAATGATTTGTATCTCATATATGTGAAGGTGACGTTGTTTACAACACAAAGACTGATTGAAACTATCTCCGGTTCGTGGTACTGGAAATCACAAGACACGCTTCTTCTGATGCGTGGAACATATGAAACGATGTATATCACCTATGGATAACAGAAACAGAGATTAAAAAAAGATTCTGCGTCAACAGTACTTATACTGAAAGTAAGGAAATGCCGTTCCTGACGTGTTCAAATGGAGAAGAGAATATTCCAAACAATTGACATCGATTTCAATAAAGACTACTGATGTCAGAACTAACAATTAAAAAAAGAAATAGATTAAAGCTTCTTTCATCACATTTATTTCTTTGTAATTTGCACGGTAGATTGAAAGTTTAGGTATGTCCTGTTTCGATTTATGCAATAATGCAGGTAGCAGACGCGGGTAACTAAACGTTTTCGTTGCCACGATATATTCTACGAGGAGAGTTCTTATAATTGGGTTGTCAACATTCAAAACGATATAGAGTGAGCTAGCGTCAACTTAATCACATAAGAGTTACAATAATAAACTTTACTGCCAAAAAAGCAGTTACAAACATCGTATGACCACGTGGAAGATAAACTAATTTTCTCTCCGGAAGCAAGCAAGGTACCATCCCATCAATTCCGATCAATGGCCCTGAGGCAGAGGCAGATTTCACATTTCAACAAACTCCTAACAATAGAAAATAGTTCGACAAGTGTTATAGTGTCAACAAATACCAACAAATATTGTATTTAATAAAACACAGAAAAGTCATTTCACAAGTACGTATTCTTATCAAACTATAAATCATTCGGAAAGTATTGTTGATAATTCGTAACTATTAAACAACACTAAATTCGCTAACAATTATTTCAATTGATGCCGCCCCTAAGCAAGAGCCTAGCGAGTCTTTATAACAAAATCCACCTCTACCCAATGGAAAACCGGAGAAAAAAACCCGGGTCAGGATGGACCGTGCTAGGGTTGAGTACATATACATCTAAATATATATGAATAATAAGACATAATACAAGTATGCAGGAAAATAGTTTTGAAATTGTGTTTTTTTGTACAGATTTTCAAATGTCGAGAGTAAGTTTTGCATTCAATTTTAGATATGTAGTGTGAATGACGTTAATTGAACACGAAATAATGACGTTATTGAACACGAAATATCCCTACAGTCTCCTTTTACATATGTAGTTCGGTAGAATATGAAAAGAAAAAAATTAAAAATACATTAACGTACTTTTGAGACAGATCTGTGAGGGTCAATGTGTCTTTCCTTCAAGCATCATCAATCATACCGCAGACACGCCGTTAGTCTGACCACGACCACCTACTGTATAAAACTTACTGTTTTCAGAACACTTACAACACATTCTTCGTAATAGGGAGAGTCAATCACAATTAATTACTTTCATCACCATGCACGTACCTTATCGTCAGAATTAGAGTATTTTTTCGCCAAATCCCATCTAAAATATTCCTCACAAGTTGCTACACAAGAAATAAATGGTTCGTAAGTATGACTAAAACTGGAAAATATAAAAAGTTTGGGGGAAGTATGTAAGTTAAATATTTTGGAAACAAACCAAGAAGTTGAGAGGGCGTTTATTTTAGTTGAAATATCGTACTCATATTGATATTAAATGCATTGATACTTTTTGAAAAACGTATCGAGAAAACATCAGCTTTGAAAGACCCCTTTATATTTTTTCATTATCGTCTTACCGTTGTTCTGATCAGTTCTCAGTTTGTCATCGAATTTCTAAGCGTATTGTTATGTACAATAATACCACAGTTTTTGTTACTTTAATATTATAGTCAATTTCAGTTTTCGTTAATTTTGCTCGCGAAAAACCGTCTCGGTTTCCGTCGGTTTCTCAGATTTCCTCGGTATTCTCACTTCTGTGTTTTTTTTTTGTTTTTTTTGCGAATGTAAAGAGTGACCCACCTACGCGTTTTCCTGCTGAGAGTGGCGTTGTTTCTCGTTGCGAGAACATCGCCCAATGCGTTTTGCCAAACAAGGGTAGAAAATTCAATGGTGTTTTAGTGCTTTAAAAAAAATGATTATGAGAAGTTGAGAAAATCACCCTGAATAACTACTACCCTCAACTTGTTTCATGATAATGTCTTGATCCATTTTAGGCAAATCTTTGAGAGGTGTCATAATAAGACCTCTTTGAACAGCTTTATGGTGCGACACGGATCCATTGATTCTGAAGGGGGTGATTCTGAAGGTAGTGCCGCAAGACCAAGAAGGGATATGACCCCATTTAGTATCTGGATACGTTATGGGGTCTTATCTGTCACACGTCTTAAGGGGGAGAATTTTTTAATTCGTCTCTTTTGCAAATAATTTTTGTTTTAGTTTTTATTGCTTTTGGTGTTCCTTCTGTATTTATTATAAAGTATATTTTAAATATCTTTTTATCAGGAAAATTTCAAGTATAGCACGAAATAAGTTTTTCTTTTGAATTCAAACTCTTCAGCGACCATTACAACGATACACAATCCCAGTTAGTATGTGTTAAATAGAAATTCTGAGGATAACGATTTAAGTAAAAAAAATTAAATAATAATTGAAACGAGAGAAACCTTGTTAGCTGAGAATGCAGGATGGATTTGGTGTGACCTATAGCTTAGTTTACCTGTCGTGGAGCATTTGTTGAGAGGGTTGAGAGTGCGTTGTGAATTATCAGGACACACGCTGCGCGTGTGTTGAGTGCGTGGTCACTCTGGTGGTTGAACGTCCACCACATCTGCCACCCGCGGCGGAGAGCACCTCACAAAAGAAATTAATTGCCTTCGATTCATATTCACAATTATTCTGATGAATCATTTCTATTTATTTGAATTGTTTTCTTTTTTTAATTTCCCAAGCATCGTTCTGTATTGTCGCGTCCGTTTCATTCCATATGTTGTGGTAAAGATGGAAATTGCGGTTAAGAAAATATGATTAGATTCTCATCATTAAAAAACTTAGTAGCATAATGTAAGTTTAACGTGCAGTTATTCTTCTGAATGTTACTTCAGTGACGTGATTTCACAGAAAGGTATAGTTTTTTAAATAGAGAAATTATCATTAGATGTCTCTTGTTTCTCCAATTACATCTTGTTCTTTCGTTTCTCCCGCTATTTTCCTTTATTTAAACCACCTCAAAAGAATGTGGCAATATTGTCACAAAATATACAATTTATTTACAGTCTCTTCATTTCTGTGACGAAGCAAGTCAACGAACCAAAGTTCGAATTCCGTTAGTTCGTTTTCACTCATTATTTACTAAGATAATGATTAACCTCCCGTCTCCGATCACGATTTTCAATAGTAGCTGTAGTCTAGTTCGTTATGAGAATTACAATTAAAGTGGTAATTTGAAAAATGGGTATTTAATTTTTTTTCATTCGAGGCATTGAACACAAAGGATATGTGAAAGAAAATAGTAAGAAAATCTGAAGATACATTAACTATTCAATACAGAATGCATTAGATTTGCAAAGTTGAAGCAAGCTATCTGAGCTTCTTCATGTCTAACATGTAGAATGTCTCAGGCCACCTGTCCAGGCTTTGTACCAGAAAACTTTGTACTGCTTCCCCCCCCCATCCACCCTCCGTGTCCTGCATTAATTTTGGAGAACAAATCACCGCATTTTGATGGAGAAAATGAGAGCAAGTATGACCAGATTTAAATATTTTCGCCAATTGTTTTTCAATTTGTTTTAGAAGGCCTGGACAGACGTTCTGCTGCAAACAGAATAACCAAAAGACTACTGCATCCGCTGAAGCTGAAAATGTACATATGCAAAGGTTTATTGTTACATTAGCAACTCTTTACTGTCCTCAAAACTGAAGAATTTTCTATGGACTGAATCTTGGAGAGTACTCTTCCATTGTAATGCAGGTGCTTAGGATCCCAGGTTTTGTAAATTTTCCATCTCATTCTTCTCTTTTCTCTTTGCTCAGAGCAGTTGAACATGTTCATTGTCTGTTGGAGTACACCTGTATATTAGATACTTCGATTCTAGACCCCGGGATCTGAAGGAAAGATTTATTATATTAAAATATTTTCCATCATTATCATTTATTTATATGAAATCTTATTCGTAAACATTAACAGCATTCTTACCAACCCCGAGGTCTAAATACGTCACATTTCTCGTGAAGGCGTGTTTCGCTTAACCCCTGCTAGTTAGTTATTTCCCTTCAACTTGTCGATGAAACGAAACTAAACTTTTATACATACTTATTAGTGGGACATAAGAGCATACCTAGTTCTTTATACTCAGGAGGGGTAAAAGCGGAGGAATATTTTACTATTTTGTGATATAAAACGTCTTCTGAAATGCTATACAACTATCCAGTCACATATAGTCTTGGACAATTCAACTTTAACCCAAACAGAAGTATTGGACTTGTTTTATTTCTAGCTATGTCACGAAGTAATGTTACGAAAGTGTCCTTCTGTAACATTTACACACAGTTTGACTTTCTTATCTGCGGATGTTATACTATGTGCTCTTAATGTTATAACATTTACGAGATAAAGTTCTTGTTATTTCCTTTAGTTCGCTGTTGCAGTGATGTCCCATATTAAAATTCATTTTGTTCCTTTGTGGATCTATGTGCTTCTATATTGAAGCTATTTTAGCAGCAGAAATATTGGCACTTTTATTGATTTTTTACAAATGGAACTATGTATATTCTTCAGAGCCATAAATATAATTATATCTATTCGTACATCAGCAGGCCAACAAGTCTGAAAGTATTTAAATATTATGACTATATAAGGAAATAAAAGCTATGCTCTTAAGTCTTTTATGGGTAAGAAAATAACGCTACCAAGAAATTCTGAAGACTTGTTACATAATTGTTACCACGTGAATGAAATATTCAAGGCTTCCTGAAGCAACTTGAAAGATAAATGCTTCGATTCTTCTTGTTATTACCTAGGACTACCATTGACTACATAACCGACGAGAAACCGACAAGAGTTTGAATTACTTCTTTAATCTCGCTAATGCAAAAAATAACTAACAAATGGCATAGACTGTGTAGAAAAAAACAAAATCATGAACATTAATGCAGAAACTTCACGTAATTTTCATGGAGAGGAACACGGTCAGACAGGTTCTATTTGTGAAAAAATTCACATAATTCAAGTTAGTAACTCAGAGGGTACTTCGCTAACGTGAAGTAATTTCCAGTACCTTTCATAATTTATTAGTCCCATAATTGCAAATTTAAGGGTTATTTTATAATATACAACATATGTTTCGGTGATGCTAGGAAAATAATAACAGGCGGGAATTAAAATGTCCAAATTAAGAAAAAGGAGCATTTATTTAGGTTGTGACTTAAAACTTTCAACTGCACCTTTCCACTAGAATAGCACATTGCCTAAGTAAAAGAAGTACACTTATCAGACAGTATTTAGTTTTTTATCGGTAATTATGTGACTGTGCATGAGAAATTAAAAATAAATTTTAAAAATTATTTTATTTAATTCATTCAACACGTATATATTTATTAGGAGACAGTTTTCTTTAGATTACAAATTGTCTTTCGTTATTGTGGGTACCAAACCGTCATGAATCATAGTAGAAATTATAAAAACTAATATCCATCTACCACGTAATATTGTTCCGTTCACCCCTACGCGAACAGAAGACATGTACATTATATTTGTAATTTTCTTTGCGTACCTTCACTCTTTTTTTAAGTATTTTAACTTCATTAACTTATGTTTATATTTCTTTTTTGTAGATATTACATCCGAATTATGATGTGGTACTGGAAAACATTTAGGTCACACATAGTGAACAAACATTCAGGGAGCATTTTTTTCCTCTTTTGAGAGTCCATCACTGATCGCCATCCGACACCCAATCAATATTCTGATTATTGGCGACTAATTGAAGGAAATTAAACAAACGACGACACATTTTAATTCACGCGCAATGACAAACGCGACCTGATTGGCGCGCTTCTAACTGGTTTGTTCACCCCTCGTGGGTTTTGTGACGTGTCGCGGCGTGGAAGGTCGAAAGGGGTCATGGTAGGTCGCGAGGGGGGATGTAGGCGCAAGTAGTGCCACCACCGATGGCACTACATTGCAGTAGTGCTTCGTTACAGCTTGGACAGCATGGTTCACTGAGCTATTGCGTTGAGTTAGCTTATTCCTTCAAACACAGCACTCGCAGTCCATTTACTACAACCATTAAGAGTTTACAAATTCAATGCTACTACAACAGGGTAGTATACATATCTACTACGGATTATTATCTACTTTTGTATTCTCTGAAATAATGAAATTAATTATATCTTCATTCATTTTCGAGATTTCTTTTTATTTTCTAGGTATCAATTTCTTCTCTTTTTCGGTCCGAGCAATCTCATCTGGAGAACTATCATCTTTTTATGTGCACTTCCCAATAGCAAATTACCTTGATACATCGCCTCGTTTCGTGTGTAGTGTCTCACTGTGCTCAAACCTCCCGCTGCCGCCTCTTTCTTCCTTGTCCCCGCTCCCTCCGCCACGCGAGCGCTGTTACCATGGCCGACCGCTGCACCCGCAGTGCGCATGAGCGAACCGCGGCGCCCTCTCGCCCTTCCCTTTCGTCCTGCTGTGCCCCCGCCAAATGTAATCTGCTCGTGTCAAACGCTTGCACCACCTTTCATCTATCAAAACCGAAAACATACACAATGTTCAGTGCGTGTACTGGCGGCGCAGCGGTGGCGGTGGCACAGCGGTGGTGTGGTGCCGAGGTGGTGGGGAGGGTTGGGGAGGGGAGGGGAGGGGAGCGTTGTGACGGACCTGGCGCCCACCGCGCCGCGCCGTTTGGCCCCGGAAGGGGATACTGTTTCGTGCGCGTTTTGTGTTTTTCGGGGGCGCCGAGCGCTGGTGAGAACGTTGGGGTGTACGGGAGCGAAAATGTGTGGGAAGGTACGGAGGGGAAGGGGGAGGGTGGCGGCACAACAAAGCACGCTGGACCAGGCGAGTAAACAATTTAGCCCCCGGTTCCCCTCCCGAAATTTCCACTGTGCCCGTTCAAACACGTGACAAAATACACGCGCCCTGTAGTTAAGAGAAAACACTTCATAGCCCAGAAAGGATGCGCTGGGACGTCCAGTGTGTTCAAAATTATTATAAGGAAGTTTTGAGGACAGGTTTGAACGATTACTCTTCTGGAGCGAAGGCTCTTTATCCGGACTCTAAGAACATAACTCATATTAGTGTTCAATGAATTTGACTCCTTAACAAAATAATTAATTTTGCTATAGCACTCAGTTGTATGATTTATAATAATCATTCGAGCTGAATCTATGCGAATTATTCACACAGTTAAAGAATAACAAATAGTAAAAGAGATTAAATATATCAAATTGCTATATAGAGTAAAAATGATTTATCTATGTAGACCGGTGTTTATACAAGTGTGATTACAGAAGAAGATTATAACTTCATAACATCTAAAGTGAGGAAATATAAGGATGAAAATAAATAATGAGTACGAATGAGTTCGTAGAGGGCACACTATCATCTCGACAAATATGAATTCAAATATTGATATTCCCACAGCAGCATTGGTATAATGGATCCACTTAATCTGGGAGACAATTTATGAACAAGGACATGTGAGATAGAGAAATATATAACACGCAATATTGATATATCTGCGATTTAATCAATGGAAATTGAACCTGACATACTTGAATGTTTACTTTTGTGGGTGTTGCAAAACTATTTTACTTACCTGTGTAATGTGGCATGTACAACTTTCATTCGGTTTCATATTCAGCATTAACGATGTAAATAGAACATCAGAACAGTTATGAATAGTACATGATATTATACAATAGAACATTATTCAACTCACATTCAATTCCCTACCAATATTGTTTATTGCTTACCAGATGCGTCAGGGATTTCATTTGTCAGGAATCAAGAAATCAAGTTACATCGTTTCAAAATAAAAATAAAATAAATGAGTCATGATACGTCTTTCCTTTACGTAATTTTTAAATGCTATTTTCTCAGAAAGGGAAAAGTCAACGATGAAATAATAGGAATTCGTAGATATACATTTTTATGCTCTAATGTAAGATACTTTATATGTGTGATTTATTCCTTCCGGCTACGCAGAAAAGGAACGAAAAATCTAGGGTACATTTAGGTATTAATGCATATAATGATTATATATTAAACATAAATCTATTCATAATATTGTCGGTAAAAAATAATATCTTGAGAACTATCAATTTTAGATAATGCTACGGTTTTTGCGTTCACTTGGAACCTCGTTCCTCTAGCATTCGTCTATGTTTCCTCAAATGGTCATTTGAGTCGATCTCATATCTTTAGTACTGGATGTGAGTAATTTTATCGAGCAAATCTTTGTACTTGTCCAACCTCATGTTTGATGTGATTGACGACTGATTCACTATTTAGACAATTCGCCAATTCATTCTTATTGGCAGCATTCGTTTTTTTTTTGATAGAGTCAAAAACTTGTTAAAATGTTGTAGAGAAACGGAAGTCTGTCACTTTGTTTGCAATAAACAAAAACGACTTATTTGAAATACAAATTGACATAATGAGATTCTTAGAAGCGTAGTTTAAGTGGCAACACATCTTTTTGCCACTTTCTGCCATGAAATAATTTAATTTAATTCGGATTAACTGAAGTGTTTTGTGTTTAAGAGGAAGGGATAAGAACGTAGAATATGGTGTAATACGAGTATGTTCGGGTACCTTACTGAAATAAGGTCATGCAAAGTATGATTCACGAAGCAGAAGATTCTTAAAATTTCATCCCGTGTTACGCCTTTCACCTAGAACTTCCGGAAGGGGACATTAAGGGAAACAAATAAATGAGACCTATATCATCAGAATCAGGAAGTCCGTGCATTGTTTCATCCGATTTTAAAGAAAAGAGGGTTGTTCTCATTTCTGTCCATCAAATTGGAACCGAAATGATAGAGCAGGGAGATTTAGGGCACTTCTTCCACTGACTCAATAATTCTGAATTAAGATTTTGATTGGAAACATCTTCGTTCTTCATTTTTAACTCTTAGGCTACTTGAAGGACCTCAGTCAAAGGGTGGAAAAAATTTGCTCTTGTAATTTATAAAAAAATATTTTCAGGGATGATTTTTTGATTCAGTTCATTACATTACAAATGTAATAATGAATTAATTGAATTAAGAAGTGAAAAATATGAAGATTAAGTAGATACGTTGCAAAGGTACTATAAGTATTTAAATTTTTATCTCTCATAAATAATTATCCCCTGCCGATTTGAAACGAAATACAAAAAAGAGAATTGAAATAGGAGGAACAGTCTATATCGTTTCGACAGAGTTCCATATTCGGACATTTACCCCATTGCTGTGTGGATATTTGCCCCATTTCGCGGCAGCGGCGAATACCGAATAAAGCAGTCATTTTCATTGACCTGGTTGTGCAAAAGCGGGACTTAGTATGAAACGTATTGTAGAGCTAAATCAATGTACTCGATAACTGACTGGTTGTATAGCATTTTGAAATAGAGGGTGCTGACACACTCTGAAAATATAATTATATAAAAACCATTGAAAATGTACTATATCTCATTTTCTCTGTCCCATGGGTGAATATCGAAGTGATGTTCCAGTTAACAGAGGTATCATGACTCGCGAAGACGAAATAGTGAAAATGAAGATAATCATCATAACAAACTCACTGTAACGAATCGTATCTTACCTTCGCCCCATGCTACCTAACATGGCGCTGTTAATGAATGTAGCATATAAATAATTCTCAAAGTATATGGTCTCCGGAGTTCACTCTATTTCTGGTCGAAGTGACACGATGCGAGTAGCAGACTGTTCTTTTTCCTATGGTAGTTGAGTATTTTCTTCATATCAGGCACGTATGTTGCATCAATAGAGATACATGAATGAAATCTTGAAGAAGTGCCAAAATATCTTTTTAAGTGTTATATTTTTACTAGACTAGACGTACATATTATACGTAGACTGAAAAAGAAAGTTTTTAAAGTGTTCGTGCAAAGTTTTTAAATCATTGTGGTATGATTTTTACTCATTGTGTCTCGTTTCATAATAATTTCCCAAACTGTTGATATAGTAGAAAGTACGGCAGGGAGTTCAGTGTAGCACATTTCACATAATTTCTTGTCTTTGGTGGGATAATAGTAGCGTTTTCTCTCCTCACATTTAGTCTATTAAGCTGAATTGTATAGCTTTGATCACCTAATCGAAAGAATTTAATGAGATTTTTGATGAGTTGACATTTATTATTCCTCACTTATACTAGACGAAGGTTGTTTCGGTATCACTTTCTATTACCCAACATTTTTTCTTCCCAATTTCTTCCACGAATGCATCATTAAGTTACAGAGCAGGCCTCATTGTCTTATCCGCACCAAGTCATAGAGAAAGAAAATAAAATGAATAAAAAATTTTAAAAAATAAATAATAAATCTAAGATTATCAATATGGGTTTTAAATTCACCCAGAATAATTTATGTAATCAATTTTTTAGAATGTAAACGAGCTTAATTTTATATTTGCTTTTCATTCGTTTCATATTATACTGGAGTAAAATAACATAGTAAAGGAAAATCAATTGTACATGTCAAAGGCAACTTAATCATTTTCACTGTTTTTAAATGATTATTAAATCTAAAAATCATTCCTTAAATGTTTCTAGTATCTCTCACTAACCTTATTACACAAATGAAGAGGGTATTGTCACCATGTCTTGGAAATGAAGTTGAAATTGAACTAAATTTATTTCTCTCGGTTTAAATATACTCGAAAATTGTTACAAACTGCTAGTTGTGGTACGATGTTGTCACAGTTTTAATATTGATTGCTATGAACTATATCTAAAACACTAAATACATCTTACACATATCTTAATATAAAATCAGAATTGGAAGCATTTTTGCCTTCTCTAATACTTGACGTATTTTGGTAAATTTTGCACTGTACTTGATCGGTTATGCACAATTTTTACGAATATATTATTACCCTAGAATGCTATCTAGTGTTATTTTTCAATTCTATACTACGTAATTAGTTTTCAGGCAGACGACTGGTCCAAACGATCTCACGATGCGTCTAGTCAACCCTAGACACTCTTTGACATGGTTCCACAAGGGAACAATGTTGATGAGGGTGATTGTAATGCTTTAGATGCCCTCCACATACAACACATGATGAAGCCAATCATACCTTACTCGGTATTCGAGGAGAATAGCGATGACAGACGGAGTGCTTCACGAGCAAAAGAACTCGTAACTCCTTAATAATGCGCAAACTCCATTATGATTTTTTCTTCATTTTCTAAACATTATTTTTTACACCGGAAAAGTTTTACTAAATTCTCTCGTTAAATGGTGGGTAATTCACGAATCAATTGAGATATAATCTCTGTTGAGTATAAGGTTTGTTAAATTAAATATTAAACTATTTTCTGTATTTTTCGGTGTTTCAATTTTAAATCGGTAAAAAGGATTGAAAGTGTTTGACTCGCTTTCCAGAATATTTGTCGCCCCATCCGTGACTCAGGGGATAGTGTTGTCGCTCATCACCAAGTCATCCCGGGTTCGATTCTCGATGGGGTCAGAAAATTTGTAGCTTTTCACATTATTGTCCCAGTTCATATAGCTGTGACTGAAAAGCAATCCTTCCTTCCTCTATCTAGCTCCTCCTAGTATCAATAACTCTAACTCTTACTAACCCCTTTACGTGGGTCAAGTTGTTGGTAAACCCAGCTAAGCGGCCCACAATAGCTATTCTACCTCCTATCGCTCCATGTTGATAAGCTTCAATAGCACGCTACATTTCCCATTTACAAATACATCAATAATAATAATAATAAATGTTTGTCTCATCAAATCTCAGAAAAAATATCAATTACTTTTTTGAAACTCTTATTTTAAATAGATAAAGTATTGTGAAAAATACTCCTCCACATTTTCCTTAAACGTCATGAACTATTTTAGATATCTCTATTTTTAATGTAAAGGTGTAAATCAAATCGACACGTTAAACCACATTATAGAAAGGAAATACACGTGCGAAACCGGGCAGGGTCGGCTAGTAATTTCATAGTAGACAGAAATATTTCCTGTGCTTAATGCTGAACATTTTTAACTGAAAAAGGGTCATATCACAACTTTATCATGAGAGGAAAATTACTTTGTTCCCTACATTGCACTGATGTCACGTTGCATGAAAAGTGATGACAAAATATTAGAAGTCATATCGAAGAGAAGAATCGCGAATTTGCCCTCGACTTCACACGAAACTAAATCGAAGAAGGAGTGAGAAAATACAAATTCAAAGTCTTGTCTCC
This sequence comes from Laupala kohalensis, assembly GCA_002313205.1. NCBI lineage: Eukaryota > Metazoa > Arthropoda > Insecta > Orthoptera > Trigonidiidae > Laupala > Laupala kohalensis. The sequence goes on from NNCF01127626.1 coordinate 332,861, forward strand.
TGTCTCTTCTATTTAAAAAATATTCTTTGAAAATATTATTCAGGACTATAACATTTTAGTGCAGACTACAGGCTGATTCAGAATTCCTATAGGTGCAGTAGAGGGCACTCTGAACAGCAATATTTGGTAATAAACCCATATCCGGAAATGAGCCGTTTGGAAGATAAACGACTTTGAACGATGGAAGGGAATGCACATTGACAGAGGACGGTATATTGTGTCACGTGATGTCTTGTGTGACGTCATGTCATGTATCATCAGAGAACAATCCAATGAAATGTTGCGCATGTACATCAGTTGCCATTGAGCGATCGCGAAATACGGTGTACTACAAAATGGCAGAGTACGTTTTCCGAGTACACCGAAATGATGCTCATCTACGGTGAAAGTGGACGAAATGGTTGATTAGCACAACGCCTGTATCACGAACGATTTCCGATTCGTGCCCATCCACCACATTCCATTTTTACAAGATTGGAACAACGGCTTCGGGAAACCGGCAACTTCAAGGCTAATAGAGTCGATTGTGGTCGTGTCCGGACGCGCCGCACTATGGACGTGGAAGAGGAAGTCCTCCAACTAGTCGACCAGAACCCATCTACGAGTACCCGCAACATCGTAGGTACCGTGAATGTATTCCAGAGTAGCGTCTGGCGAGTTCTCCATGAACAGCAACTTCACCCATGCCACTTTCAGAGGGTGTAGCAATGGGTCCAACTGATTTTGCGCCACGTGCCGATTACTGCGCGTGGTTCCTTCACAGTTGTGTCGACGTTCCAGACTTTCCGCTGATCATTACTTTCACAGATGAAGCGCATTTCACAAACGAAGGTCTGCTCAACTGTCATAACAGCCACATTTGGGATGAGGAAAACCCTCATGCCACACATACCCATCGATTTCAACATCGTTTCGGTATTAATGTGTGGGCTGGTATTATCCATGGTCATCGGATTGGTCCGTGCATTCTACCACCCCGTCTAACGGGCCACAGCTACTTGGCCTTGATGCAAGACGTACTGGTGCAGCATTTGGAGGATGTGCCATGCATATCCGTCGAACGTTGTGGTTCCAGCATGATGGCTCGCCAGCCCCCTTTTCACGCGACGTCCGTCAGCGCCTTCACCAAATATTCGGGGACAGGTGGGCCGTGTCGTTGGTCACCAAGATCGCCCGATTTAACACTTATGGACTTTTTCCTGTGCGGCTACATGAAGAGTATTGTTTACAAGATCCCAGTACGATCTCCTTGTCCGTGTAATGGTTGCAGCGGAGGTCATTCAGGACACTCCAGGACTTTTGGACCGTGTGTATGTGAATATTGTTCGCAGGTACACTTTGTGTAACGAAACCCGTGGTCGCCACTTCGATCATATGTTGTAGTTCACGCAGGTACGAGTTGGTTGATGCACGTGCAGCGTACCCTTTGACGTTATTTTAAAGTCGTTTATCTTCCAAACAGCGCATTTCGGACATGGGTTTATTACCAAATATTGCTGTTCTGAGTCACCCCTACAGCACATATAACTGTGTAATAGGAATTCTGAATCATTCTGTATATTGTAAATGAGTTCGAACATATGCATCTTGTATATTGGATAGAGTATTGTAAGACTTGATTCTAATTGCAGTACAGTACGACGTTTTGGCAAATTTAGCCTATGAAAAATGAAGATTTAAGAAGTTATTTCAGTTGTTAATATTAATACAAGTGACATTCACATTTTGTCATCAACGACGTTTGCGAGCTTGTTTTGATGCACTGTATCAATTAATTCTCATCTATTAGTGTTGTTTTTCTCGGAAGCACGGCGAAACGATCCTGGGTGTCGCAGCAAATGAGGAAAAATGGAGTCACGCCAATCATGCCGCTGGATAAAATGTCATTTCTCATTTTGATTTTTACCAGGATATCCGTGACTGAACACATCACTCATAACTTGCACAGAGTATTTCTGTTTGAATCACTCGACACGTATGGAAAATATTGGGGAGAGTATATTTGATTAAAATATGCTGTGAAATATTTTATTTCGAAAATAAGTGATGTGGTAGAATTGAAAATGTACGGGGTGTAAGCGTACCCTAACATTTTACTTTATATAGAACAATTTCAGCCAATATTATATCAAAGTTCTTAATATTGAATTTTATATATATTATAGTGACCTTTCTCATACTTGACCATTAAATTCAACAATTGGTTGGAAAATTCTGGACCTAATTTTCACATCGTGTAATATAATCAATGAAGTTTTTAATTTTTTAAACATTTCTCTACACCAGAATATAAACTAGTCTCAAAATTATTGAAACAAAAGGAATATAGGAAGTCCGTGCATTCTCATTCTTCTGACAAATCTAAAAAATCGTTGCTAAAAATTCGATGTAATGTCGACAAACAAGTGTAATAAGAGAATTATTGATTCAACATATTTGCGAATTTCGAATGTGTTTTGAAGAAAATTCCTGATGGACGAATTACAATATTTCTTAATAATGATCATCACGTATCGAAACCAATTTATTGTTACTGAGAAATGTGAACTAGAAAGAGAAAAAGAGGGTTATCACAAGAAGTTGTAATATAAATATATAATGAATAAAATAAAAAGTGCGAAGTAATTCTTTTAATTGTATATTTTGTTGGTAATATTTTATAACATTTTGAGATAAAAAGTTTAAGTACAATTATTTAGTATTAAAACTCATTGATCAATATTTACGAATTAAGTTATTCTTATCACGATCTCTATGTAAAGCAAGAGTTATACTTTTCAATGTGTTGCTTATCATTAGCAATGCTTCTGTAGCGATATCAGCTAGATTTATAAATATAAGCATTTAATAAATATAACACTTGAGTACATTTTGTTTTATGTGAGTTGGAAAAGAAGCGAATCCCAATTTCCCCTTGAAAAAGATTTTTTGATTAGACTACCCCTGATCCCTTCAAGGTTTTAGAAGTTTTGAAGAATATTTTCAGACTAGAGACATTGATGCATGTTATCTATTATGTCGTTATTTTTTTAGTGTAATATTTTTGAAGGAATTTATCTTATTCGTCCCGATTACGACATTTCTCCTGAGAGTCTTGACGGAGCGCTACGTCCACCCTTCACAGACCGCACCACGTGCGCTTCTGATCAACCCTCAGGTTTTCTCTTCGAATTCACCCTCCAGAAACGCCGCAACAGGCGCTCCTAGCGGCTACTGGCAGTACTCTTGCGGCGCCACAACACAGCGCCGCCACTGCCACCGACGACGCTCGATCTCTTTCACAAGAGGGTGCTGGCGAGCGATCGACTGGGCGGTCGGTCAACGTCGCCGCCCCCGGCACGACGCCCCGCCCCCGCTTTAAAAAAGCTGACCACGCGACGCCAGCCTTCGGCTGCCCACGTGCGTCGGTCACGTGGGTTCGCGGAAATCGGCGGGTGCGACGGCTGTGCTTCGAGCTCGCGCCGCCGCATGCGTTACACGGAGTCCGTCGTCGTGGAGACGAGAGTCGGAGAGCGCGGCGGGAAAGAGCGTCATTCTTACGAGTTACCAAAACTTATCTCCGAATAGTTTCGTTCAGAACAATTTCTTGAGTTTTCTCTCATTAAGGTTTTTTATTTCTTCATAGAAAAGTTGTTTCTTTCCCAGTTTTTCATAAATTGTAATCAACTATGCAATCTAATTTCTTTCACCAAAATTTATTTTAAAAATTCATATCTTTTATGTTTCCATTCAGCCACTACACTCATATTCTTATTCCCGTTATGATTCAATTTAATTTAGTCTAGAATCATATTTCCAAATTTCTACATTTTAAGTTAAATATGTAATTTAAACAAACCTTTAAAATGATTTGTTTAAATATTTTTAAGTTCTACTACATAACATGTTTGATAAAAATATTAAAATGATTTTGTCTTTAATGTTTGTATAGATTTGAATGGTATGCAAATCTGTACTACCTATTAATGGATATTTATAAAATTTGGCTTAATCATGTGAAACGGTCTAGACGAGCTATTTCGCTACTTTCAATTTTTACCTTCACTTTCGAATGGAAATTCATGCATTTTCTTTCTCTTGTGAATGCCCAAGCTGCATATCATTGGGCGTAGACGTAGCCTGCTTATGTGGGTTTGTAGAATGGCTTTTTCTGTGGAAATATCAATTTATCAAACTATGTGAAATTGGGTAAAGTTGGGAACAAATCAATACAAATCCCCTGGTGATATTGGATGAGATAACTAAATATAGTTCCCATGCGATTATTTTTTCACAAAATTCGTGTAAAACGTTTTATATGATTAGCTGGAGAACTCAGTGGATTCATATATTGTATTTAGCTCTTTTTTAGGACAAATATTTAATAAGGAATTTATATGTTACATCCTGTATCAATACTGTACAGAATTTAACGAAAAATTGCGGTACATTTGGATGTTGAGAAAAGAGGTATCGAAGGACCAAAAAAATGTGAAAGTGAATGAGATGGGAGTTGCGGAATAGAATTGCCAACAAACTAATTTATTAACTTAAAATGTAACTAGTAAAATAAACCATTAAAATAAGGAATTCAAATGATACAAAAATGAGTGCTCAATACAAATGCGGATGAGTTGCTGCGATGGACTGATGATGTAATTCTCCAAATGCTACCTTATGCAAAATAGACTCCGTTGGGTTGATGTTGATTTAATGGTTTAGGTTGTAGTTTATTTGAAGTTGCGGTAATTCGTGACAAAACCCTGCTGGCAGATGAGAACTTGGTGACTTGATCATGAAATCGTCTCGTGGGCCAATTGCTAGTGATGAGGCCAAGGAGAGATGTGGTTTCCGGCTTAAGACAATTCGAGAAGTCTTCTGTTTGTAAGCCAGAGAACGAGTGTTTCCAGTCAATGACGATGAATGTCTGCCAGTCGAAACATACCTTTGCAGCGTCACGTGGTACGCGCTAACGCGTGACGTCACAGTCGATCACGCATCGAACCGCAGACATCGATCGTCCATCCTGGTCGATCGGACTTACTAGAGGGTATCAGAACTTAAGGCTACTTGGAATGTTTTTGCGAGAACACAGAATAATGTTCCTGTTCATTTTTTGATGAATGAAGGCTCGTTTATCAATACAGTGTGCATCATCTTCTCCATTTTTTTTACTCAGATGTGTGATGTTTTTAATAAACCTATAAAACTTCAAGAAATAATCCACTAATGCTGAACTATCAAAAATGTCACTCATTTGCATAAAAGGGCGTTGAGACCACAGACTATTCACATGACCTATGTTGCTTGTTGTGACCAAATTCGCAACGGAATACATATATTCCGTGAAGGGTTGTTAGTACCCCCATCGGACGCCTTCCCGGGTGGCGGATAGGGGAAAGCCTCCTAGATATAGGTGGTACTGGGGAAATGAAATACCCAGGGCGGACCAAAAACTAACAAACAACACAAACCCACTGGCGTCTGCTCGGTGTCTCACGGCCAGTGGTCAGCGTCTGCTCCTGTAGTTGAGGCGGCTACGCTACAATCTTCTCGACCTCAAAAATCGAGTCGTATACATGTGGTATCAACCGAGATCATTACAAAAACCAAAACTCAACTTGAACGCGTGATGGAAAAGGATATCATAGAATCACTAACCCAGGCACCAGTTGATAGAGTGGACACACCTGATCATCGGATTCTGGGGGATCAGGGACGTCATGCGGAGAAAAATCGGACTCTTCACACTTTCAAAACTAAGCGCAAAAACTTTATTGGCATAATTAACGTGAACACCCTCACTAAGACAACCAAATTAAAACAACTCACTAACATCCTGGAAAAATTTGATCTAAAATCACCGCACTCCAAGAATCACGATTCATGGAAGAAGGTTACTTAAACACAAAATTTCAGAATCTACAAGGGCAAACCTGCAGTAAACATGAGATAAAAATTACGACTCCTGGGAACCGGATTCATTCCGTTCTCGGCTCAGTCATCGACTTCGCTTCTCCTAACGAAAGAGTCTCCCTGCTTTCAGTAAAATCAGCTAATAAAGAATACACACAGATCGACGTGCACGCCCCCACAAATAACCAAAACAAAACCGACCCTGAAACCGTGGAAAACTTCTGGGAAACACTAAAAGAAACAACCAACAAAATACCAAGGCACCATGTAAAAATCCTATTAGGCGATTTTAACGCACAGTTAGGTAAAAAATTTAGAGATAGGCTATCATAACAAACACAAACGTACCAACAAAAATGGTGAAAAATTAATTAGCTTCTGCAGAAACTTCGGACTTACAAACATGAGTACTAAATTACAAATTCCGCACACAAATTAACAACATTGTAATCACCCAGTCTTAGACAGGGCGAATTCCAAATTGACCATGTTGCGGGTTCCAAGAAAAACACAAAAGAAATTCTGAACGTCAGAACACGCAAAGGCGCCTTTGAATCAGACCATCATCTTCTCCAAATAAAGACAAAATTCCAACCCAATAGAAGGAAAAAATGCCCACCCAAAAATATCAAACCGGATCAAGAATACCTGAAACTCTACAAAGAGGAAATCATCACGCAAATTAATCAGGAAAAATCAACAGACTGGAATAAAGTAACAGAGAATATTCAGGAAGTTATGAAACTAGGATAACCCTCTCGCATCAGGAAACATCGCTGGTGGAGCGCAATCTGCGACCATGCAGTCGACAACCGAATAATGCCTGGAAAAAAAATTAGCAGTCACAAAACCGAGGAAAACTGGGAGATTTCCCTTAAAACTCTAAAATAATTAGGAAAGGAAAACGAAGATAAGACAACAGATTCCATGAAATCTAGCAGGATTTCACCAAAAAGAATACAAGAAATGTCTACAAGACTTTTAGAGAAAACCTACGGGGATACCAAGCGCCCAGCCTGTACTTCAAGAAACCCTATGGCTCGCTGGAAACTAACACGAAAAATAACTGCAAAATTTTATCCCAATACTTCAACTCCCTTCTTCATTGCGAACCACCCCAAGAAAAACTTGAATTCACCCCTCCGGTATTGACGCACCCGGACTCATAAACCCCAAAACTTGAAGAAATTACGGAGATAATCAAACAGCTCAAAAACAACAAAGCACCATGAGAAGTTGGGATCGTCGCAGTCTGTTGCGCGAACGCGAGATATTAATTTCTCAATAGGATAGTATGTGATTCTATTGGTAAAGTAGTTGCGAGAACAATTGCTCGTTGTATATTGAACTTCCTTTCGAGTAGAGACTATGAATTGTTAGAAAGTCATATGCTATCGAGTAATACGATATGAAGAAAACTTTATTCCATCATTCTTCATAATTACTGAGGGTCAGTTGAATCGAGGCATCACTAGTATGAACGGTTTCCGAAGAAGTCCGAACATCCTAGTACGAGGTCAACGCTAGAATATCAAGACGTAAAGGTACTATGAAGGATTATAGTACAAGAAGATACTGTAACTGGAGTCGAGGAAGTTTGTAATGAATAAGTAATCAAATTTGCAAAATGGGAATTATAGGTCAATGTAAGGGTTGTGTTGCCAATATGGTATTTGTAGTTTTTGTAATAAATTGTTGTTTGTTGTTCCAAAAGACTGTTGATCCCTTTCATTAATTTATTTTAAGCCTGTAAGTGCAAAAGTAATCATTCAGGTTTATGGCGCTCAACTTTTTATTTATCACGAGTATAAGGATAATAGTAAATGCTTCACATCGCATTTATAACATTGAAATACTCGTAGTAGTGTTGGTAGGAGCTAGGAGTGTGAGCGATCGACTTGCTGACTCATCTATTATTCCTCGTTCTCAACTATACTTTTAAAAGTTTAGGCGTATGTTGAATTTAATTTTAAATACAGTATATAGGCTCCTGCTTGATGTATAGTGCGTAAAGGTAGTATATCAATTGATTTATTTATATATATATATATATATTACACTGCACAAAATTAAAATTTAAAAGTAACGATCTGTAAAATCGTTAAATGTTAGTCCTTACTGATAATTTACTTTTATATACTTAAAAGTTTTGGCCTTAGTATAACTATTTACTTGTTAATTTATTTTAAAGAAACTGGCGATATTAAATAGAAGACACTTTCTGCAACTCTAACAAACCCAAATTTTAATATTTTAATGAAATTAATTCTTTCTCTTGAATTTTCAAAGTAATCCACTGTTTAAGGAAATGTGTTTGATAAAATATTTGTCTCTTGACTCATGCTCATTTTTTCACTCATGTCTCTATTAATTACCTGTTCTTCTTGTAATTATTTGGCAGCAATGCAAATATCAGCAATGCAGTACCAATGGAATACGCATTTTGTTTTAATTGTCTGCGCTGCTGCGGCGGCTTCGAAAACAGTGACAAAAAAGCATCGAGAACGCGCTACTTTCCGACCACAGTGTCGCTCGCTCCTGAGGTCGATTGGCTCCACCAACCCATCTCACCCCATATCACACATCATCACCCTTCATTACTCCTCTTCCCTCCTACCCATTGGATGCGTTGTTGTGCGTGAGAAAATTGACCGTGCATTGTTGCTGTAAACCCTGTCGCTTGCGGTGAACGAAAAATGCTCAAAATTTCCGCGTTTTTGTGAAGCGATCGCTCAGAGAAGTGCGCTTGCGTAGTGCGCGTCTATTATTGCATCTGCGCGTGCCCGAATGCGCGTTCGTCGTGGTGCATATGCATCGCGGATGGGGAGGGGATGAACGGGAGGGGGATGACGGGGGGGTTGACCACTGTGCGAACTATTGTCTATGTAGAACAAAGGCTGCTTAAGCGCCCCTTCTCTCCGTTCATCCCCAAGTGTTTGTTGCATTCCCCCTACCCGAACCTCCTCTTGTTCAGTATCCCTGGCCCTCCCAAACCCCCGCGCCCAGTCCCGCTATTATTAGTGCATGTGTGCGATATACATTTTGCGTGTATACATATACGCAGCATATGTTGCAGCTCCCGGTTGCGACGGGTTGGTGACTTCCCCGTTTGCGCAGTGCATGTGCATATGTGAATGCTCGCACGCACTACCCCGCATTTCGTCACACTGCGAATGCAGGTGCTTGACGCTGGGCTCCGCCGGGATTTAACGCCCTCGGATTCGAACTCAACATAGCTAATGCATCGCAGCGCGGTGACGATCTGGCAGCCGCAACCTCTCCCTTCCCTCCCACAACACTCATACCCCATTCGTTTTGAACACTATTCGCGCGCTTATGCTGAGTAGCTGATTTCGAACCGCTCCCTTTTACAGACGCACTCATTTATGCCTGAAAACCGTGATTATTGTTTTAAACGCGACCCTTCCCACTCCCGTGGGCTACGCTGGCCCGTTGCGGTGGTAGATTCCGACTGGGACCTCGGGGGTGATATTGGTGCTGATGGCTCTTGTGGCATATCTGTTGAGAGAGATGCAGAAGGGTGGCTGGTAGTTTCTGATCAGGACACCGATTGACTTGTACTAGTGAGGATAGTGTTGACGATGATACATTAGAGATATATGGATCAGTGAATTGGCGAAAGACTTTTTGGTCATACGGATGGTAAAAATGAATGAAAAAGCAAATGTTTACAAATGATTCTGGTATCATTTGCAAACGGTGGTGATGGTTTTGATTTTTGTGAGGTTGCTAGTCTGAGACCTTGATGATGGTTGTTAAGGGTGAAAATAGGAGATGATTGACCGGAGGGAGTGATGACGGTGAGAAGGGGTGTAGATGCGTGACCCTACCGCAGATATCGACCAGCGGGCGAAAGTATGTATCGCTCGCTGGTGGGCTTGCTGATAAGGTATCGCACCCTGATGTACTCACCCGAACGGAATGGTTTTGGAAAGGGAAGACGAGTCCTAGGTGACTTGGGTCTCTTTGACGTTCACGGACGGGCTATGTGCTCGAACGTAGCGAGTTCACTTCCAGTTACTACACGGAAGAATAGTTATCTGCAACTTTTCAATTATTGCAATAAAATGGCATTCTGATATTTACTGCTGGAAGTTTTAATTATCGAAAATGTTGATCTGCAGAATTTCTTATTCTTGAAATAAATTTAACTAATTGAAATAACGTAATTAGTTTGGTGAGTATTGAAAAATACCTGAACTTAATTAACTTAAACAAATTATACAAAAGATACGCATTTACGCGTTACAATTTTATTCTTTAGTAACAGTTAAAATACCAATTTAAAATTATGAAGTAAACTGCACTCTATAGAAAAAATTGCGGAGTGGAAATAAGAAAACCATTTGGAAAAATGCACTTTTTCTTATAACATATTTTGCCAACTCTATCGTAGTCACTGCAATCACATTACATAACAGACACGGTTTGCGAAAAATAATGGAAGAAAACGAAAGACATTCATGACCAAATTGTGATTATTTCGTTGTTATTCTCAGTTTGATCATAAAAATACATTAGCGGAAAACAAAATGTAATATTCCATACAAATAGATCTTCACTATAGAACAAAATAATGTCAGTGGGAAAAACGAGAAACCATTATTGTTTTTATTACTAGGGTGGAAATTATCTCATTGACAATTGGACTAGCAGCGAATTGGAACATGCAGCAGCTCCGTCTGTAATGTTTATAGCTTTCTACGATCATAGAACCATTTAATAGCGCAGACTAATATCATAAATCGGATTAGTTGCTTTGGAATTTTATTAAATGTTTTATAAGTCTCATTGTTAGTACAATTTGTCCAGTTTTACATTAAACCTTCCCTTTAATTCCATATAACTGATACTACAAAGTAATTCAAACAATTTGAATGAAAAACTATAAATGCAATCTTCTTTATTAGTGTTATGAAACATAACCGGTAGCACATCCAAATACCATTAGCTCAAAATATATAATGCAATCAACTTATACATTCAGAGAAATTTATACATTTGAAACTAATTTCTAACAAAACTAGATTTCGAGCTATGTTGATGTAAAAAGGTGTGATTTGAATATATTCCCCGACCACTACATAAAATTAACGATTTTTATTCATGTATAATACCATTTGAGAATGTTCCCCATTCACACAATTCAAGCTCTCTCAAATGCACAACCTAAAAATGAAAATCCTGTTTTATATTCACATGACTAAGGTTGACAAACAAGTTGGTATTCTGAGAATTACTTCTAAAGGCTCTCGTAAAATGCGGTATATCTACATTTAGGCTCTCGTAAAAACGTAAGCCTACTCCGGCATCTGCTTGTTTCTTCTAAAAAAGAAACCAAAATCCGGCGTCTTTGAAACAAAACTGGTTTCGCTTGAGGTGGTTTTCCAGAGCGGAATTATTCAATATGGGACCAAGCGCATATTCTAACCCGAGCCCCGAATCTTCTAAACCAGGTTCCTGGGCCGTTTTCTGAAGAGCACCTATTGGAAAAGTCGAGTAGAGGTGAAAAAGAAAGAACATGATGGACGTTAAAGAAACTAGTTCTGTAAGCGTCCTCGTAACATAGCATGTACAATTATATAACTCTCCAGTTTAAGTATTGTTTTCATATCTACTACACTGACGAAGCAAATGATTCCATTCCTTTAAAAAAATCTGTTATTGTGAAATCTCTATCACATATTACTCAATTATTTTTTCTTCGAGGTCAAAGTGTCTTTCAAACATATTTAAAGTTTAGGGACGGACTCTCTGAGATGAAATTGGGAAAATGTCTCTGTCTTAAACAATATTTCTCTCCATCAAAAATGAGGAAGGTTACGGAAAGTATTGAAACTGGCGACTGCCCTCTGAAGATTTTCATACACTACAAGTGCATGTGGAAAACAATTTATCTTTCTTTCATACTCTGTTAAAATTAAAAGCTAAAGAGAATAAATTTTTTGAACAAAGAGAATAAATCAAGTGATTTAGAATTAATTTTCATCAATCAGAATAACAGTGTTTCTCGAAAAGAAATTAAAGACAGATTCTCAGAAATAACTGAGTAAACATTTTTTTTATTTTAGTAATACTGAGTAAAAATGAATTTAAATAAAAATAAATAATTTATAAATGTAATATAATGTAATGCTTGAGGAAATGTATTAAAAATAAAACACATAAATATGTTGTTTATCGTACGTAGTTTTGTGATGTGATTGTACTAAAGGACTTCATCTGTAAGTTTTCTTCCTGGATACGCCGCTGATAAATTGATACATTTTGAAAAACAGAACTTTTAAGATATCACGCTTCCCTTTCACGAAATGAATCGTTGCTTGCAACTTTATCAATATATAGAACGATACACAGAATATTTACATTGCAGAATTAATATTATTCCGGAATCATGAGTTGATAGGGGAGTTTGCACCTTATGAATACATAGATTACAATTTTATTCCTTAGGTACATAAACAGTTTTTCTTTTTTCTTTTTTTCATTCAATGTACTTACGAAGAACGCTGTAGAGATTGGTTTCACAATATTTATTGAAATAGAAGATGAAGTAGTTTTGATGAACTATTTTCAATCAAGTCCTAAGTACTATCACTTCATATATGTAACAAAATAAATTCATAAAATAATATATTCTGGGGTCATATTTATTTCTACACTGAACCATACACTATGAATTTTCTTACATGAAAATGTTTCAATACACACGACTAGGAGAGCTTCAATTGGCCTATGAGTATCCTATTTGCAATGAACATGGTTAATGCCAGCTTGTCTGCGAAATAGATTCTGTCTAGAACATAATCAGTGGTTTGGGGGTGGTCGCACCCATATCGATATGGAAGCACTCGCTGTGGCCGCAAGCAAGTACATGTTAATTACACAGCTGCATAATGCATGTCGGACGAGAGTTCATCGCTTTCATCGCAGACGCAGAATGAGTGTGTTCCCAGCGTGAATTTTTTTAACAAGCCCATAAAAGGACCGTTCAAAAAGCTTTAATAATTATTCGTCGGTAACTAGGCAGTAGTATCCTTTACAAGATGTGGAAAATGCACCCAAAATTCAAAATGTAGACAATCCCAGTAGCATATTGTATTATCGCGTGGGTGGTAAGGATCATTTTATTAGTTAAAATATCTAGTTAGATTACCGTCATCAGATTGAAAACTTTTAATCAATACGTTTCCTCCCGCCATTTAGGCATGGCTCTTTCACTCGCTGAACATTGCTAGGTCAATTCCCAATATCATAAGTACATATTTTACGATATAGAGTACTATCTATAACAGAACTTCTTAACTCGACTGAAGTTACCTACGTAGAAATATTGGGAACGCCGGATTCGTTCCAGAAGTGAAACACATTTTCAAGACAAAGTTTTGAATTTATTTATTGACGTTAAGTATTACGCGGGTCACGACTATCAAAGAAACGGAAATCATATGGAAATAATTTAGCTAAAATTAACAAGAATTCATATAATGATAAAAATTACAAAGGAAAAAATATCTTCCTTTTGGTATTCATGTGGTGGTTATTTAATTTGGAAACTTATATTTCCTACCACGATGTAGTCACGCTGTATGCTGGCTTTAGCTCTACTAACATTGAGAGCTTGTACATTTCGGAGTGTGGTCTATATATTTCACACTTTTTTGTCAATAAGTTTCATGTAAGTAATATAAATTCAATATTAATATATAATGCTTATTTATAATTCCATATCTAAATGATCGTGTGAATACACACATCCAATTTGTTTCACAGACGTCGTAAGATTACATTTATATTTGTTATTTTGTTTTTGCCTTCGTTGATCTTCCAATTCTTTCAATCCAATACTATATCTTCCGACTATAATAAGGAAGATCGTAGGAAGACCTACTCATTTGGTTGAATTTGGGGCATGAGTTAGTGAAACGCAAAAGATGGAAAGTATTTTCCTTATCACTAATTAGTTTGGTGCTAATAACAATTGGTATGAACCAAGGACCCCGAATAAATCAAAATAAGGCTCGTTGAGTCAGTAGGACTGGAAGAAAACGTACTTTAAGATTGTTAATGTCATTACGGGTTCAGGTTGCGTAGTCTGCAATGTAGATAATTATGTTTAATAGCTAAAATGTATGGAATTCCAATATTATTTTAACGGTATTGCTTGTGGAAATTATACTAAATACCAACTTACAAAGTATTAATATTGTTCTTTTACGTGATATTTCATTCTTTGTGTTTAATTCAGTCGAAATTTTTAAAAATAAAATCCATTTTTAAAGCGTAATCAGATGCATGATATGATAAAATAAATGTATTAACAATACAATTTCAATTAAATTCACAACAAGCAATTTTTCATCTAAATTTATACGTAGAATTAGAAATATTTATAATTATCTCATAAACCTTTTTTTTCACCTACATTTTCAGTTAAGAATATTTTTAAATTAGGCTTATATTCAAAATTAGGTTCCTATCCTACAAGTAATGATTTTGATTAGATTATAATATAGAGTATAAAATGACTAGAATATAGGGGTAACTAATTGCATACCATTGAACAATTATGCTCTGATGAATGAAACTCTGATGTAGTAATACCAGTTTTCAAATGTTCGGCATTATTTATATTTTTCTCTCATGAGAATGTGTTCGGTGTTTTTATTTGTAGACCTTAGGTGGGTACGAGTGCAACTGAGGAAGACCAGAAAGCGGTGGAGTGGTTAAGGATTCTGCTATTTGTGCTGGGCGAAATCTTAACATTAAAGTACACGAAAAATTAGTGGAAACAGGAAAGTCTTGTTACTGAGAATTAGAATATTTGAGACCACTCTGAATGTTTTTGTGCAGATACCCGTGATCTGCATGCACACGAATGTACACAAATTAAATAGATTCACAAATCTACTTGCTTCTGGAGATAACTTTTTATGAAGTCTATGTAATACAATAATGATATTACTACATGGTCAAAGGAAACCGAGTGCGTAGAACGGAAATACAAATCTTGGTTTTGAACCAAAAGCACTTACATTGTTGACTAGCTACCTGACTAACAGACAACAAAAAGTTAAGGCAAATAATGCCATGAATGACTACTCTATTATAGCGACTGGAGTGCAACAAGGAACGATCCTGGAAACTTTCCTTTTTACACTGTATGTAAATGACCTTCTAATGAACTTGCCTACACGCGCTGTGGTGTCATATGCAGATGACGCAGCTATTTTAACAGCCAAAAATTCTTGGATACCTACTCAGGAGAAAATGAATATTTTTATTTTGTTAATAATTGGCTATCGCTTAATAAATTATCTCTAAATGTTAACAATACTGTATAGGGGAAGTCTGGGCAAGAAGCATAGTGTGGGTAAGAATAATAATAGATTTTCCCAAATAAGTACAATAGATGGCGTAATTGGACTTGTTCACATCGGTAAATGAACGACCCTGCGACGCCATGACAGTTCAACGAAAACAATACGCTCGTGTATATGTTGTGAAAATAAAAATAATATATTTTGACTGTTTTGTTTCGATTTTTGGAAAGGTATGTGTATCAACTATTTGTATTAAGTGTCAAGTATTTATTAATATGTTTTGTTTGATCGACTGCTCGTTAACTTAAGTTTAACCTTTGGCTGTAACTTTTTATTCACATGTTGAAATTTTTTCCTATCTTAGACAACTTTCTACTATTGGCGCTTTGGGCACAAGAATATGGGTAAAACGGATAGCTACCCGTTTTGTCTGGTTATTTCGATAATTTATTTTTAATGAAATAAAACACATTTAACTAAGTTCATTAGCGGGTATAGCTGATTTTGCACATTTATACGTTTACCGACTTACTGCATCTTTGCCTGAACCTGACATCCTACAGCGAAGAGAACCAGCTAACTCGTTGGACGAAAACCATCCATTGCATGTAGTGACACTTAGCCTTACACCAATGCAAATCAGACCCATATGAACTATAGCTGTTCCCAAGACAAATCGCCAACACCAGAGTAAAAAATCCGAGGTGTTGACATCTACTGCCGTCAAAACTGAGCAAGCTGTAAAATTAGAAAAAGCTAATAATAAAAAGATGAAAATATCTGAGTTGGCAGGTTCCCGCAAAACTAAATAAAGACGAAAGCATCTGAGTAAGCAGACTCTAGTCAAGCTAAAAAAATTAGCTCTGTCAATACAAAAAACCGAAAGGCTAAGTCAAGTTCTTTCTGTTTGGTGTGCACTGAAGAATACATTGAACCGAAGACTGGATTGAGTGTAACCAGAGCGGAAGATGGGCGCATGAGGACTGTATTTCTTATATAGGGGTGGGCAGTTACTTCTGTGATGAGTGCCATGACTAATTTTTAATTTTTTCCCTTGTGATATCTGTTTTGCCCGACTCTCCCGGAAAAAACAGATAATGGGTACTTTTTGTTGTTACCAAAAATTAAACTAAAACTTGTTTAAGTTTTCAGTAGTATTTTCCAAAAATGGCTAAATATAGTTCACATTAAAAGTACAAAGAGTTTTGTTGATTAGAAAGTTGTGTTTTTTACACATTTCCTTATCATATGCGTCTTGCCCGAGTTTCCCCTACATAACATTAGGAAGTTACAAAGACTGTTCCTAACACTCTCGACTTAAAAATACATGATGACCATCAAATAAATAGAGTGGAAAGCTATAAATATTTTGGAACTACTTTTGATTATAACATGAAATGGGATAAATACACAGAGTGTTATAAATAATATTAAATATTTTATTTCCATTTTTTCAAAAATGGCTAAAAGTATGCAGGTTAAAACACAATTATTACTATATCATGCATTTCGACTATGCATAATAGCCTAGGATGAAGCGTAGAAAAAGAATATAAATATATTACAAAGACTACAAAACAGATTATTAAGAATAGTATATAAAACATTTTTGATGGTGATAATTAACCTCTAAATCTAGATCAAATATTCGCATTTGAGATATGAGTCATTGTGTTATCATTATAAATATCTAAAAGTAAAGTTTCTTAATAAGAGAAGTAAAAGAAGAAATAAAAGTATACTAATTCCCAAGTTTGCTAAAACTATAAATATTAAAAACAGTTTCTTAATAGCTATTAGACTATTTAATTCATTGCCATATCATCTAAAAAAATTAACTTATAAGAGATTAACTATAAAGAAGAACTTATAGAAATTATTAGAGTCAATGTTAAATATTTGTATACATTATTTGTGTGTTTTTGTAACTAGTTTAAATTTGTATAATTGTTAAAACACCGCATTTGTATGTTAAAACTAGCTACAAACCTTCAGCGATACAATAGTTAATGATTACATGAGTAACAATATAGGATTAGTTAGTGTTTTTTATTTTTAGTAAGTTCTAGTATGTAAGTTGTTTTTGTATCAGACCTGCGTACAGGTAATTAATTTACCTCTATAGGATTTTACTTTGTAAAATTTTCTGTTTTAATAAATAAATAAAAATTAGTCCTGAATCTACAACATTACATAAGTGCAAGTCATGACAACATGGAAACTGGTATTGAGAATGTGCGAAAGAAAGCGGTGGTCTAGCGGTAGCGTCTTCACTTCTTTTCACGATACCCGCTGAGCGGATCAATGCTCGTTCAAACTCTGCTCGGCCGAACTAGATGAGGTTTAGGGGTTTCCCTCTCACCTACTCCAAACAAATGCCGGAGCGGCACCATACTTTCCCCGACTACCCACAATCTCCCGATTCCCCTTCTTCAGTTATGGTTGGGTGGAAGAGAAAGCCTCATGGCATGAACCACTCTCTAAGACATTAAATAAAATAAAAATAAATAAAGTAGCCGAGAAAAGAGAAGATTTAAGAGATTTGATGAATGAAGAAATAGGGAAAGGATACATTACTCGAACTGGTATATAATGAAACGTCAATATAATAAATTAGCAGGGCAAGTCAAAAAGTAAAAGCTATTAAAAAACTTGTTATAGGGAAAACGTGATTTAAAGGAACATTATTTTTCTATTCCTCTAAACCTACTCGATTTCCTGACAAGCTTCCTAATTTGCACATCCACTCTTGCACCGCCTCCACTTCCTCATCCTCGGATGTAATCAAAAAGGTAGAAATCTTTTTAAGCTAGACCAGCACTGTACAGTGTGTGCTCCAACATCTCAAAACCAAGTCTTTGAATGCACTGGTTTGTTTTCCCAGCTGTATGAGGCCGAGCTATATCCTGAAGCAGAATCAAAAGCTTCCCTCCCATCTATGTTTTGATTTTGATCACATAGAAGCTCACAGTAGCTTCCACTATCCTGTTTGACCTCTGACCTGTTACTTGCGTAATGAAATATCAGTGGACCTTTCATATCCCAAAACACTGCTATAAACTTTCCTGCAGAATATTGTCTTGTGAACGTTTTTTGTTCAGGGTGAAGATAGATGCTTCCACACCATGCTGTGCCACTTACTGTGTGGTTCGTAGAGATGAAAACCTTCAAGCACAAATCCTCTTGTGTCGATCTAATACATACTTATAACACATTCTATATACAATATAAAAATGTAGCCAATAATGATAGCATTCTAGTTCAAGGTTAGCCACATTCCTGATTATTATTTAAACTACAGAATTGTTTTATTATGTTAAGAATTAATACGTGTAAGTAATATTTAGTCGTAACGTGTACGAACTCGACTACCAATAAATTATCATCTACGGTATAAAAAGATTCTCGTGACTTTAACTTAGCATTCTCTTTAAATTAATTAAATAAATATTAAATGATAAATTCGGAGAAAAATAAATATATTTTTGTAAGATTTGGAGTTCAGGTAGGTTTAAGAATTGGAGCATACCTACCAATACAACAATTTTTCATCCGGAGAAATAGGAACAGTTCTAGAACGTCTAGATACCTATAATCTTCCAGAGAAACATAAGGAATTCCAACTCATACATGAAATAATTAACAAAAAATATTTTGGAGCACTACAAACGTTCTCATTCCGTAGAGTATCATCGATAACGTAAGTCAATACGCGGATGAGAACATTACGTTCTTACTATCCTCATATTAGACAATTGTGGTGATGGGCACAACCTTTCATGTTCAATATTGCCTCGTCTCTAAATATTTACAGAAGTCACTCAGTTTAGGAGAGTTCGGATTTTAATTTTATTTAATATTAAATAAGCAAAAACAAAAAAATCTACTTATGTATGAATGCTAATTTCTGTACATAAAATAGCTGTCTTTACTTAAGGTAATGTTTAATTATTATTAAAAGTCGGGAAGTCTTCGTTAGTAACATGTATTAATAATTTTTATATTATATTATTTATTTACAATATTAATAGTTTTATGAACAAAGAAATATTACCTTCGTCATTTGGATATTGGATATTCCGTAAAAGATGAAATACACACTTGAGTGTGTTGCGGGTGGTATTGACCAGGGAAAATTTCAAACAGAACAAGAAAATATGACTTGCGTATAAGTGACACAGTAAGGACAAACAATTTTTAAATAGCGAAATTATTTTAGTATAATGAATAACATACAATTTTAATAAAACACATTTGTATTGGTGATAAGGTAGCGCGTTTGTTTTTGATGTTATTTGTCGTAAGACCTGTGGGGACTTTAGCAATTCAGAATAAATTAGAAGGCCACCCCTTTCTCATTTAATAATATTCCCATCATATTTTAGTTACTATAAATGTGGTATTTCGTACAAAAGATCATTATGTGTATGTTATCGGCAATGTAAGAAATTCAGGCATCGCGAACAACTAGGCAAAATGAACAATCCCTGAAGACGTTTGTCAAAGTAGGAAATATTCAAAGAATATTCCACTTCGCCTTGACATTGTACCCCAATGAAAGACAGACAAAGCTAGAAATACAAAATATTTGCGTTTAAAATATAATGTGCATGATTATTTCTTTAATTTCTCAGTAATTTCACGAATTTCACGACATTGGACTCCGAAATCTCACTCAATGAAAACAATATCGAATATCACAAAATAAGAACAATTAGAATTTGAAAATTTGATGATATTAATTACTGTACTGCTTAATAGAATATGATGAAATTTTTACAAGCTTTTATTTGACATGCAACGTTCGTGTCCATGTTGTCCTCCCGTTTCAAAATTTGTAGTTGATTTTTCGGTCACTTCCAAGTTTCCGATACAGCTGAAATTTTAGATATATGTGTGGTTTGTATGGCAGTAGATGATTATGGAACTGATGATGGAGATGATAGTTATATCGCATATTGTATTATTAATGCTTGTTGTATTTATTAACCTGTTCTAAATTACTGAATATGAGGATGAGATGTGTTATACAGTGTAACGAGTTACAACGCACAAAACTGGAGGCTACCTATCAATTAGTGGTATCGTATTTCATCAAACTAATTTATCTGTTCCAATTTCATTCCTTATCAACTATCCTCTCAAGACAATACACGGGAGTGGCGACAAAGGCACAAGTTAATTAACACGTTTGGGAAATCTAAACTAATCGTTTAATTTTTACAATTTATAGACAGTTTCCATCTTTATTAAATGCACCAAACAAGGAACCTATAGTCGTAAAATTTCAGTTCGATTGGCTACGGGAATCTGCTCATGGAAGTGAGAGTTATATCGTATGTTGTATCAATGCTTATTGTATTTATAAGTCTATGCTGAATTACTGACTATGAGGATGAGATGCGTTACACCGTGAAGTATAATGGGTTGCATCGCACTAAACTGAAGACTACCTATCAGTTTGTGATTTCGTAAATGATTGGACGTTGGATTTGTGCACATTAGACAAATAAGTAAACATATTATAATTCTAAAAATAAAAATATGAGTAAAAATGTTTTCAAACAAGGTTTTATTTAAAATAGTAACTAAAAAGTAACTAATTATGTTAAGTAAAATAAAAAATCAGAAAAACGTACCTACAAAAATGTCCCCAGCTTGCTCACTCATCATACGTGAGAGTACTTCCTGGTACATGAGTTTTAGGTATTTTAAAAATATATCACAAGTCAAACTACCCCACATTAGGCCCCGAAGGTGCCCAAAGGGTTCGCGAATTATAGAGCTCCGCAATTTCTTGGTCTTGGCACTAGGTGGAGAAGGAGATGTGGCCAACATCTCACTCCGACCGGTTTGACCCCAGTACTCATTTTACAGGAGGCTGAGTAGGTCTGGGAGTCAGTCTGGATGCTGAGGTGTGATGAAAACTCCCCATCTTTCCAGTGTTCGAATTCAGCCAGCAACTAAGCACCCTATCCTCTGAGACACGCTGACTCCATTTAATAATTTGAAATGTGCTTTTTAAAAGTTAGAACCTCTTTATGTATTGATTCTTTTTTGTTTTTAGTGTATTTTTTGAAAAAAGAAAGCCTAGATACTACAATAATGAGATTTTACCATACAAAGTATTTGTAATAATGACAATTTGTTGCAGTAGGTAACGCCTCAGCAGTAAGTCAATTCCAGGATACGAGACGATGTATTCGCGAAAAGGTATTATGCTTACTTGACCCCTTATCAGTTTTATATTGTTAAAAATGCCTGGGCAATGCTGCAGATAAAAAGTATACCTTACTTTACCTGATGGATTAATGATGGATTGATCACATTAACTAGGCACTGTTCCTGATTTCCTACTTGACCGTAATTTTATATATGTTTATAATTTTATACGAAGTGGATGAATGAAAGTACTTAATGTTGTCTTCTGACGAGTACAGGAGTTTTTTAAAAACTATTGAAGAAATAATGTTTCAAAACCTCTTTCGTAATTCCTGTACTTCCGTACTCCCACTCTTAACTTTGTCTGGAAAATAATTTATTCTAATTAAGTTTACTAATGTGGGACAGAGTGGGTAATATTTCTGCATTCTGCTGTACAAACTTGTACTGGAAGATAATTTCTTCTGAATGACGAATAACGATCTCGATTGAACTACGTAAAAATAAAAAAAACATATTTAAATAATGTTTCTTTATGAGTGTATGAAGTATGAGTGATTTTATTAAAATAGGAACATTTTGAGACAGAATAAATTAATATTTTTTCTAAATAGTTTTATAAATAAAAAACGAACTGCAATGTGAAAAGAAAAAATGTTAATGTATCTTGTTTACATTTGTCGTGTACTATGTGAATTAAGCGAAAATTGTTTGATATTCGACAGCATATAAAACAAAATTAATTTTTATTTCGCCCACAAAAATAATAGTTTGGAGGATGCGTAAAAATGAGAATTGGCCATTGTTAAATTGAATTATAGTATAGACTACCTTTCAGGAAATGAGAATGAGTTTCCTTACACATGTTTAATTTTTATAGATAGGGGATAACATCGTATATAAGGAAGAGGGTTGCAATTATTGGTAAATTTCAGTTTTTTGTACGAGTATTTACATCTCCTATTAAATTTTATGATGGATGCAACTTCAATCAGAATATTACAAAAAGTTCACGTTTTGTTGTAAATACATGAAAATATTGTGCAATAGTAATATATTTCAAGTAGAAATAATATTGACAGACATGAATACCAATGCATTCCATCATAATATCAAAAAACAATATAGTTGTGAATGTTTAATATATTTCAAGTAGAAATAATATTAACAGACATATGCTTTCTCCTCGTAAAAAAACAATGGATTGGGCCTGACCTTATCTAATATATTGGCGAATGATGAATATTCGGATGCTTACTTTATCCAGTATCCTATTCTATAACATTTGGTGTATCATTATCAAACTGATGAAATTGTTAGCAACAGTCTAGCGGATCGTTCATTATGTGTGGGCGTCGCCAAGAGAAATGAGTTGGTAGCTGGGCTGTTTCCGTTGCGTTCCTTTTTATCATACTACATAAAATTGTTGGAAGCGTCTGCAAATTCTCGGGAGACACCGGGTGAGTTAATCAAGCATGGAATTGACACCTTCTTCATTAATCTGTCAATTAAGAAAACGTTTTTGTATAAAAAATCTAAAGGTAGATCGATCATATTAAAAACAATGAAGCATGTGCTTTTTCGTTAACTTAACTGATAAAGCGATTTCTAACAATTAAGTGATTCTCATATTCTGTAACACAAACCATCTTGTAACTAGAACTAATATCCTCATTGTAAAATGCGTGGGAGTATCTTGCCACCGTGTTGGTGCCAAAAGATCTGACCCTACCTAGTCTAATAATAATAATAATAATAATGAATACCCACACGTTGGTGTGTTATACATGCAAAATGATCTTGATTTCATGAGTTCTATGAATACTGTAGGTATTTGAGAGGAATTCAATGTTGGAACAAATAACAAATTCTGATAACATTAAACAACTATTCATTACTAAGAATGAAAAAGTGAAACTCGAAAATATTACTATTAATCACGAATTCAAAGTTGAATTTAAACAATTACAAATCAAGAAATCCGGAAGATAGAATAGCTGAAAGAGAAAAAAAAATACAAATTACCACCTCTTTTTTGACTTAGTTAAGATTGTTTATTTACTCACAACTTTGGTGAAACGATTTCTACCTGCGAAGTATCACAGCCAATTTCATTCGTATTACTGGCGGCCAGTAACATTGACCTTGGACGGACGCTAGGATACCTCTCGAGGAGATGTTACATGTTCAAGAAAATCAGTACTGTGTCACAACTCGGGACATTGACCTCAATTCTGTCCATCTGCCTTCCGCTTGTTCACAAAAATCTATGTGAAATTCGTAAGTTTCAAGAATTGAGCTTACAACACTTTGAACACATAAATAACCAAATCCACAAGCTACATAAATTCAAATATTCAATATTATCAAATGACAATATGATATATTAATGCAATTAAAAGCTAAATCTTGGTTACATTGATATTATTACTAGTTAGTACCAGACAGTATGTGATCAGACAATTCAATTGAATCCAAATGATTCGTAAAAATCGTGATGTTCAATAACTCTTATTAATTACACAATTAATTGAATAATTTAGTATATTAATAGTCACAATAAGTTATACTCATTTTTAATAACATGTGTTCCAATTAAGTTGTCTCAATTTGAGAAATATGGAATAAATCTTTTACAAAATTGATTCAAATGCCTTCAAATGAAACTAAATTCAATAACATAAAAATCATAAAAATTATAGTACAATAAATAGTAGGAAAGTAAATAAATTCAGGAAAAAAATATTAGAGTCATGAAAAGTTAAAAGGCAAGGATTTGGTAAATTCTTCAAGTTAAACAATACAATTGCAGCAAATCCATTCATTGAGAACCACGGCTCTTCTTGAGAGGAAATAGAAAGGCGTAGAGTCAAACGCCTTGCCACACTTCGTACGAATTTCTGCCAATAATTTTTCTTGCCACAGTATTTTTTATTTCAGTTCAAGCTTTGTTAGTGAGCGTGTTGAGTATAATGTAAACACAGAAAAAATGTAAACATGCAATAAGAATAGAAATTTTTTTCAAATCCGATGAGCGAATTTTCAACCATGAGGTAAAGTATGGTGCTTGATTGATTTTTCTAACACGGAAAAACTCATAGCCCTGCTCGTTACAAAGTTCTATATTATAGCAAATTGATTGTTTTCCTAACACATTTTGTGTTGATATTTCGTTTCACCATCTTTAAACCATAGAAAAATAGTATGTGAATTAGCAGAGTCTTCGACCTTTTGCGACGTTATTACGCAACATGTCATATGAAGAGAACTCCTCTTCATGTTATTTTCTCTACTTCACCTAAGCAAAAAATTGACGAATAATTTCAGATGATGGATCATAAATTCATCATTTTGAAGTAAATTCAATGCCAATTCCAAGTCTCGAGGCTTCTCTAAATCAAATCTGTTTACTTGTAATAAAAACATGAAGGTATTCTCTCGCATGTAGGTTTGCCATGTGTTTACCCAGATTAATCCTCGTTTGAAGGTTGTCCAGGGAGCGATTTTTCATCATTGTCCGGTTTCTTCAAACTAGTTTCTTCAACTCCTTCTCAAAATCGTTCAAATTTCGCACCTGTATTCGATTATTCTCATATCTTCGCTAGTCGTATTTTGCAACGGTGTAATCCATATAAGGGTTTTGTTGATTAATTGTTACTATTCTTTATATTTGTTACCATAATAGAGAAGTATCTAGTTAATATTGTTTGAAAAGAGGTATTTTTAACCTCTTTAACCTTTTTAACAATTTTTTATTATTAAATGAATAAATATGTCACGTTACAACATTATTTAAATTATTTCAATATTATTAAGGATAAAAAATATTTTCGCATAATAATGTCCGTAAATGAAGTTCGAAAATCCCGGGTTTTTAGTCCCTAGTGAAAATGCTGATGGCAACCCTAGTCGCATGGCATGTAATAGGTGCCGACATTCAGTAACACGAACCAAACAATAACAACAACTATGATCACTACATTAGAAGCTATTTGAAGCTAGGAAGGTGCTGGAAGGAATAGTGAAAAATATACATGCCCAATCTGTTTTTGTTAATTAATTACTTTTGTTCTTGGTGAAACAAAATGCTAAAAAAGAGAATAGTAGAATATGTTTAATAAATCACTGGGTGTCAGATAATAGTGATTATTCAACTGATATCATCCAGTATCAAGTATGATATAAGGTAATGAAATATGTAAAGGAATTACAGCTTGAATAAATTCGGAGACTACTTCACATATAAATGGAAGGGGTGCGGAAATGAAGAAAACACGCCAGAAATACTACTTCTTACATAGGTAAAACCCACGTCTGCAAAGCCTACACTTTCAGGCGATCTTCGTAAGACGTAAGCTACAATATTCCGTGAAAGAAATTTAACAATCCAGCTCTACAACCATTTCCTGAGAAATATTGTTTCAACCATTATCCCAGACGTGTCNGGGATCCCAGACGTGTCAACTCTTAGAATTATTTATCTTTCCCCGCTTTACGAATCTCCCATGGACTCAATACGTTCTGACATTAGAGAACACTACATCTGACATTAAAATAAAAATGAATCCAGAAAACCACATGTTCTTGGTGCAAAGTGCTAAAAAGAACTAATTATAGCACTACAAGAAGATTTATAAATGATTCTCCGCGACTACTGTCACCACATGAAAGTAAGAATAATTGGTGTGAAGTGTTTGTAATGGTCACAGATGCAGCTGCTTAAGTGCTGAAAACAGCAAAAACTCTTCAATTCATTCCACCATTTCCTTTGGGCCCTTGATCGGAATTGATGAGATACTCCCTTGCTCACTTCCGGAAAGCAAACTAGTATGTTATCCTCCACGTGGTCATGCGTAGTTGGTAACTGTTTTTTAGAAAATAAATTCATTTTTATTATTTTATTCCAACCTTATTCTCGTAACCTGCTTAGGTCACGGATTGCACTATATAACAGAAGAAATACACAATTTACAGCTGGAATTAATTTAATTGCAATTGATAAAAAAGTGTATATCAAATTAACAACCGATTCTACAAAGGTTACCTGCCTAAAGTTCCTTTGCCACCAGAATCTGTCCTAACAAGACGGGGAACGTGGTTATCCGCGAATTTTAACAAGAAAATGTCAATAAAGCAAAACAAATGATAACGAAACTTGATGATGTCTATGAAGATGTGTATATCTTTGATTGTACGCATTTTTCTTTGATTCCAAGAGCTATTGAGAGCGTAGAAAAAAATGATGCACTTTTACATGACTCTCTTGAACAGGTTCAGAAAACTATTTCTTCCCTTAATTACGTTTCAAGTACAGTTGGAGATACGAACTAACGAAGTTCCAAATAATTAATTAGTATTTGAATGGAGTCAGGCTTACTTTGCCGGATGAATGTACCTAACCTTCTTGCTTGAACTTTGCTGTTCAAATATATATTTTGTGCAAACCTCAATTGACGTAGGAAAATCATTCCCCGCCCATAAACTTATTTTGACAAACAATAGACGTAATTTGTCTGTAGAAAACATTGAAATACTTGTGGTTTTCTATTGTGATACTTCTTTCTGCGGTGAATGATAGCATGTAAATTGGTGAGTGAAAACAAAATCTTATTCTAGAGTACATATTTTTAAATTTCCAATGCATATTCTCAGCCCTTTAGTGAATAATTTCAACATATACTAAGTGTTTTTAATGATAAAAGGTCCAGTCAATGATAACCTGAGAATAATTGCGAACACCCGGAAGCAAACACGTACACCATGGCTCTATGTACTCGCGAGTATTGAACCTTCTTCACTGAAGAAAGAAATTGCTATCAGCTCAGAAAAAGAAAAGAATTGTTCCTGGCCTGACCTTTCCCATCAGTGAGGACCTTATTGGTACAAACTGATTGAAGTCTAGAAAACTTTTCTGGAATTATGACACAGATAAGTTCACGCCAGCAGAGAAATGGAAGCTGTCATGGAAAGAAGATGCAGAGAATAACGCCCAATTAGTTTAGCACTCTCGGAAATGCTTGTCAGGCTTCTACCTTCGTAAAAAAAGTGGATAAGGAATTAGGAGAGGAACTGCGAGATGCAAACAACAAATTGAAAAGTGGAGTTTCTCGTATGATCTATCATTTACGTACCAGGTAATACTTAGAGTGAACAGCCTCATCTGTGGAACACGTCAGACGAAGGAATCCCTTTGAATGCTCCATGAAGTTACAGATGCTACCAAAATTTGACTCATAAATATACAATTTAGTGTTTAATTCCTAACTGTTAGTTCTTATAAATCTTTAATTGTATATTTTAAGCTTAATGTAGCGTATATTGTTTTGCATTTTGTATATTGTTCTGTGTTAATGTGGAAAATCGAACGCAAAATACCACGAATTAAATTGTTAAAATTAAATTCACATTTAGCAATGAAGGCAAATATTTTTCAAAATTTCAAACAATCTAAAGATGTAAGACTCAAGATCTAGATAGAAGTTTGAGTCATGAGTCATTTACTTAGCAGGTTAATGTTTAATATATCCTCCCTCGTATCATATGTTCTTCTATGGATGACTTAACTGATGTTTTCATGAACTGTATTGTAGCTCCAACGTATCAGAAATTCATTAGAGTCTTATCTTTCCGCTATTAGAATCAGCAATAGTCAATGTTGAACCGTATCAACAGTATGTTTTTGACCATGGCAGATTGCTCTGAGGGCGAGAAGTGTCCTCGAAGTGAGGCACTCGTGCTCAAAGAGCTAAGTCTATGCTCACTGGAACAACCTTCACACGAGAAAACCTTAGTTTACTGTGTGTGTGTGTGTGCACGACCTTGGAGGTAGAATGACCAATACGCTGGATATCCATGATCTAGCCGAGATCACATTCGTCTATATTGCGTGTGATGCCTATCCAGTTCTCGACTATCACTCCGACGACCAGTTGAAGATCTGACTATACCCCACTCATAGGACTCTATTCACCGTGTCAATAGGACTGTTTCTTCAATACCACAGCTATCTCCAATGCATTGGTTCCTCATTGGTGTACAATGGAAGTGTTTCGTGGTACTAGTGAATTCACTATATTTTAAATCTCTTGGTTATTCGTTGCATATTACAATTTCAACTCGTTATTGATACTTTAAATCGTACTTATAGATTAAAGCTGATCAGTTTGCTTACTGTAGCTTTCAAGACAAGCTTATTATAATCTACCTTTACACAACAAAACATCAGTTATCAAACAGTAAGAGTACTAATAAAAAGAAAGCGATCATTAGCAAACTATAGAAATCTTGCAGGATGTGGGAACCGTTGTGCTAAAAGAAAGCTATTACATGGAAAAGCTCGTAAGCGAATGGTCCAAAGTACAATAGTTTCAAGGCAGTAAAGCACTCTCCCCTCTATATTTGCCAAAAAATGGTTATTTGTAAAATTTGTATGCGAGAAAAATAATATTTTTAGGACTCGAAATAGTTTTTAACATAGATTAACATTAGGGTAACATTTCAGTCAAGTTAAGCACACACCAGAAACTGAAATTCGTTACTTCAGTAATTGAATTCTGATGTTTACATCAATCCATACTTGTACCCTTTTTACTCTTCTTGATAATTATTTTGAAGAAAGTGCTCTTGACGTTTCTTTAGTTCTTTTAAAATAGATTCAAGGGTAGATTCTATTAGAATTGAATCAGACGAATTTTCGAGAAGAGAAGATCTTTACGGGCAGTCAGAGGTGGCAGAAGGCGAATCTAGGTCTTTTCCGTTCCCATTGGGTTTGTCTCACCTAAGGGTTTTTTTTCGATGTGAAATACTGCAAGTGAGCTAATCGCAAGAAACAATTGTTAAGGTTTCACAAGGACTTTTGAAAATAAAAAAATCATTGTTATTTGTAAAAACACAATTTATTTTAAATTAACTTCACTATTTTAAATTAAAAATTACACAAATAATAATTTGTGTTAAGTGTTTTACAATTGTGCTTGTCCCCCAAAATATTCAGGATCTAGGAACGGTATATTTTTTGACAAATTCATAAAACATATTTTATAATGGGGTATTTATATGTCACGCATAGTCAGTTATCTATATTTAACTTACAAGTTTGATGGTCGTACGCTGTTAATGATTTTGGAAAGTGAAATAAGAATGATCCCAAAGCGAAAAATGTCCTGAATTACCGTAACACCCTAGCTGACTGCACTATTTTTAGTCTGAAAGTAGTTTGATATTGTTGGTAGATTTGTTTGTTTGAATATATGAATTGTAAGTTAACTGTTAGTGCTTCCTCTCGAATTGCGTGGAAAACAATGGTGCGATTACGATCGGCCAGGTAGTAACGCATGCGTGCTAAGCAATGATGGCCTTCGAATTTATTTGTCCTGTGGGGGTTGTAGATGGCAATAAACCACAATAAAACACCATGAAACGAACGCAGTGGAATGCGCCTGGCTTCATATTTTTATTTTAGGGCTTGTCGTGAGACGTATTGCGCCTGTATGCCTCCTTCCGGACCGAACAGCTTCTCCCTAAGGACTCACGAGGGCAGGTGTACTCTTCGCTATCACGAAATGGGATCAATTTCGTCTCTTTTCATGCTGTATACGTATGTGCTTAGGAAATGTTGAATTATAAAAAAATAGTTTCTCCTTCATCTGCAACGTTATGTGATTCTGTGTATTTTGGTAAATGGTTATACAAGCAATACTGAACTTTATAGCTTATATTATTCAAAACCCTCCATATTTTGCCTAAATATTATAAGTACCTCCTGAAGAGTGAACTGTTTTCTGGAAAATCAAGTATACGTTTATTGCTCATGAAGAGGGGAACTTTCATATTTCATTTTACAGAGTATCTCTTCTCCTGTGCAATTGGTGAGATAAGGTATATTGCAATAATTTTGATGCCTAAATAAAGAGTTAATACAATAACATTTTTATTTAAAAAATTTGACGTGACAGAAAATTGATCAAATATTGTATCGTGAAGAGTATATATTATCTAAAAATAATGGAATTCACGTGAAATTTAAGTTTTCAATCAATTTACTTGAGAAATAGTTTCTATTCTTTCTTTCTAGGTGCACTGTTTTTTTACCAGAAACGTGTTAATGCTCTTCAAAAAATAAAAAAAATAAAAAAATTAGTGCAAGAAGTGTAAGTAAATATAAATTAGAGGTCTAAAGTAAACTTAACCAGAAGGCGGGAAATTTTTTAAAAAAACTCTAACATGCTAAAAACCCAAAACATACTCCGTCAGACTTAACTGTTTGAATAAAGCACTTTAATTCAAACACATCACAGTAAAAACCACAATACATAAAACTGCACATTATACGGTCATGCGCATGGTGCTCTTTAGATGTATTGATTTTATTAATTTTAAAACAATATATTATTATTATTATTATTATTATTATTATTATTTGCGAATGGACTCTTGTATGGATCACGCAAAGCCATATGATTTAACTGTTCATTTTCCTCTGTCTCCACATTTCTTTCATCCTTTCGCTATGATTTTTCTTCCTCTCCTCTGTCCATTTAGTTCCTGCTCTTTTTGGATTTCATTTTCCGACTGTAGTTTCCACGTATCTACATTCTCTCTGTATAGTTTTCGGTTCAAAATGTCTGATCTTTTTATTCGAGCTTTTTCTAAATAATTTTTTACTTCCTGGATCCATGGGATGGGCTTAATTTTTTCTATATATTTTAGTTTTTTGTTAGGTAGTCTGGTGGTAGGTAGTCTATGTATATGGCCGTAAAATTTAGTCTTCTCTTTCTGATGTCTGCCGCTAAGTTAGATAGTTTTTCAGTTGTTTTCCTGGACCTTAATCTAAAACCATCTTCCGTCATTTTGAGGACCGATAATTTTTCTTATGGTTTTTCGTTATTCTTTTAATAAATTTTCTAAATCTCCTTTTATGTGAAGAGTTTCACTAGCATACAGGGCCTCCGGTTTAATTACTGTGTTGTAGTGTCAAATTTTGGTGCCTATTGAGAGACATTTTTTGTTGTAGATGTTGTGAGATTTTCCGTATGCTCTCTTCAGTTTCTGTAGTCGGATGTTTTGTGCTTTTTTTCTCCACCTGTAGGTTCGATGATTTTGCCGAGGTACTTGAAATGTGAAGTTCTGTTGACTTTGCCGTATTTTGTGTTTAAGGTTTGTATATTGAGTTTTGAGCAAATGAATTCGGTTTTTTGAAATGAAATTTTTAGACCTACTTTTTCTGCACACNATATATATATATATATATATGATACGTGTGTCATAATGTCATAAAATGTCATAAAGGTTTGTTTACAATGTGATGTAAACACATCACATTGTAATTTTAATTAAGAGCTTTTAATAAACGATTTGCTCTGATAATGACGAAGAAATCTTTTACGAACGTGAATATTTGAGACTATATATTCTTACTAATAAAGTTTGTTGAAAGAATTTATTATTAAGAAGAGAGTATTTAAGAGGTATATTAATATACCTCTGAAATTAGGCACTAATGCCAGAAAGGGAAAAGTGAATCGACGAAATTCAAAGAACTAGCAAAGTTCGAAACTTGCATGCCTGTTAGTTATCCCACCTACCAAATTTTATAGTGAACGAATTGAACACCTCGTCAGTCATAAGATTCCCAAATGACGTTGGACTAATTATTTAGAGAAACTGCGAATGAAATTTTACCCATTTCAATCGAGCGTGGAGGTGTGTCCATTCTCTCATTTCATGAGTGGAAGAAGAAACCAGGGGTCCGGTCTAAAACCGGAGAAAACCCTAGTCGAATGCAAACTGCTCAGAGCATTTTGTTATAAAATGTAGGAAAACTGTATCTAATCCTAAATTTGATTTTGATCCTACAGTTAATTATTTTCTTTTAAAACCATGCAAAATATTTTTCTTTAGTAACTTTATCAATCTCCGCAATTTTATTTATAGTTAAACTATTTA
Source organism: Laupala kohalensis (assembly GCA_002313205.1). Taxonomy (NCBI): domain Eukaryota; kingdom Metazoa; phylum Arthropoda; class Insecta; order Orthoptera; family Trigonidiidae; genus Laupala; species Laupala kohalensis. Next base: position 365,206 of record NNCF01127626.1, read on the forward strand.
GAATGAAAACTTCATCAATAGGGATGTTTTATCAAAAAATCAGAAATGTATCCCGATTTTTCCTATTAACATGTAGCAGAAGGTGAATGAAAAGTGATGTCTATATCTTTGTTCTAGCATATTTTCAGTTGCTGTCACAGACTGTCCTTGTCTATATTCACACTATGAGTTGCTGTCGTTCTTTATCTTTAAGATTGTTCAGCCACTGAAGATTTTACTGTTTACTGATTTAAGCTTTTTCATTTAGTAAATCATTTTATTTTGTATTATCAGCTGCTCCTGGAATAATGGTATTATATATGGATATTATAATGGAACCTTAATAGGAAGTACTTACAAAAAGGTGTCTTCTCTATTTTATTTTTTTGTAATGAAGAACTTCATTAATTCCTCAACGATCAGCATTATTCCAATCCTTAAAGTCAGCGTAGAACATGACTGCTCCATCATAGATATTAAAGATCAATTAAAGCGTGCAGAGCAGAAATGGTGAATGTCCAAAAAGACCTTATTGACAGAAGAGGAAGGAGAGAGAATTGGAATCCGGGTATTGTCCAAGTGATACGGAACCGGGATATGATATAAATAAATGAAAAAAATATATATCATGATACCATGTGCAACAAATTCTACAAAAATACATTTTTGTTACAAGAAGAGGAAAATTGACATATAATTTTATTTAATAACAAAAATTACCAAAACTGGATGGACCATTAAAACAAATTGATAGAAGTGATGAAGGGAAATTCTATTCCACAGGGAGAGTTATGTGAAGACGGACGAGTGATTGTACGCTAGAAAGTGCCTTCGAATAAGAATACAGAATTTATTTCGTGGCAGTTATTCTCGTGACTCATCAATTTGAAGAGAAAATTAAAACGGTAATATCATAAAATATTGTAAAATTATTTCGTACGTAGAAGTACCAGCACATTTTTCGTTGGAGAATGTGACTGAGAGAAAAATGGGTGATGACCTTGGACATGATATTCAGCGAGTTATTATTGCTGCAAACATTTTCCAACAATCAAAGTAAGCCTTCGAAATTTTAGAAAGAACTATTGGCTTTTAATAACATTTCAGAAAGAACTATTGATTTATCATAGTTGTCGATGGAACTTAGGTTTCTTAGCACATATACAAACAGAACATAATCTCGTGATTTAATTATAAAACTGGATTCTATGGACGATTCTTTCGTTAAATGGCATGATTATTCTGGTGGAGAGCAACCTGTAGCAAAGGACTGTTTGTGCACTTGAAGGTAAAATCATTGATGCAACCCCTTCATAAACTTTTTGTAAGTGGTACTTAAGATAAATTGTTACTATTCTACTTAATTTACGAACAATGGTTACGAATAATATTGTTAATTACGCTTAATATTCTACATCAAGAAAAAAGACAAAATGTCAAAATACTTAGAATCACTCATCTATTCGTTATCATTTTCTTGTTGAATATAAAAATTATAAAATTCAAGAAACGCGAAAATATTTTGTTTACTTACTGTATTCTTTTCGAAAAACATTTTTTAAAATTTGGGGAACAAAGGATAAAAATAAGGTGAGTAAAAATTTATTGGGTCATGCAGTGTCCCAAGAAATGGATAAGTTGGTTGCGGCAGTACGAGGAGCATCTTGTTTTTGGAGACTTTGGTAAATTGTTGATATTTTGTCAAAATGTTTACGCTGCTACACAAAGCACAGTTCTGACCGCATAAGAGGGAGTTCAAGAACTCGGAAAGAACTGTTCTTGAGTGATTTCCTTTACCTTATTGTGAAAGCATTGCCTTATCGGCTAGTGGTAGAATTAGCTTGTGCTATAATGCTACCGCTTACCAGCGTATTAGTTTTCAGACGATTGATATCTAAAGTCAGAAAGTCGCAACGACATTTTTCAATTTCATCTTCATTTGTCGTCGGTGTGCGCAGCACCATTGAACTCGACGATCGTACAATTGAGCGACCTACGGCGCCTTGTCACAGCGACCGTTAGTAGCAACGGGACTGCGCACACTGGCGATCGAGAAAGGATGTCTGTGAAGTTAGCACCCCCACTTTGTTATAAAAGAAAATAAATTGTTCTATAATTTTTTACTAACTATGTGCTAATTTCATCCGCTAATGAATAATATTGTGCTCATTCGTAAACCAGGATAAATGGATAACAAAAGTGGAGGTGCCAACGGAACGTGCTCCTACATATAGTACAATCAGACTGGATAAACACTTCAACACTACAATTATGTGCTTATAGTGTGCGCACAATAATGAATCAGACTTTGGATAAATCTTCGACACTATAATTTTATGCTATAATTATGTATTTTCTTATGTTGAAGTGTTTTGTTTATTAAGTATATAGTGGAAATGGATAGATGCGCATTATTCTTTTAGGAATTAATGGGTGCTTAATTATTTTTTCTTTCAAATATCAAGTAATTTTTTAGTTTATTTCTTGTCGTGCTCTGCTGGCTTAATATTACGTCAGCAAACAATATAACAAAAATTTAAAAAAAAAAGAACTGTGCTTCCAATTATAATATAACTTTCAATTATAATTCATTACAAAAAAGGTCATAGTACTAAATACTTTACATTACAATAAAATATAAGAAAAAAGAAAAACATTTCCAGAAATGAAATCATAATATACTATAATTATCCCTCGCGATGACATATTATTAAGATCAATCGGATGAAATATATTTATCCTCACAACCATACATAGTTTACTCCAAAACATCATATCTGCACATTCAAGTAGAGATTGTATGAATTATCTCCCACCCTATTCTCTTTACAATTGCCTTATAGGCTGATGAAAAGGCGCTCTTAAGACATAAAAAACAGTGCGACGTAAAAAACTGCAGTTTAGCAATCTGTACGCAGAATTAACTGAACAATCAAAATACTTTTATTAATATTTTCGAAACTTTGAATTTTAAGAATCTGGAAGTGGTGGTGTGTAAATGAAGTCGGGATGACTGTCCAGAAATAGATTTCTATTCCCAAAGTATTCAAAGTGAAATCTTTGGTTTGGTTTTAATGCATCAATTTGTTTGTGAGCTATCGGAGGAACAAAGTTCTTAACACACACATACGACGTCGGAGATCATCGCCAAAATATGAAAATAGATTCTCCTGGAACTAATTCGCAAAGATCCGAAGAGATCTCAATTTGTTTGATCGATTTGAACACATTTTATTATTATTATACTTTCTGTATAATAAAACAAAAGAGAAAGAAACACATCAAAACAACTCAAATATTGGAAGAAACAGTTTATGCTTTTACCTTCGTTTGTCACGTAGATTATCTTATAATGTGACTGGGGATGGGGTGTTCAATAAGTAATCAAAAAAAAATTTTCTCAGACAATTTTAGATTTTAAAAATTGGAATTTTGTTTGGATCATCCTTAAATATTCACACATCTCATATATTTCCATTAACTCCCAATAGACGGCAGTGCTATAACCAACCTTCCAAATTGGCGTCTGGAACTGAAATGCTTTCCAAGTAAAGAGCAGTTATTAAATTTCTTTTGGCGGGAAACCAGACCATCTCAAATATTTATAGGAGTTACAGAACATCTACAAACACCTGGCACTGGACAATAGCACGGGCGAAGCGTCTGTCGTCAACAGAACGAGGAGAAGGAGATCTGTCTGATCTCCCACAATAGGTTCAGTGGTTTAGACGTGATCAAGTAGCAAACACAGACACACTTTCGGGTTACACATTTATATATTATTATGTATTTATTTCCTTTTATAACAAATTGGGGGTGCCAACTTTACAAACGTCAAGAAAGGAGAAAGAGAAATTTGTCTGAAGGCTGTCGACCAAAAATAAGGACGTCGAGTTCAACCGACAGATAGTTGTATCGCCCGTGTACTCATAGTCGTACTCGGCAACAAAAACGTATTACTTCGACAGCAAAACATAACAATTTTTCTCAAGTAAATCTGCAATTATTACACAGCTTTTATGGAGGTGCCGTGTATTATGGAAATGAATTAATGATGCACTGCACAAACTATCAACTCCTTTAATATCTCGATCTTGCCTGAAAAAATGGTGAATAATTAAGAAAAGGTTCTGACAATAGACTTAATTTTTAAGACAAATAAAACTTTTTACGAATGCAAAAACCATTTTCGAATTCACATGGAAGTGCATATGGACCATACACGTATTCAATAAAATTTCAACGCTGTTTTCAATAAACCAACAACAGCTATTATTTTTCGTAATATAAAAAATAGCTTCTCCTCTACTGTACAGAGTCTGTCCCGAGTACAAACTGTCACATTTACATTTATCTTACTTCACTAACATTCTGAAGTGCTTGCAACAATTTCGATTTTCTCGTGAGAAATATTTGATCTGGGTGTATTTGTAAAATACTTTGTGTACAAAGTATTTTACAAATACTATAAATAATATTATAGTTTATCAATTGATGCAATGGAGAGATGGGACAGAACATTGATTCAAGATGGAGCGCGAAGTAAAATCAGAATTCTCTTTACGTAACGAAAAATATCTATGTCTGAAAAATTAAATTTGAAATTGACTGCTTTAGAAGGTTTCAAAATTTAAGAGTCTTCGTTTTCTTCCATTTACGTTCTTGCCACTAATACATACTATATAAAGAAGTTTCTTGAGGAAAGGTCAAACTTCTTAAATTAATTCACATTTTCATGCAGTCAACATTTCGACAATTTTTTTTTCGGGGTTTGTACTTCAAAACTCAATATATCATATTTAATACATAATTCTCCTCACTACTCATCACATTTATTCATATCTATGAGTAGTGAGGAGAATTATGTATTAAATATGATATATTGAGTACTGAAGTACAAGCTCCGAGGAAGACAATAAATTGGTCAAAACTTTGGTTGTATAAAACTGAATTAATTTAAGAAATTTCTTCCTTTCCTCCAGGACTTTATATACTTCGTTTACTATTTTCTTGGAAAAATACCTTTGACAAGTAGAGGTACGTTTCGAGAAAATTAATAAATTAGGTTGTTGAGATTCGTAGTGAGATTCGTATACCTACTACTATAATGTATTCATCAAGAATCTGACCACGTAAATCTGAGAACACATGAAAGTTAATCAAAATACGACGTGAAATTTTACCAAGAAGTAAAACAAGGAGTTCATATTCTTGTGGTTGCTTCTCTGAGTATTCGAGTTTTTTCTTATTCCTAAATAATGTAAGGATTATTCCAAGGCTCTACTGAGCCTCGGTTTGCCCAGGGGAAACTTTGCTTCAGTCTCCAATGTCTTACGTGGGTTATTTCTCCCTAACACGTCCAGAACCTACATTCCGATGTAGAAGGCGCACTGCGACACAAGAGCGGTACCGCCGCGATCGCCTCGCAAAAATCGCTCCATAATACGACACCGGGGCCCGCGCTGCGTCCCAATTTGGTTAGCGTTGGCCTGTAAATAACGCTCTTTGATTACCCGGGATGAAACAACACGCAATATTATCTCGCAATTGGATGAGGCGCTCTCTTTTTTTTCGGGTGACGCATACAGCGCGAACACTAGCGACGTAGGTGTCCGCAGGGACACAAAGTGTGCTGCAGTCACTCCCTGGGGACTTCGGAACTTGTTTTGGGGGTCCAATGCTGGGGTAAGGGATAACAGTGACTGTGTTTCTGAGTTTCAAAGGAACATAATTTCTGAAGGATTGATAAATTTAAAAAACGAATAATTTTGCTCATCTCTGATTAATGTTTATGTAATTATAAAGTTGCTTTGGAAGGGATGGACTAGTTACCTCCTGACTATAGAGTAATAATATTCACAAACGTTCGTGACTAGATGACTTAAATACTCATTTCTCCCCTTCATTAGAAACTCTAGGCATCAGTATACTATCAGTAGAAGATTTTTTAAAATCATAAACACTTCTAGTTACCTTAAAATTAATACTATATGCATATATCATATTTACCTCTATTTCACTGCACGAAGTGTTTTATAATATTAGTTTTTTTCTATTAAACAAAGCTGTGTGTTCACAAGATTTTAAGGGAAAAACAAAACTCTTCGTTCACAAACCATCTCAGTTACAGTTTTCTAATTCAATTATATTAAAATAATTAATATTCAAAATAATTTTATACAAAAGTTAAGTCGTAAATTAGAAAATTATTTTTATGTCAGTTAGAAACTATTTTACCGGCTTTCCTACGTTTAATAAAAAATGGGTAACGTATACAAAGTTTTAATTATTCTCTGAACAGTACGTATTTTTCAAGTAATACTCCAGAAGTACAGAAGAGAAGATGTTTTCAATGAAAACTTCGTTTTCAGTTCTATGGCGTCGCCTAGCGAGGTGGACTATTGCTATGAAAATATCATTCCACAAAACTTTTGGAAATATGTGAAACCACCGGAAAGAAACCAGTTGAAGTTTCCAGGCGAGTGGTGAGTTCTGCTTGTTAATGTGAAATGTGTCTTTCACGTCCTAGTACTATATCTTTTACATGACCCTTTGGGGTTTATACACTTTGAGAGTGAACACGATTTACTCTTATTGCATCATTACCTTTTTTCTGATAAATTTGATATTGAATCTAAGCGTCAAATCTCTTAAGTGTTGGCTGAAAACTACTTCAATCTGTGTTAATTTTGTACAGGGTAGCGAGTAATTGTGGTGTTGATATTACACGTTATATTCAAAGCACTGCGTTCACAGAGTATGTTATGAAAATACATTCTCCAGACGTTGTTGACAACACTATTACGATAAAATTTGTATATTAACAAAATTGTTCGTTAAATTTAAGTAAATGCGCGTTGTTTATGATTACTTGGTTCAAAAGAATGCGAAGCGCGTTTCTTCACTTGTTGATCCTCGTTACGAGCATAACTGTCGCCAGAAAAGGAGATACAAATACAAATGAACTACGCAAAGGTCCCAGAAATGTGCTATGATTCCCTTTTGCTTTGAAAATCAAATTAAGATATCATGTACCCGCAATAATCAACATTTGACAACAGAGACCTGTTTTTAACAATTTTCAGCACAAAAATTTTAAAGCTAATGATAAATCATAGAGACCCAGGTTTACATGGTGACAAGCTTCCCACACACTATTGATAATTGCAGACTATCACATGTCTTCCTCCACGGTTAGTAGTAAATGAAAGAAATACTATTTTTAGCGTAAGCAAAATTAAAGCGTATTTGGTTTATTGTTTGTTTCATTGTTCTTTGTAAGACCTGGCTATTTCCAGAGCAAATTACTGTTGTAATTAGACATTAACACACCGTTGGTGACGGCTATTATTTTTGTACTTTAATCTTGGTAAGGTACGGTGAGTGCACCGTCACTGTATTGGATACCTTACGTTGTCCGACCCGTCACTTGAGCGCTATGTCTGAAAGATATAGAAAGCAAATAACGACGGCATTTAGTTATCACTCTTTTCATTCATTGCTTGTATTCCCGTTGGGGGGGTGGGTGTCTCACCCATTCTGACATCTGTCTCTTATANGTTTTTAACACAATGCTGATTCAAGTAAGATATAGGAACCTTTAAACATCGAAAGTACTATCGTTTGTTTTCGATAGTTCATATTGTCGAAAAGAATCGATAGTAAAAACCGTTGTCGACTACTATGCTTCCAATTCAATTTTAAAAATGAACAGCAATTTTAATAACGTAAATATGGACTAAAATAATCTTTTTCTTTTTCAATATTGACTCTTCCTAATTTTCATTTGGAATGGAAAGCCAAAATGTAACGATACTCTAAAAACCTTAGCCTACAAAATATTTGTCTTGTTGGGTTCATCTGTTCCGTCCTTTTCACCGGCCGGAAGAATTATTACAGAAAAAAGAAGTCAAATAAAACCCGAAAAGTACTATAAATGTATTTTTTTTAAAACAAAATTCCTGGTTAAACTAAAAGTATGCGAGAAACAAATTTCAGACTATTAATAATACGTAATTATTAATGTAAAATTATTGTGATAAGTTGTGATTAAAATGATAAATAAATTTTATTATTGATTAAACAACTGATAAATTATATGATTTTCTTCACTAAAATACAAGATTTGTATGCACATGATTATTGTTATTTTTGTTAATTAGTATTCTTTATTATTACTGTTTATAGTTTATATTATATTATGAAACAAGAATAATGGAATCGTAGAATACCTAATATCGATGTAAAGACTATCTTTTTTTTTCTTCTTTTTTTTGTGGGGTTTTAGAGCTCGTCAACAGCGAGGTCATTAGAGCCCTTAAAACTTGTACAGGTAGGGAAAATGCAGTTACGCACTAGGGAGAGCCAACATGACTCTCCCCGCGTGTGGGACTCGCCGAAAGACTCAGCCATACCCACTAAAAACCCTCCTGCATTACAACTCAAAACACAAATTCCAACGTATCACATGACTTTTACTAAAAAAAACATTTTTTAAAAAAAGAAGAGGAAAATGAAAGATACCCTAGCCCTAATAGCGTCGGGATCGAAAAGAACAAGAGGTGACCAAGGGAGGTCAGAAAAGAGAAAGGAAGGAGCATGGCACAAGTAAGTGGGAGCAATGCCAGAGTCAGCTCGGGGCCCCGTGTTCGCCAAACACGTACTTACTAGATGTAAGTCCCTGGGGGGGTAAAGACTATCGATGTTATTCGATAGTCTTTACATGAAACATCGATAGATTTCGATAGTCGACGTTTAATGCCTCCTAGTAAGAAGTGAAAATCTCCGGAGGAATGAATACTCGTAATCTATCCTTTAAAAAAATGAAAATTATTGTATATTGTAGTATTATAATAGTGATTATGGTAATTATTCATAAATCTCTAATAACGTGAGCATGTTGATCTCGTTTTCAGTTTTTACTGGTTCAGACAATAGTTGAACTTATTTCAATGGTTATTTCAATTGTTAATATAAAACAATATATCTCAGAAATAGTATTTTACAACTCTCGAAGAATCAGTTTTCTTTTATTTCGTTGAATGTTCACCTATTTCACCAGTAATTTTTTAGGTTCCTTTTACTGTGCCGTATGTTAAGAAAACCATTATATATTTTGAGTGAAGAATATGTATTTCTTTAGGTGTATTGAGTTACATTTTCTTATTCATATTTATTGATATTGTGGTCTCGTAGGTGGGTGGTATTAAAGACACACGCAGACCTTTCCTCTAATAATGAAGGTGAAGATCATGTTTGTTTATTGACTGTGGCTGTTTTGTATCTATGGGTATGAAGGGATGTTTTAATTACGAATATCCCTATACCGTAAACGTATATAAATAAATAATATTAAAACATTTTTTTAGAATTTAGAACGTTTCACTTTTATATTCCTCAGTTCGTTAGGATCTGAAGAGATGTCGAAATAGTTTCTTTGTTATTTTTTTCGAGGGATAATTGGTAAGTAAAGTTAAATGAAATACAAAAAATCTAAGATATTTTTGGTTCATTGAATTATTACGGAACGAATATATAGGGACAAGTATACACAATGTTCCATTTGATGTACTTTTGCCCTTGGAAACGAGTTTTGATCATAATATATTCCGAAAACGATAAGCAAGTCCTTATTTTACAATTTTATCGAGCTCAGTAGTCTGAACCCTAATTATTTGTAAAATTTTTGAATTATTAACATCTCATCATATCTTATAAATATCATCTTTCAACGTCCTCGATTAATAGAATTTATTTTTCTTCTGATTGACACAATTATCTCTGACAAATTTCACCTAAAAATATTGATATCTTTACTAAACATGAGTGTGATGTTAATTCATGTAACAAACTGAAAATACAGTTTAAGGCTGGGCAGAACCACAAACCCTTTCATGTATCTCCCCGAAATATTCCTCTCCATACAAAAATTCTAAATGTACACTTTATGGTCATGAGACGTACTTTTCCATGTTATCTACCAGTAAATAGACAACAATTCCTGTCGTCTCAAAATAGAACCTTTTAATAACTGTTCTTCACTGGTTCTCTGTTGCATTCTTTCTTTTTCTGATTGGAAATTATTTTAGAGTTTGTTCCTTTGTTCTTTGTCTACAGATATGTAATAGAGTATCTGAGGATTTACGAAACATGGTGTGAAACGTAATTCTTCCGACAGAAATTTTCAATGTCATCTGAACTTGTAGCTTTCTAGTAACTTGAGCACCATTACAATCTTGTTATATTGCTAGTAGTACGGGTTACGTCACATTTGATGCACACTCGCACGATTCAGCTTGAATTCATTCTGCTTCAAGATTATGGTTGACGGATTGGGTCATAATTCTCACTAATAACCGATAATGCGGATAATGCAGTGGGATCCTTATGTGAGAGACAGTTGTAGAATTGTCCGTAGTAAAGACCAAATTTCATGTGTTATGCATGTCTAATTTCTCATAAATTCACATTTTTCTCGAATTCCCGGTCCTTTTAAAATATTAAAAATCCGGCAAATCAAGAGATCTTTGCACTGTTTATTTTCACTTTACAAATTGGTATTAAAGAGACTATGTGATGATCGAACATCTTGTTGAAGTGTTGGAAACCAATCCTAGAATTGAGGAAAAAGACTGAGAACATTACTATGTCACTTGTGAAGTTTTTTATTTTCTCATTCCCCTTTCTTTAGGTCCTTGCTTCTCAGCTTTGGTTATTGTTTTTACTTTACATTAATGTTCTGAGAATTAAGTGCTGTCATTGCCNTTGTTTTTACTTTACATTAATGTTCTGAGAATTAAGTGCTGTCATTGCCGAACAATAAGATGAAGTTTCTCTGATTCTATTAATTGTTTTCCAATGGATATTATTGATCCTTTTAACTGTCAAAATTTTAGGATATAATTTCGAATTTCTTTGTAAGTGCTGTTTTGCCCTCTCAATTGTTTACGGTCTTCTTTCTACGAATTGTCATGGAGTCAAATTTATACAAACTGCTCTTTCTCCAGCATTTTCATGCTCGCAAATTGCAAAACTTACACATATATCGCAACGGTTAGGGCGTGTTTAAATGCTCTCACTTCTAATGCTCTCAAGCTGCAGAACAGAACCGAGACTTTGGAGGTTGTTGAACTTACTAGAATTCAATTTTAATTTCCTTATGTAGTACATAGTTAGAACATAAGATTGCGATTTTTCCTTAGTCTACTAGATAATTTTAATAATAGACCTAATACCAACATTTTGGTATTGATTTTAACTTGATTATAAAAAAGGCTATCTTTAAAGAAAGATACAAATCCATTTTTGGGTGAAGCCCCTTCTGGTGAAGCCCCTTTTGGTGGAATTATTTTTCATATACATTCAATTAAATATACTAACTTATAGACGAACTATGTTTGATCATAATGTCGCAGAAAATCAGTGAATACGAATAAATTAGTGAATATCCATTGTGCAATATCTTGAATAATTACTTTACATGTAAGCAATTGCAAAACTGTTAAATACTGAATAATAATGCACTTCTTACAGAAGAAGTTTAGGTCAGGAATGCCAAACTTTCCTTGGTAAAGTCCTCAGGTTTATCAAATAGAGGAGCTTAAAATTAATAGTAACGTTATCACGAATGTAAGGGATTTTTTTGTGGGGTCTTTGGGGTTCGTCAGTGAGGGATGTTAATTAGACTTGTAATTCAATATGATTTAAATGTTGATTAGATAGCAGTATTTAATAGTTCAAGTCATGGAGTTTGGAATTAATTTACAGTGGCTGACCATGTTACTTAAATCATTACGATTTATTCCACATTATCATATTATTGTTAATGCTATCATTTGCAATCGATTTTTCACCGATTAATACATGGTGCGCTATAGAACTCAAGTTAAGACCACGGAACTGGTAGGTCAGCTCTATAACTGGCCCCCATCAGCAGTTCTCAGTACACACCCAGTTAATTAACACGTGTGCATTAGACGACTGGTATTTAATTCATCGGTTCCTCCACTTGCTTCCAAGAGCAAACAACATTTTGAAAGCATGACAAACTGTACTTTTTTGTCACCAGGTCATATACATTCATCTGCCTATCTCTTTTTCTCTCTCTTCCCTCTCATTTTTTCTCACAGTATCGCCGGCCCAAGTGACGAGAACGCCAACGACATTATGTTGTGGTAATACAAGCAGTAATAAATGGTAAATTTGGTACAAATTACCACTCTGATGATGGAGTGGTTAACTTACCTTCCCGCCTGCGGAAACATGAAATTTAATATTTGTCGAGTGACCGGAGGCACCATGACAGACAGGAAGTCGCCATTGCTCCTTGTCCACTTCAGAATATCGTCACTTTCCATTCTCGTCTGCGTGTAAGGGTATCGGTGAAATGACGTCGTTGTAAATACGACGCATGTTATTGTGACCTATAGAAATACGCTAGGGGCTATAACGACTCTCTCATCATAATTGTTCATGCAACCAATGGGTTTTGAGATTTGCATGCCCTGGAATTGAGAGTTAAGGTAGTGTGAGCAATTTGGTGACTGATTTTGAATGTTCTGATTTTTTATGTAAAAATAAACAATTAGGAATATTTATAAAATTTGTCTTAAAAAATTTCAACCTCGCGGTGTTAATATTTGAATAAAATAATCCTGAAGTCGTACGGGATCCTAAAGATAATACGTCGTAAGAGACGGTTTTAAATAAATTTACGTTTTATATCTAATGGATTCTATGTAAAAGAACTACCACATCACTAATTTAATTTAGGGAAGAGCAGTGTGAAGATTGTCAACGGAAACAGTCGCAAAACTAGAGACCATCATTCAATTACATTGTTTCAATTTCAACGACATATTTATTGACTTGAAGGTTTTAATGCACTGTAATTCATGAATTACATTAATAAGAACTATTATAACCATAAACAGATTAGAAAACAATATTAAAAGTTTCATGAATGGTTTTGTGTTTCACTAGCCCATGTCATGTACCTTTAGTTGATTATCGTTGTTATGAGTTCAATATTAAAATGCTTTTGAGAGCAACATAAAAATTAAAACGACAAACAAATTCTCAGATGTTTTCACTTATTAATTTATCATGATAATTAGTAATAGATAAATAAATAAAGAAACAAAAATAAGAAATTTCGTATGTAAAAACTCAAATTTAAAAAATCACTCCTTTTGTAAAAGGAAGACTTTATAATAAGAATTGAAATGACTGAATTATCAGATTGAAATATTTAGTTAATTATATAATTATTCAAAATGAAGTTCTGTCTAAAAAATATGAATAAGTTTTTTGTTATTAAGTGGAACGTTATTCCATAATATAACGAACAAACCGGGGACCACATGTGAACCGCTATATTTTGTCACTCATAAAAACTTTTAAATATACCGAGTTAATTTTAAAACATATTTCATAGTGCGATGAAAATATTAATTTTCATACAGTAAAAATAATTCATCAAATTGAAGAATAATTATTTGTCAGACGATCTAAAAGTATGATTCCACAGTGCAGGAAAGACTTAGCGAGAGTATTTGTATCTATCCAGTTCCCCATCCCTATTCATGCTTGTTACTCACCTTCAAGAAGAAACCTAATATCATTACATAGTGGTCCTGGAGCTTACAACAGCTTTCTTAAAAATATTTTCACTGATCTATCGCGTCATTATTATAGCGCCATCTATCGCTAATAGGAAAAAAGATGTTTCACACAAAAGTTGTGTGTTTTCTCCCGTAGAATATTAATATGCAATAAAATATGAGGGTTTACTTTCAAGATTCCAAAATCCTCCCTCCTCCGAAATTGTGTAGTTAAAGCGCTTATGAATCAGGTTGCCTAAATAAGTTGTGACAAGATCCTAAACAACGGTGCACCGTTTATGCGTAGTTCTCGACATACAAATACAAAATAAAATCTTGTGTTTTGACCAGTTATTGTAATATACAATAAAATAACAACCTTTTTCTTTCATATTTGTTAAAATGGATTAACATCGATTTTATGAATATTAACAAATGTCCTACGCCAAGTAGTAGAATATGCGAACTACTTCAAAACCTGAAACTTTAGATCAGTTTTTAACACAGTTCATGCAGTTTTTGGTCTCAAAAGATGTAATATTTATTAAATTTGTTGCATATATCAATTGAAAAAGATAAAAGTTTTATTTCAAATTATAGTCATGTTCTCTTCCGCAATTTGGCCTCCCACTTGACTTTTTACGACTTCACCCATTCTCACACGCTACCTATTCTCTTCGTTGGTCTTTGTCCTTATGCTCACGCTATGAATTGCATTCCTAGCTACGATGTTGTGCCTTTATTTCTAACGCCAACCTCGTCGCGGTTCCAGGACTATCTAGAATATAGGTTAATATAACAAGTGTTGGAGTACTTCATTCGCACTCGCAATAACAAGGTATAATGTACATACCACTCAGAAGTCTAACTTTCATCATATAATACTGTTTCAAACCACTCCTTTGTTTGAGTAAACGATCACTCTTCACTTCACTCCAAATATTGAGTAAAATTTCTCCCGGAAGGTTATTTTCAATTTTTATTCGACGTCCGAAAATTCACTCAGTAAGAATGAATATCCAATTCTCATCTTTAAGAGAGTTGGTTCAGCGAGAGGATAGCGAACACTTGTTCTTAATGCGAATTGGTGACGCCATGTTTTGCAGAAACTTCCGATTTGTTAAGGAAAGAGGAAGATATATGTCGATCACAGTATGGAGGGGTGGAGGATTTGCTACTAATCTGGATCAATTTGGCTGCCACTTTTTGGCGCGAAGAATTTTTTATTTGTTTTTCTGAGACAAATATTTTTGTCTTCCAACTTTTCGCATAGCTTCAAATGTATACCCTCTGTGTCTACTTTCCAGCCCTGTGATGATTAAAACAAAACTCTAGTTGAACTACATATGAACTAATTTCAATTCAAAATGTTTTGTTTGAGTTGAAATTAGTACATATTTAGTCCAACATTATAACGTAAATGTTTTTCAGGTTAGGCTAATGTTTTTTTTTTCATATGCAGGTCATTCACATGATTAGATACACATGAAGTTAAGAGTTGTACAATCTTCAAAGTGTATTGTCCTCCTCTACACGTGCTATGAGATGTTCACACGTGCTATGAGATCCAATTGCGAAGTTATACTCGCGACCTTTCACAACTAGGAACGCAGTTTTAACTGTTCACTATTTTCAGGACTAGTGGAATTCTTCATTTATTTTCATTTCGAGATGAGAAATTAAATGAATGTATATTTGAAATATACAGCCAGTTTGACGATACGATATATTAAATTAATGAATTGTTCGTAGTAAAGAGGGGGAAATGAGACAAATGCAGAGTAACATCAGGGTTGTCTCAAGTTCCATGAGTCGATATTTTAACGAATGGTTGGTTTCACTATTGTTAGACTTTTAAAATATACTCATTTTAGGTAAGTAAGATATGTTTTTTATCTGTTTTATTTAGTGAGGAATCAAGGGAATCATTGACTGCTCTTCTCAAGACTACTGATGAAGGAGCTAAATATACATTGTTAATTTGTTTGCCCAAATTTTGAAGAGTACATAAAAGTAAAGAACTGAGTGAAAAATTTTAAATATTAATACTATTTCATTTTCTGGGTCTAAATGAAAAAATAAATTTAGTTAATATGAAAATATTTTCTTAAACATGTTTAGATTTAATCAGTTTCTGTTTCGAATTTTCTTCACCCTCTTCTCGTAAGTAAATTTGCTGTGGTTAACTGAATTTTATGAACTCTATTGATGGTGGGTATTTGTCCGAATTCATACATTCTAAATTACACATTTACTTTAATGTGGGTTTAAAAGTGTGGGAGTATATTATCTCGAAACAAAGTGGTTTCACTGCGGGGAAATCTACGATTACTATGGCATTAATACTAGATTACATGGAAATCTACGTTTTCTATGGCATTAATACTAGATCAATTAATTGCTTCGGATCATATTTGGGAAACAGGAAACAGTAAAAAAGAAATCATTTCTTTAATTGATATCCAATTATGTTTAGGACAATGTATTTACACAATATAATAAAAAATTTAATAAAGGAAAGAACACGTTATAATTAAAAAGCATTTATACCTTCGCAATTTTAATACTTTTAATGGTGTGGGCTATTCGACGTTTCATGATGAAAAAAACAAACAAAAAATAGTGGTTGAAAAGTTGTGATTGAAAATAAAATTTACACCTAATTAAAAAAGAGGTGGCCAGTAATTTGACCTTCGGCGAATGCAGAGGAAGAGAGAAGGAGGAGAATCTAGAACCACCACTCTCCTCACCTCTTGGATATAAAGCAGCAGTTTAAGCTTTGGAACAGAGATAATCATTAAGCAGAGCAAATGATTCAGGTTTTATAAACTCATTAACAGCATACTGGAAGAACAGTTGAGGGAGGGGGGGAGGCGACTCCATTACATATTTATGGTTTTGGGTGTCATTTGAACCTTTTTATTAACCTACCGTTCTGTTTTCGTACGAAAATGTCAGGAAACTATTAGCTGACGATTCACATTCAACCGAAAATCGGGGTGCACGTCTCTAGTTTTCCGTTGTGAATGGACAGTTTAATATTTGGAAGACTTTAGGAAGTTTTTGGAAAAAAATTAGCGAAACTCCCTCTTCAGCCAGAATATCTTCGATTAAATATTATCAATATCTTCAAATATTGTTCAAATCAATTCAACTTATAAAATTGGTATAGAAAGCATATATTTTTTAATAACAATATGCCTAGTTATGTGAACTTACTCAAAATCATTTTCCGCTCCTCTGAAATAATCACGAAACTATGTGCACAACTGTCGGTGCCACCATCACTGTACGTCCGATCATCAACTTCTCAGCGTGGGGGTTGTCAGGAGTTGCGCTCGCATGTCCGAAGTACCTGCGCGGGCAAAATGCCAGCGACGTGAAGCTTTGGCCATCCCTAACCAAGATCAAACCTAAAATTAAAAGTATTTATGATAGTAGACGAAAATATTGTCATTATTGTATTATTAAATAGTTCCATTCATTTTAATAAACATAAATTTGTTTCGCCACTATAAGACTAATGTACTCGTAAGAGATCGATCGCGATATTTAAAATTATGAATTTAGAGTCCCTGGGATTAAAAAGATTGGCGACCAATTATTGAAAATTTTATCTCACGTTATCACCACATTCCGTTTTTTCGACGAGAGAGAAACACATCTTATTTGCTATTTGTTATATATTCGTGATTCTTCTCTTTCTTCAAATAAATCTAAGAAAATAACCTTTCATCATTTTCCTGGCCATTGCTTATTGTATTGTGGCCATTCCTATGTGACTCATTTATATATCCAAAATCAAATCATTTGTTCATTATGGTAAACGTTCACCATGATTCCGAACTTTCTGTTTATCGTTACCATTTCCAATAATTTGTAGACGTTATCTTTCTATGCCTTCTTTTATTTTTCCTGAATATGTTCCTAAGGTAATATGCATTAAGTAGAGGAGAACCTATTTCATATCCTTTGTTATATGTATTCTATCAATTCAGATTATTTCGATTATCATCTGTGTTCATGAGTGCAGTCTTTGTAGATTTACTAATTTATTCAGGACCACATCTACCAAGTCCCTTATACATTTTGTCTTACAATTGTATTTACGAGTGACAATTGAGTTATCATATTAATGAAGAAATATTTGAAAGTAGTTGAAAATACTTGGAAGAAAAGTAACAATGAGAAAGATCCTCAAAAATTCTGCAACCACTATTCAAGAAAAAATTAAAATGATTATATTCCAAACATTTATCTTAAAATCATCATATCACGAAACGTCTTACCAGATTGACCATCTCAGTATTACCCGGATATTCCCTGACAAGTTTATCATTACTTCTACGCAATAAATTCAGATCTAGGTCTTCTTGATTTGGTGTTCACATAAGACTTTCTAGTTTTTACCTCTTTAGAAGTACCCGTTGCACATGGGTTGTCCAAAAATGCAGTACATTCTGATATGTTAGTACAGGACCGTTCATGCTGGTCAATCCTGACCAAGGAGCTCCGAGGTGCAGGAGATGGCGGTCGGAAAAAGCATAGTTGCGGAGTCGTTGTCACAGTGATTTGGAGGGAAAAAAAAGAGTTGTTCCGAAAACAATCCATCGTTGTCTTCTAGGGAAACATAGAGAACCTTTATACCTTTTTTAAGATAGTGGGGGTTTGACAAATGCAAAATATGAAACCACGTAAAGAAGTTTGTCCTACAAACGCATAATAATGAAAGTCACACAAAGACAATTACAAAAACAAATAACGCAAGATTTTCTGACATGTGATTGAATTTCCACAAAGAAGCTATTAATGACAAAAATGAGAAAAATTAATATTTCAACTCAATAATCTAGTTCTAATCAAGAAACTGTTTAACAATTACCAGGGGTATACATTTCTTGGCACATAAGTGTCAACACAATGCCATTCCACATTTAAATTCATGTAATGATAATGTTTGGAATTACTTCACGAGATCGAATACTGGTAATCGGTAATTTTCATTTCTGTACAGATCAAACATAACTTGCTTACAAAATGATTTCCCATTTATTATCTTCCCTGAAATATTTCTCACAGTAAATCAAATTGTTACCTTTTTTGTTTCTATGTTTATTGATATGCCATGACAGATGTACTTGGATAAATCGAAAAATAGAATTAATTATCAATTTTGGCCCAAAAACAAAATCAGTGTTAATATTTTGCTTCTATTTTTTCCAAATTAACAAGTATGGCGGGGTAAAAATATGGCATGGTACGTCTCGCAGCTCGACTACCACGCAAGCAGCAAAACAATAATATTATTCCATCAGAATTATCTATATGTCAACAAAAATAGAGGATTCCACAAACTGCTTATAGCATTACTAGTTTAATACGTATATTTATTGTTAAATTTCAAGTATTTCGTAGTATTTCCGTGACTAAATACTGTGCGATTAGGATTCACCAAAGTATTACAAAAAAGTTATTTTCTCAGACAAAAATTATGAAAATTTCATAGAGTTAGGTGCAGATTTATGCACCTATGGATATTTAATAATATAATGTTTTGGTCACATTGACTGATTACAGGTAAAAACGTCAGTGTAATAAATATTACCCTAAGAAAAACTATCATGTATGTTGCGAATTAACCTGTTTTTTACACATATTTTACTGAATGGAAAAGTTCTAAAATGTAATTGATTGTGTCAACAACGTTATCCACAAGTTTTGTCCACAACGTTCATGTGTGTAATTACATTTGCTTAAAGTTAACAGTTTTCGTATTTATCAGTATTAACAAGGGGTTCGAAATTTCATTCGTCCGTAAACATTTAGCAACAAATTTTCCATTATTTGTTTTCCAATAATCCCATTTTTTTTCGCTAAATTCTTTTACAATTTTGAATACTGTGTGTAATCAACTCGATGCAATCCTGTATAGTAGAAATAATGGAGTGTGTTCATGTCTACTGGCAAGTGATGAAATTAAAAATGTTTATTGCAATATCTGAAGCATCCTTTCTGACTAACCGTTCAATGAAATTATATTAGATTCAAGAAGGTTTACAGAAAAAATAATGGTATTATTCGTGTCGGTTAGAAAGTATGGGGTAATTTTTTAGAACAAAATTTTTGTCATCAGAGAACTAAAATAGGTTCATCGGATGTGGTGAAAAAAAATCGATGGCAATTCGACGAAAAGGAAAATACAGAAATGTGATACTATTGGTCACTTCTGAGACAAATTTAGTTTTCGCAGACATGATTTTTATTCTTTAGTAAACTCCATGTCAAGAATTTTTCCAAACGTAAAAATAGGAAAACAAGAAAAAAATAATATGTGATAGTTACAGCAATATTAATATTTGGATGTTTCTCTTTTTTTCAGTCTTCATTCTAATATAATCACCGATTGAAGACTGGCATTATAAGTAATTGCTCTAGGTTCCAAATGGCAAGGGAACACATCAAAGCGCAACAACATCAATGGGCACAAATACATTATTTAATGTAATAGTCACTTTCTAAATAATTTGACTCACCAAAACGATATTTCCTTTAAAATTTGACATTACGTTTCCTTGTTCTACCACAGTAACCTTTCCTCCGAAAAAGAAATTTGCCTTTAGCGCTCCCTAGCGGCGGCTTGGCAAAGTACATACACGAAGAATATGAAAGATTTAAATAATTTATATAAAATTTAATTAAACATCGCAGTGACTTTTTTTGCAATCGACCCCTTTTATCCTCACACATACTTCCCTCCGTTTTAAATATCAAAAAATTACTACTTTCAAGGTATTCCGATATTTTTGGGATCATAAACCAGTTTTTTGAATTTGGCGATTTATGCATTCAAAACATCTCGTCCTTTATTGACATTTGAACTAATGTCGGATTCCGAAAAGACATCCAGTTCACTGAAATAATCAAAATTATTAGGAAATTAGACAATTTCGTAATAAAGAATAGGACATTTGTCCACAAGGAATATTGCGAGGTAACAAATACTGGTCCCAACGGATCCTCAATAGTCGATCTGACAATAAGTAACAATCTTACAAAGACAGAATTATAGAATTAGTAGTTAATACCAGAAGTAGAGAACTTCCATAGGGCAATAATATTCGAAGTGACAATATCATGAAGACCAGACAAATTAGATAAAAGTAAATTAATACTATGCACATACGCTGGAATACCAATGAAGCTCTAATACTAATGAGCTCTAATGACCTTGTTGTTGACGAGCTCTTAAAGCCCCACAAAAAAAACAAAAAACAATGAACCAATCGCAGCAAAAGGCTTTGACGGCTACAATGAGATATCTATAAAGAATGTGACTTCGGAGAAGGAAATAGATAAGCTACATATCAAACTTGAGAATAGGGAATGTACCGTCTATAAAAAGGGATGGAAAGGAAGGGTTGGTGGACTAAGGAGCTGGATCATTTGAAAAGTGAGAAAAATCGTGCGTTTCGAGAGGTACAAAAGCTTAGGAGGAAGGAAATGGATGTAACAATGGCATTACAAATGTTTCGAAAAAAACAACTAATATTGAAAAGGAATAGAGAGTACTTGGAGAAATTCAGTGCAGAGACGCTGGAGAGATACTGATGGCTGGAAAGAGAAAGAGGATCAGTTAAATGATTCAGCCTACATGACATACAGAGTTGGAGAGTATAATATACTAATTCAGAGGAAAAAGAGCTTGAGTTTCGACAGTATTAAGTATGAAATGTTGCAGCTTACATACTTAGAAAAGTATGGCAAACTCCGCCGAGCAATATACAATAATATGCAATGCATCCAACTACAATATTTCCCCAGGGTATCGAAAGTGGGTATGGAAAGTGAGAACCATTTTCGTTATCGACCAATAACATTACTGCAAACTCTGGGAAAAATTTACGAAATGTGGATAAATGAACTTATACGACAACATCTGGAGGATACAAAAAGATTACGCAATAGACAATTCGGATTTAGATAAGGGATGAGCGCTGAGGATGCATTGCGACTGATGGCGACATTGGTGGAGAACAGGAATACTAAATATGTCCTTTTGCTTTATATTGACATAAAAGGAGCATTTAATAATGCATATTTTTTCATTGTAGTATTTGTAAATGGGAAATGTAGCGTGCTATTGAAGCTTATCTACATGGAGCGATAGGAGGTAGGAGTTCGTGGAAGGTTATTGTTAGAAGGTGGGCCGCTTAGCTAGGTTTACCAACAACTTGACCCAATTGGAGCAGTTAGTAGGAGTTGTTAGAGTCATTGATTCTAGGAAGCGGTGGATAGAGGAAGGAGGGTTCACCAGTTATATGAACTGGGACACTAATGTGGAAAGCTACACATTTTTCTGGCCCCTCCGTATATTGATTCCGGTATGACTTGGTGATAAGCAAGCATGCTAACACCGTAGCCACGGAGGGGTAATAATATCATTATATTCAGTTTAGAGATAATATGGATGCCCTTATATTTAGTAAATATTGTAGGGTATTCTTTACAGACAGGGCAGTCTTCATGGAACAAGGTGGAGACAAAGTGATTCAAAACTGTTTGAAGGGTTGTGCGCAAGGAACGGCAACTGGCTATTCTAATCGATGAATTACTAGAAGAAATAAGGCAAGGTATAGATATAACTGGATATGTGTCACACTGTATGGAGAAGGTAGGCGAGATATAGAAAAACGAAACCCTGACGTACTTAGAATCCCTGATGTACTTAGAATCATAAACTCTTTGCGAAAATAAAATAATTATATTTCATCATAATGTCCAATCCCTTTCAAACAAATTGACAGACATTGAAATTCTGGTACACGAAAGTCCATTCGATTTGTTATGCCTCACAGAACATTGGCTTTCAACTAACAACATGAACGATACTGCTATTTCTAATTATTATTTAGCAAGTTCTTACTGTCGGCAAAATTTTGAAGGAAAGAATTCCCACGAAGGTACGTGTATCTACGTTCGTAATGATATTTTATCTTCTCCACTGCCAGGCTACGAGAACTTCTGCGTAGATAGTGTTCGAATTTTCTGCAGTTAATCTGACCGACACTGGTATTGTTGTTTTGTGTATTTATAGACCTCAACCAGATCTTGGCATATTTTTCCGGAACTTCGAAATCATTTTAAAACATATCACACATAAATCTACTAAATATATCGTTATATGTGACGATTTCAACATCAATTTTCTGAGTACATCCGACTCTGCACATTCACCTTCAAGATTCATTCGATTCAAGAATCTTATCGACTCCTTCAACCTTATTACTACGATAAACGACACCCACTCACCTCTCCGGTTCATCTCAAACATTGCTAGATCAATTTATAGTCAACAATGGAATCTCGTATATCTCTGAAGTGTTTATCGCCGATAAAGTGATCACCTAGCTCAAGTATTGACTAAAGTAATAAACTAAAACAACTTAAAATCCTTTACAAATTTACAAGAGAGTTTAATGACACAAATAAATCCATATTTATAAATTATTTGCGCGAAGAAACATGTTAAGATGTTTTAAATTGCCAAAACACCGACGAAAAATTCAATGCATTTTTCTCAATATTCCTAAAACATTACAACTCTAGCTTTTCACATAAAACGCAAGTTAATCAACACAAAGAAATACAATAGATGGAATAATCAAGGGATAAGGATTTCTTCAAAAACAAACGCCGTTTATATTATCTTTCAAAACGCTATAAACAACCACCCGAATTCCATAAATATTTTCGTAAATATATCAACGCGGTTTTAGGAAATCCTTTTCCACTACAAACGTCATATTTTCTTTCTTAAACGATGTTACCACATCTCTTGACCATGGTGAAAATCCTCAGGGTGTTATTCTTGACTTATCCAAAGCATTTGATGTCATCAATCACGGAATTCTCCTTTCAAATTGCATTCTTTAGGCATTCATGGACTTCCACATCAATGGCTAGCTTCTTATATAAAAGATAGATATCAACAGGTCGAAATATCCTATACTAAAAATAAAATACTTCAGCGTTGTCTTTCAGAAACAAAGCCACTTACTTGCGGAGTACCCCAAGGTTCAATTCTCGGCCCTATACTCTTTTTATTGTAGAGAACGACATGTCATCATCCATATCAGATTTCAAAATGGTTCTTTTTGCAGATGACACTAATTTACTATGTAATCACGCCAATGCTCAAAAAGTTTTGTCTAACCTTTTGACTTGGTTCCATGCAAATCGTCTCATTGTAAACACTGACAAAACAGTGTATGTCATTTCACAATAGTATCAAAAAATCTTTACCCCATGTTTCTCTTTCTTTAAACGGAACACAATTAAAAACTGTTACAAATACAAAATTCTTAGGTCTCCATATTCAAGACAACCTCAAATGGAATTGTCACGTTGACAATCTTAATTCCCAATTAAGCAAATTGTGTTA